>CP092865.1:134090213-134183762 GCA_030710605.1 Cordylochernes scorpioides | reverse complement strand
GACTGTCCTCTCATTGTTTTCTCACTTTCCAGCTAAAGTCTGTACATGTGTTTTTCCACATGTCCTTCCCCCCTCGAAAAACATCTTGCATGCACATCTGTTGTTTTTCACGTCAATCATCCCCCCTCTCTCCAGATGTGGACGCTACCCCAGCTTGTCAATCAAAGGACATCCCTTGAGATTCTAAATTTGGAGCTCGTGGGAAATTCTCAGGTTTCTGAGAAAACAATATTTCTAGGCTTAAGTTAGCGTCCCTAAATTTCATTATCTATACAAAGGAAGGAACCATTTCGCCAATATTCGAAACTAAAAAAAATTTGGTACACTTTAACATAAGACGCTTCTGTAGATTTGAAATTGAAAGGTTAGAACAATTGTGAAACTGAGAAATAAAAAGCTCGTGGGTTCCTATTTAAGCCTAACGTATTTCTTT
Source organism: Cordylochernes scorpioides (assembly GCA_030710605.1). Lineage (NCBI taxonomy): Eukaryota > Metazoa > Arthropoda > Arachnida > Pseudoscorpiones > Chernetidae > Cordylochernes > Cordylochernes scorpioides. Next base: position 134,183,329 of record CP092865.1, on the reverse strand, counting down.
TATATATCAACAATTATCCAGTGAAAATTCATGAATTGTAAAAAGGCGGCATGAGTAACGTATTAAAAAAATAAAGCTTTTATCAAAAACCAATGATAAGCAGATAATTGCTAACAGTTATCCAGCGAAAATTCATAAAATTGTAAAAAGGCGGCATGAGTAACGTATTTAAAAAAAAATAAAGCTTTTATCAAAAACCAATAAAAAAATAACGGTCACTTCTTTTATCGAGTGGAACTGAGAAATAAAAAGCTCGTGGGTTTCTATTTAAGCCTAACGTATTTCTTTTATATACTAACAATTATCCAGCGAAAATTCATAAAATTGTAAAAAAAAAAGGCGGCATGAGTAACGTATTTAAAAAAAAAATAAAGCTTTTATCAAAAACCAATGATAAGCAGAAAATTGCTAACAGTTATCCAGCGAAAATTCATAAAATGGAAAAAAAAAGGCGGCATGGATAACGTATTTTTAAGAAAATAAAGCTTTTATCAAAAACCAATGATAAGCAGAAAATTGCTAACAGTTATCCAGCGAAAATTCATAAAATTGTAAAAAGGCGGCATTAGTAACGTATTTTAAAAAAATAAAGCTTTTATCAAAAACCAATAAAAACATAACGGTCACTTCTTTTATCGAGTGGAACTGAGAAATAAAAAGCTCGTGGGTTTCTATTTAAGCCTAACGTATTTCTTTTATATACTAACAATTATCCAGTGAAAATTAATAAAATTGAAAAAAAAAAAAAAAAGGCGGCATGAATAACGTATTTTTTTTTTTTAAATAAAGCTTTTATCAAAACTTGAGTAAAATTTTTTTTTTTTTACAATTAAAATATGCAATGATACCTAATTTCTTAATCTCAGGGATTCGCAGTCCTACTTCTTGCAAATTTAAATTTTATTAAAATTTGAATTTTCGGAAGACTTCGGCCCCACGTTGGGCGCCAATTGTAGTGTCCCAAAGCCAGGACCTCCTACATCTAGATGACTAAATTCCATCCTTTGACTTAGACATACAAATGTAACACTCGCCAAATACTTACATCAACATGTACAATAACCAAATTTACACTCAGATATACACTCGATATTGTACGACGAACACTGGGACCCATATAAATAATCAAAATATGTAGTTTGTTCCAAGATGAAATTTTGGGACGTAAGATACGCTCTTACATTACATCATACACGGTAAATATTGTATACACTCGGATTAACATTTGTCTTGTAATTGAGCATCGATTATAAAAACATTTATATCTTGATCTCCTTTAGCATATAAAGAAATTCAGGTGTATACATATTCACCGTTTATGATAAGGCAATGAACCTCTTATAATACACTCAATATCTATAACATACGCACCAAGGTTTATGTGTGATCTGTGGTTTTATATAGACATTAGTACACATTATAATTTACCACATCAACTTTTATTCGACAAAGAAAGGGATTTAAAAAAAATAAAATATAAAACAAATTGTATTTACTATGACATGACATAATTAGGTAAAAATGTAAATCTATAACACCACATTCAAAGGTGATCTTGCTTGGGCAAGATAATCTATCTATTAATGCATGAATAAGTCCCTCTCTCAATATGAACTCGCCATAAATGGCAAGACGTCTTTATCAAAAAAAAAATCCTTTATACCTACCATGACTTCGTCATGTTTCTATATATCTTTATAATAAAAATTTAGATTGAAACTTACCTAAACACCTCGGCTACCTACTTCTCGCCCGATGAGAAATCTCGTCTGCCCCTCTCGAAAGCTTCGTCAATACAGCCTGGTCCTTGGTCCAGCCCCCCAAAATTCTCGCCCCCTATCCCTTTTTTTTAGCGCCCTCAATCCCTAACTCCCACAGAATAATAAATCTTGAATATACTAAATTCTCGAAATATTAAATAGAAAAAATAATATTATTATAGTAAAAATTTAAGGAATAAAATAATATTTTAAAAAAAATATTATGAATTAGAAATATTCTAACTCAGCTTATGAAAGATCAATTTAACATAAATATTAACCAAAATTCAGAATTTATCTGTCTTATTGAGATAAAATATTATTTTATTAAATTTTTATTTTTAAGGAAATTATGAATTAGAAATATTCTTACACGGCTTATGAAAGATCAATTTAAACTAAATATTAACCAAAATTCGGAATTTATCTGTATTATTGAGAGATAAATTTAAATTAATCAATGGAATTAAAATCCAATCTAGGATGCTACCCCTCTGAGAGACCTATATGCTAATTTCTTCTTTAAGAAATCCCAAGAATATTAATAAATGGTCCCCATCTATCAAAATGTCATGTCACAGGTCATATATATACAAGAATTAAAAGGGAGGTTTTACAAAGTCGCATGCTGGATGTCCGTTTCTTCTTGTTGAGGTGGCTTCTCCACTGCCCGTCAGCTCTCTGCTTATGTTGTGGTTGGACTCCTGCTCCTGTTTTCGTCGGGCTCCTGACCAGGGCTGTGCCTTCCTTAATATATCTTAGTATCCACGGGTATCCGCGTCCAGCGCTGCGTCTCCCTCCCGGCTTGGTCTTTGAACCACCGTCGGCCATTGCCGTGGGACATCCATCTGTACACCAAACACTTTCGGCGAGACACTGCGCGTATGTAAATAGGATGTAAAAGAATGTTTACATCTTTGTTGGGTCTGTTTGATGAAATGTGACCCAACACATACATCTACATGAATTAAGTTTCCAGGTTGAGTAGAAGCATATTGTTCTCTTGATCCAAAACTCAGTCTATGTTGTTTGCCATAAATGCATGCCTCGCAAGGTTCATTGTCCATGACTGCATCTATTCCTTGTTCTTTAAGCCATTTTTGAACATGCCTTTTATTTTGATGTCCAAATCTTTCATGCCATAGTTGTAGCATATTGACATTTTGGGTTTTGGCTAAATTGACTTCTGCAGCATTTTCAGGTTTGATACTTGTTATTAACATACCATACAAGCCTCCTGGTAGTCTTTTCCCTTCTACAATAACTTCTCCAGTTGTTGTCTTAAAAAGTTTACAACCTTTTTTATCCATTTTCATTTCAAACCCTTTATCCAATGTGGACTGTAATGACATCACATTACGACTGAAATTGGGAACATACCATACATCAGTTAGGTAGTGAGTTTGCCATTTACCTTTTACACAAGTTTCAATTGTTATAGTTCCACTTCCATAAGCTATCAATTTTTCATTACTTCCAACTTTAACAGTCTGTTGGGTAGGAAAATCCTTATAAGAAGTATAAAAACTTGCATTTCTTGTAATGTGGTTAGTAGCTCCTGAGTCACCAATCCAAATGTCTTCATCTTGTTCATTGAATCTTTCACTGATTAAACTTTCACTTAATTTTGAATTAAGTTTTAATTTAGTTTCATCCTTTTCTTTTTCCTTTAGTTTCTTCTGTTTTGCATACCTACAATCTTTGGCCAAGTGTCCTTTTCTATGACAAAAGTAACATTCTCTTGTTTCTCTTGTTTTCTGAAATTTTTCATTACTTTTGGTAGCTTTTCCTTTCATATTTTGCTTATTTTCATATGCATTTGCCATTAGTGCTGTCGAACTTGATGCGCTGCATTCATCTCGCTGTTGAATTCTTATTTCGAGTAACCGAAGCCTTTGTGTGAGATTGTCTACAGAACGTTCTTCTTTAGACACTGATTCCCAAACACTTTTAAAATCAAAATATTCATCAGGCAAGGTGTTTATGATTCTGCACATCAGCATGGATTCTGGCAATTTCAAATTTTCTTGTGTAGTAAGTTCATTTTGCATATCATTCCATAAACTTTCTAATTTTGAAATGTGCTTTGAAATATCATCTGTAGGATCCTTCTTAAAATTAAAGAATTGATTATAGAGCATGTCTAATCTCTGACCAGAGCTTTGCTCATAGACACTTAACAATTTGTCCCACATATCTTTAGCACTTGAGCAGGGAATGATTAGTTGACTTACATCAGGCATCACACTTGTTGTAAATAACAATTGGGATATTGCATCTTCACTTTCCCATTTTACATATGCCTCTTTTTCTTCATTTGTTTCTTGTTTTATTGGCTTTCTATATGTTCCATCAACAACGCCTATTACTTTGTTTATTGTTAAAAGCAATTTTATATTTTTCTTATATTCTGGCCAGTTTATTAATCCTTCCAATTTGGGAATATTCATACCCATTTTAATATTATCCATTCCAGCCATTACTAATATAAATTTTAACGTAATAAACAAAATAGAATTCTTTTTAGGCTTACCGTTGCTTTGTTATATTTCGCAGTGGAAGCGTGCTGGGCCCATAACCTGTTGTGTTTTAACTTTAAAAGCACACAAAAAATATAATAACTTGAATTTGTTTATTCAAGTATCAAAAAACAAAGCTTTACATATAGAACAAATAATAATTAAGAAGAAGAAAGAAACATTTTAGGAAAAGGCAAAAACAAAACAAAAGTACTGGTCAAAAAGAAACATTTAAAATCACAGATTAATATCTTCAACAGAACCCTTCCATTTTCTCCGGGGAGGATGGTGAAGATCTCCAAAAATGGTTAAAATGATATGCACGTGTGGCAAGGTACAACCATTGGGACGAAACCCTTTGTCTTACTAAAGTTTATTTTTATCTGTCTGGAACTGCTCTCAAATGGTTTGAGAACAACGAAGAAAGCATACAGACTTGGAAGGAATTCACATCTCAATTAGAGAATGTGTTGGAGGAAAAAAAAAAAAATTCAAAATTGCAAGCGGAGAAGAAACTTAAAACACGGGCACAATTAAAAGGTGAAAGTACCGAATGTTACATCCAGGATCTCCCGTGCTTGTGCAAAGAGATTGATCCTCAAATGAGCGAGGAAGATAAAATCTCCCACCTCATGAAGGGGATAGCTGAGGAGCTTTATCAAACACTCATACAGAGGGATGTACAGAGCACCGAGCAATTCATTACAGAATGTCGCCGTTTCGAAGCGCTCCTTTGTAGGCGAGTTACCCCAACCAGGTACGAGCGCCTACCAAATGTAGCCTTCTCTGTGACCAGGATGACGGAGAAGATCTGTCATTTTTGATTAGGCAAATTGTTCGTGAGAAGGTACAGCGGGCATTAGGCTCTCCTCGGGAGGAACCAAAAAATGCTACAATCGAAGAAATTGTAAAGGAGGAGATTGGAAGAACCCTGGCGCCAATCTCAAAGTCTAGGAGAAGTCCCCCTCAGAAGGAAAAACCCCGACAGTTTTTAACTACCAGATATGAGGCCGAAACGATAAGACCGCACCCTGAACCTCGATACCCAAAACAAGGAGGAAGACGCGACACCAATGATTGGCGTACAACTGAGGGAAGGCCAATCTGTTTCTACTGCGGACGCCCAGGTCACGTCGTCCGCTATTGCCGTGACAGGAAGAGACACAATGAGGAAAGGAGTAATGACTATTTCCAAAGAAAGCAAGACGCAATTGTATCCTACAACTCTCGAGCTGAATCTCAGGACCCCAATGACGAATCATCGAGGAAAACTTTCACTCGCTACCGAAGCCCTACTTTATATCGCGGTCGAAACAGACAACATTTCTCACCTGCTAGAAGATCTAGCTGGACGCCCCGCCATTAAAACTAGATGATAGACCACATTGGAGGTGAGGCCGTAAAGTTATAAAATCCCCCCTTGCCGACCACAGTAGAAATTAGAAAAAGCTACCTTGACGTAAACATAGACCTACCAAGTCCTCATGAAGAAGATATCTCAACTGAAAGAAGACATCCACCGCAGTCACCTGAAAATATCCCTGGCCAAAGAAAGCAAGACGCAATGGTATCCTACAACTCTCGAGCTGAATCTCAGGACCCCAATGACGAATCATCGAGGAAAACTTTCACTCGCTACCGAAGCCCTACTTCATATCGCGGTCGAAACAGACAACATTTCTCACCTGCTAGAAGATCTAGCTGGACGCCCCGCCATTAAAACTAGATGATAGACCACATTGGAGGTGAGGCCGTAAAGTTATAAAATCCCCCCTTGCCGACCACAGTAGAAATTAGAAAAAGCTACCTTGACGTAAACATAGACCTACCAAGTCCTCATGAAGAAGATATCTCAACTGAAAGAAGACATCCACCGCAGTCACCTGAAAATATCCCTGGCCATAGTACTAGATCTTAAGACTGACGACGTAAGTCTCCTGCTGAGCATCGGGTCAATGCTCTCTATAGGAGGAGGCTATGTGACGAAGAAATAATTTATTAATTAAATTTAATTATTCAATGAAACTATTCAACAGATTATATAAATATATATTAATCTTTTATGTTAAAATAATTATCAAAATATCTCTTTGCTTGCTTGCTCAAGATTCTCTAGCTGTAGATAGTTGGGCTGACTTGTTAATAATTGTCGACTCGTCGCTGTGACGTCATCAATAAATACTTTTACATCTTAGGATATTTCAAGGCTTGATTTCTACGCTACAATATCTTAATATTTTTACAAATCGTTGATTTTTCCTTTTTTCACACCCTAATATATTAATTTACATACAGACATAAAATTTGAGTGTCAAGGCTATTGAGCCATTAATGGAGTGGATTCCAGACACTGAATACATCTCTGGAGTCTCTAGATAAAACTGAGCCCGTGAATGGGGTCATCTGGAATTCGAGGGCTCCACAAAGGAAAGCAACAAATAAGTATTTCCTTATTCTGGGTAGTTGGCGTTTGACATTCCAGAAACCTAGTTATGAATATTTCACTCTGTACCTATGTTGGATCGTTTCTTATGTCCTATTTGAGGACACCTCAACCTTAAACCTGGCTTAGCTCAGTAATAAATAACATTTTGTAATTGTATACCACAGTAGATTAAACTTAGATACATACACAAAAAGAAATATAGCACACACCAAGGATTCACACATGATTTGTATTTAATTAAGGATAAAGTATTACCAACACACTTTAAAATATTAAAACATTAATTTTTATTTACCTCGGTGAAATTTACAAGCTTTCATTTGTAGACAAACATGAGTGGGCTTAAAAATTATTATTTTAACAAAATTATAATACTCCCTATATAGAAAATGATTTGGGAATATGCGACTTAGTAGTTCAACCAAGATACCACCTCTAAAGAAATGGATTAATAAAGATGACGAATATTTGTAAAAAAAAAACCATATAGACCAAAATCTCTATTCACTATATGTATTATATAGTAGAGTTTATATACCATAAAATTATTACCAATTAGAACTATTACTATTCTTTTACAAGCGAATCTCATTAGGCCTACACATTAAATTCTATTAATGTCTTTGGACTTACCCTTATCTTCTCTACATACCATCTCCAAATTTGTCTTGGCAACCCCATCGCCCCGGACCTCCCGTCTGGTCGCGTCTCTCGTTCAAAAACTAACCGTTATTTTTTAAACAGCGCCCCCCAAGGCCAATCGTCATCTTCCTACAGAGTAAAAAAAAATAATATTCTTAGAATATAATTAAATAATAAAATATTATTATTATTTTTAAAAGAGAAAATTTTGAAATAATAAATATAAATGCTTATCCTTTGAGAAATTTATAATAATTTCTTCTTCAAGAAATTTAAATAACTAGACACAACCATTTTATCTAGATATGTGTGTGATCGATTTTATTCATTTTATAATAAAATAAATAATAAAGGTAAAATTATATTATCTTTCTTATCAAGAGATAATTTGGATTAGTAATAAAATTAATAAAATCTAACATGTTTGCCCCTTTGAGAAATTTACATAATAATTTCTTCTTTAAGAAATTTTAAAATAAGGAAATATGTCCAATATATCTGGATATGCCAGTAATTGGCTTTTATTCATTTTTAGAATAAAGAAAATAAATTTAGGAAATTTTTGAAATGGTAATATAACCCTTTTGGGCGTTTCATATTGCATAAAAAAAAGGTGATTGGCATTAGTTAACATATGTACATAGTTTGTATATCCTCCGCTGGACCTCTCTGCAATGGGCTTCGGGATCCTTGGGCAGGACCCGTGTCATCTCCAGCTGGGTGTCTTCCCCGGCTTCTGGTCTTTAAAGGCATATGTGTCATCTCCGCCTTTCTGGACTTTAAAGGCATAGGTGTCATCTCCAGCTGGGTGTCTTCCCCGGCTTCTGGTCTTAAAAGCATCGTTGAGATTCCTCGTTGGGAATTCTCCATCTTTCTACAGCGGGTCTTGGAGTACACGCCCAGGGTTGCTTCCAGTTCCTCATTTTCCAATCCGCCTCGTTGTTGTCTTTCTGTGGAGGGTCGGCCGTATCTTGGTCACGGTACCACCAGTGTCACCTCCGATTGGGCGTCCTCCCCTGCTTTGACCTTTAGAGCACCGTCGGCTATCGTTGTGGGATCTCCATCTGGACACCAAACACTTCGGCAAGACACTGTGCATATATGATGTAAATGTTTACATCATTGTTGGGACTGTTTTTGTGAAAATCTGGCCCAACACCTATACCCTTGATGTAATAAAGTGTGGGTTCTTTAATAATCACTATGTAAACCACACATCACAAAGGAATGAGTGATATATAGCTAGCAATAAATATGTATTAGTAAATTAAATTTTATTGCCATCTATCGTTAAAATTTTACACAAATAAATTTACTGGCAATGCGTTTCTTTTAAATATCATCAAATATTATCTCTACAGACCTTACTGCAATGGTATGAGTTATTGAATGAGAGGGCTTGGCTCATCAGTAATGAACCCTCTCAGCGGTTTCGCCAAATTAATCTCTAGACCGCTCTACTATTGTATTGGACTGGTTTTGTTATATACCCTGCATTTTCTATGGAAGGCAGCTTAGGGGTGTTTAGTGAACTATGGACATAAGCTTATAGGTCTGTAGAGGTACATATATATAATTTCAAGGTATTGCATCGAGCAAAGCTCTTCCGCAAAATATGTTTTCATAACCAATATATATTAGTAAATTAAATTTTATTGCCATCAATCGTTAAAATTTTAGACAAATAAATTTACTGGCAATGCGTTTCTTTTAAATATCATCAAATATTATCTCTACAGACCTTACTGCAATGATATGATTTATTGAATGAGAGGGCTTGGCTCATCAGTAGTGAACCCTCTCAGCGGTTTCGCCAAATTAATCTCTAGACCGCTCTACTATATATTGGTTATGAAAACATATTTTGCGGAAGAGCTTTGCTCGATGCAATACCTTGAAATTATATATATGTACCTCTACAGACCTATAAGCTTATGTCCATAGTTCACTAAACACCCCTAAGCTGCCTTCCATAGAAAATGCAGGGTATATAACAAAACCAGTCCAATACAATAGTAGAGCGGTCTAGAGATTAATTTGGCGAAACCGCTGAGAGGGTTCACTACTGATGAGCCAAGCCCTCTCATTCAATAAATCATATCATTGCAGTAAGGTCTGTAGAGATAATATTTGATGATATTTAAAAGAAACGCATTGCCAGTAAATTTATTTGTCTAACATTTTAACGATAGATGGCAATAAAATTTAATTTACTAATATATATTGGTTATGAAAACATATTTTGCGGAAGAGCTTTGCTCGATGCAATACCTTGAAATTATATATATGTACCTCTACAGACCTATAAGCTTATGTCCATAGTTCACTAAACACCCCTAAGCTGCCTTCCATAGAAAATGCAGGGTATATAACAAAACCAGTCCAATACAATAGTAGAGCGGTCTAGAGATTAATTTGGCGAAACCGCTGAGAGGGTTCACTACTGATGAGCCAAGCCCTCTCATTCAATAAATCATATCATTGCAGTAAGGTCTGTAGAGATAATATTTGATGATATTTAAAAGAAACGCATTGCCAGTAAATTTATTTGTCTAAAATTTTAACGATAGATGGCAATAAAATTTAATTTACTAATATATATTGGTTATGAAAACATATTTTGCGGAAGAGCTTTGCTCGATGCAATACCTTGAAATTATATATATGTACCTCTACAGACCTATAAGCTTATGTCCATAGTTCACTAAACACCCCTAAGCTGCCTTCCATAGAAAATGCAGGGTATATAACAAAACCAGTCCAATACAATAGTAGAGCGGTCTAGAGATTAATTTGGCGAAACCGCTGAGAGGGTTCACTACTGATGAGCCAAGCCCTCTCATTCAATAACTTATATCATTGCAGTAAGGTCTGTAGAGATAATATTTGGTGATATTTAAAAAGAAACTCATTGCCAGTAAATTTATTTGTGTAAAATTTTAATAAATATGTATATATATGTTTCTATGAAAATGTTAATCTGCAAGACGCAGGTTATCATCATCCCTTTTTGATTTGTTTTTGTCACTTTGGCGGTTCGCAAATAAACAACAAAAGCTGTATTAGACATTATAAAGACAATAAAGATTTTCTGATAATAAGAGTGTACAAAGATGTTGCAATGAGTAAGATAAATCTACTTGGAAACAGAGTAAAACATCACATTACCAGAATTAGAGAGCAACAAATCTAATCCTAAGCAATGGCTAAGCAATGTGTGTAACATCCTTCCTTACCACATCTTGGAGGACTTAACGTTTGATTATTTGCACTTACTGGTGGGATTTGACTTTGGCAGAAATAAGAGGCCATTTAAGAAAAAAAAATGGATACAATTCCAAGTCGTGGCTTTAAAAAAATCGGCCTTTAATACATTTCCTCTGCATCACTTGCACCAAACTGGATTGATAAATCAAGAAATGGTTGAACTCTTATCTCAAGGAACTAAAGACAAATTATCACCCAATACAGCAACATTTAGTGATAAATTTTGAGAAATATTTTTTCATGTGAACAATGTTCCAAAAAAATGAATAAGAATTGCCAAGTAAGAAGGTGAAAGTGTATTGGATTGAATTAAAGAATAATTTGTAATTTTATGTGTGTGAAATATATCTCCGTCTTTATTTTTAAAGATACAATGATACAAGTATTGTATTATCTACTTTAAATATAGTTAGATACAATCTCATAATCCTAGTTGAAACCTGCGTTGTTTCATCCATAAATTTTTCATTAAACTAATTCCATCATAATTTCCAACCCAATCAAAAGACGCCATAAACTTAAGGGCCTGTGAGCATTTTGCAAGTACATGTGAGAAAATAATATGAATAACACCATGCTATACATCATGGTTAAAATTACAACTATATTCTCTCAATTAGTATCTTTTTTATTTAAAAAAAACGCTAGCTTTCAAGCGTTAATCGCTCTTCAACGGGCTTACTATAATATCGACTTTACCCCACCAGAAATATTTTCAAAAACAAACGCGCGCAGCGTGGATATTTATAACTGAAATTTTTTATAACTGAAAATTTCAAATTGGTTTGTAATTTAACTATTTTATCGAACATGTCTATTTTAATTTTAGGGCATCCAGAACCTATAAAATTGATCTATCAAACCAATGCGATTTACTCAATTCAATGCCAAGACTGCAATGCTACCTACATAGGTGAGACAGGAAGATAGATACAAGTTAGACTTAACGAACATAACAGAAATATCAGAACAAAAGGCCAACGTTCAATGATCTATTAACATATTGCACAGACCAGTCACCAATTTAACATAACACAAACGAAATGCCACTACAAAAACATTAAGAACAAATTTCAACAGTTACTCTTAGAACCTCTCTCGTTTCCAATGAATATTCTATATACAGTTACGAGCGTCATGCGTGGCCTCTGTCACGGTTTGCTTTTTTTTTTAAATGGCGCCCTCCTATTGGTCGGCTACGATCACGCCACCTTTGCCCCCCCCCCCCCCCCCCATTTCTGTAACTATTGTGTTGGAGCGGGTCGCTCCTTAAATAAATGCATATATTAGTTAATAACCAAATGAAATCCTCTCTTTCTTTTTCCCAGTAAGAGACGCCTACGGAAGCCAACAGTACTAGACAGATAAAGCACATAGGCTATAGTATTAACTAAAATATGCATTTATTTAAGGCGCCAATTTATAATTGTAACAAATTGTATTTGAATCAAAACATTCAATCGGGTAAAACACGGGCGTTGCCCGGGTCATTCGGCTAGTAACAGCATAAACAGAAAAATAGATTTACCATCACAATACCGATATCTCAGAAGAAATCAATAGATCAATTTTATAGGTTCTGGATGCCCTAAAAATTAAAATAGACATATTCCATAAAATAGTTAAATTACAAACCAATTTAAAATTTTCAGTTATAAAAATTTTAAATTATAAATATCCACGCTGTGCGCGTTTGTTTTTGTAAATATTTCTGGTGGGATAAAGTCGATATTATAGTAGTTGAAGAGCGATTAACGCTTTAAAGCTAGCGTTTTTTAAATAAAAAAGATACTCATTGTGAGAATATATTTGTAATTTTAATACTTTTTTCACAATTTTATCACGAATAGACATTATGGTTAATTATGGCTGGTTCTAGCTTACTTTCTTTCTTATAAAGGTTGTGTAGAAATGTAGGGTAGTCGGTTCACAAAACACTGAGCGAGTTCGGTAGAAGAATTCGCTGTGATGATTCTTTGTGGGCTGTTGCAAGGATTTAAATAAGATCACTAAATAGCAGAAAGGAGGGGGTAAAAATCTCCTTCTAACTAACTTTATTTAATACATATTAAGAGGACAGAGGAAAACACGCGACTGGTGGGTAGCAAAACCAAGCCATGTTCTATTACTTCTTTGTTGGCGGCTGGCGCCGCCGGCATTGTTTACTGTCACCCAAGCTGTCTGGACGGCGTCCGGAGATCCATTATTCCACATACTCCCACCTGTTTTTCTAGGCACACAGAAAAACAATAATAATCGTCCAATCGGTTGGGTATACAAATGGTTCTTCCCGTTCTAGTCTGTATTTTTGCAGTTTTCTCTTTATCGTTCAGCAAACGCGAAGAAGCTGCTGTTGATGATTTTGTTTTTACACGCAGGATTCCTTCTACTTCACACACCTTCAGACCAGGCTTAGAGTGGCCAGGGAAACACTCGGCCTGAACTAATTTCAAAAGCGCTAGCTCCGCTTCATCGATCTCCCTCACAGAAAGTTCGCCCCTTTACTTTCGTTGAAGATTGGAGGTTGTTGATGAATCTTCTAATCCACGCCATCATCCGCACATTTTTTATGAACGAGGAGAAATATTTCATGTACCAATGATCGGTACTCTTAACTGTTGTCACAACAGCAGTTTTCTTTCTTTCCGCACAGATTTCTTCTTCATTCAGGTCTTTATACCTGGAAGGCCAAAATTCTTCGGAGAGTTTTAACCAGGAAGGGCCCTCCCACCATCTAAACTGTATCAGTCGGGAGAGGCTGCATCCTCTGGAGGGTAAATCAGCTGGATTGCACTCGCTAGGAACATATCTCCAATTTCCAGGATCACTAAGTCTGCATATCTCTTTCACGCGATTCCCGACAAAGGTACCCAACTGGTTATCGCGCTTTATCCAAACCTTTTGCAATATAATTTTAGGCTTTATTAATATTGGACTCAGAAATCCAATAGGGTCATATATCTGAGCTAAGCAGGACAGGATACTCCTTTTGGTTATCTTGGGGGGTATGGCTACGGGAATTTCACATGACAAACAATCTTCCCTTTTATCCCAACATATACCAAGCACTTTAGATATCTCTGCTCTTTCAAAGGGGTGAGTATCGGAGGCCACGTCCAGGCTATGCTCCCAACGGCTTAGCTCCAACCTAGCATTATCCATGATGGACGTTGCGGTCAATTTGAGATCTTGTAACTCTTCAAAAGAGTTCACGCTTGTGACTAAATTGTCCACATAAAAGGATTTCTGCAACCTCTGAGCTAACGGTTTATGTTCAGGTCGAACATTAGACAGGTGGTATTCTATTACTGCCCCCAAAATGAAAGGACTACAGTTAACGCCGAAAACGACACGTCTATGTCGGAATACTTCTGTCTTTTCTCCATTTTGGGAATACCATAGAAAACGCAGGTAATCTCTGTCCCTTTCATTTACCTCAATCTGAAGAAACGCTTTCTTAATGTCTGCCACGACACCAAACTTGCCATTTCTAAACCTTAGCATAAGGTTGGGAATCATCTCTATGAGGTTAGGTCCCTTTTCAAGACAGTCATTTGAAGATGGGGATCTATAGACTTTGCTAGAAGCATCAAAGACAGGCCTGATAGGCGTAGTCCCACTGGAGAGTTTCACCACAGGACGATGAGGCAGGTAGAAGGCCTCAGCGTCGTGTTGTTCAGCTGGGACTTTCTCAATTGTCCCATCATCCAACCAGCCTAGGAAAATATCATCATAGTCCTCATAAAGATTCAAAGAGATTAATTTCTTAGTCGTCTGTTCTAATCTCTTCATAGCAACCTCCCTGTTGTCCGCGATTTTAGCTTTCTCTACAGTCCACGGGAGGGAAACAACATATCTTCCAGAAACAGAATGCTGGACTGATTTTAGAAAATGTCGTCGCGCCAGTGCGTCTCTCTGATCTCTCTGTTTAACCTCAATAGGATCCATAATGCCAAGAACATCGAGATTCCACAGATTGGTTATACTGCTCTCCGAAATTGTCATCGTTGTAAGATGATGAGCGAGTGAAACGTCACTACCTTGCTGACATTCTCCCATTAAAGTCCATCCGAAACGCGTCTGCGACGCAGTCAAGCCATTTGACAACACACAAGATTTCATCATGAAAATAGATCCCAATACATCGCATCCTAGAAGTATTTCAATTTCCATGTCATCCTTTCCAATATCAGGAACCCAGATTCTGCGGGCTTTGAGTTCTTTCAACCATGGCCCGCGGCTCAATCTTGGTAGGTTACCACAGATTTTTTGTTGGTCAAGAAGCTTCGCTACCATCTTAAAATTCCCCGATGCATGACCCAAATTGACTCTGTATTCTTGGTGGACACTTTCACTAGTATGACCTCCAAACACCACATGTTTAAGTGATTCCTGGCCAATGGGAGATAGTCCGAGATCCTGGGCAGTTTTAGACAAAATATAGGATCGTTGGGAACCTGTGTCAAGGAGTGCACGCACTACTTTCGCCGAAGTCGCACCTTCGACCTTAATCTTCAGAGTCTGTAGCAATATCAGAGACGAAGCGCTAAGACCGGAGAATGAAACTCCGTTTTCAACTGTAGAAGAAACGTCACAGTCTTCCACCTGTTCCTTGTCTTCATCCGCTGACTCTCGTCCAGGAGCATTAAGAGGGCATAAAATATCAAGGTGCTTCTTCTTACATCGAATACATTCAGTTATGCGCCTTCTACAATTAGAAGAGATATGACCTGGTTGGAGGCAGGAGAAACAACATTTAGCGTTTTTAATACGCTCTCTTCTTTCTTTAATGCTCATTCTGCGCGCAGCAAGACATTCTGTGTTTTTATGATCTTTATTACAAAAGATGCAATTCTGGGCACGTCCAGCAAATAGTCCAGAGGCCGTAGGTATCTTAGCAAGATGTGATTGTCTTCCCACGTTTCTATCTTGTTTCAGAGATCTAAGTCCAAACTTGGATCCAGCTAAGGCTCTGTCTTGTTCTGCTGCAGCTTCCTTTTGGAGAAACTCCATAATTAGGTCAACTCTAGTTTGAGTCGAATCATTAGCATCAATCTTAACATCATGGAGGGGGCTTCTTTGCCAAGCCTTCATGAGTTCCTCTGAGAGACATGCCTCAATCATTGGAAATATAAATACAGACATCTGTCTGGCCTCAATCTTTAAGGATTCCAATGCTCTCAAATGAGTCACCAACTCATCATAAAACGAAGTCACCTTCAACTGTTGTTTGGAGGAGCAATCGATCATAAGGCGTATAAGGTCCCTGACATAGACTTGTTGCAACAGTTCAGGCCTTCCAAATCTTTCTGTCAAAGTTTCTATAACTTTGGGGTAATTCTCAGCAGTCAGGGGGTAACTATCAACCAGTTTACTAGCTCTGGTTCCCGGCGACATAGATTGCACAAGATATTGAAACTTGTCGCTGTCTTCTAAAGTAGGATCGACATGTATCTTGTTGAACTGTGCCCACCATCCCAACCAATCTTTTATTTCTCCTTTAAACTTCTTTAATTCTATCTTGGGTAGTTTTACAGTTCTATGGTGTGAGCTAGAAGCGAATCTCACTTCACTGGTCGTGGGACTGGATGCAGTGACCCTGGGTTCAACAAGAGCGAGACATTTTTTATATATCCTCTTATATCTCTGGGTATATTGCAAGGCTTCCTCATCGTCTTGCTCTAGTTCCTCTTCGCTAACGTCTGAAGTTAGCATGAAGTCTCTTATCTTGCCTTGGATCACAAGAAGCTCACTGTGAGTTTCTTCAATGATCTCTCTATTATATTCAATGTCCTCTACAGGTATCGGTGGAGTACCTGACAGAAACTCTTCTGTCGTCTTCTAGCTGCGAGTTAGTCGCTTTCTAAGTAAATTTCTATGTCTTTTTAAAATTTCCATTTTTCAAAAAACACTATAAACAGAGGGTAAAACAAAAGGTACTTATCTTAAGTCTTGAAATTGTACTCCGCCGTTAATCCACTTGATCTTGCCTTGTCAGAAGCCCACCCGGGGACGCCAATTTGTGTAGAAATGTAGGGTAGTCGGTTCACAAAACACTGAGCGAGTTCGGTAGAAGAATTCGCTGTGATGATTCTTTGTGGGCTGTTGCAAGGATTTAAATAAGATCACTAAATAGCAGAAAGGAGGGGGTAAAAATCTCCTTCTAACTAACTTTATTTAATACATATTAAGAGGACAGAGGAAAACACGCGACTGGTGGGTAGCAAAACCAAGCCGTGTTCTATTACTTCTTTGTTGGCGGCTGGCGCCGCCGGCATTGTTTACTGTCACCCAAGCTGTCTGGACGGCGTCCGGAGATCCATTATTCCACAAAGGTCAATGTCTGTTGTCTGTTTCGCTATAAACTCAAAAACTATTGAACCAATTGGTACCAAATTTTGCATGTCGCTTTTTATAAACCTCAGGAAAAATTAAGCTACATTTTGATTAGTATTTTTGGCTATTTATTTTTTTCATTTGAAGAACTTTTTTTTATGCGGAGGCGAAGTAACAACACCATGCCAATTAAACGATCAATGAGCGTTCTGCATTTTTTTTCAAGTTGCTTGCATGCTATTTTTGAAATATCTTTTATACAAGTGTCACTTTTTTATAAAAGTATTGAGTATTGAGAGAGAAATTTATATTACTAACTAAATTACTGTAATGTTTTACTTCTGTATTGCTATTCTATGGCACTTCTACTATTAATTATTGATGTACTTTCAGTATGAAAAGAATAGAACTGGGAGAATTCTCGGGCGAAGCCAGGTCGTCTAGTGATATATAAAAACAATGAAATGGAAACTATAGGATAAGTGTAATTTTACTTATAATAGCATCACATTACTGACTTTCTTTGATGATCAGCCCAGCTGCGAACCTGTTGACGCTAAAGAGTAAATAGTTCATGATGAAACATTTTGTCATGTAAGATTCTTCCTTATCTGTGGAATCTCAAGAGGCTCTCTGAACTGAACACATGTGTGAGTGTGTAGAACCTCAGGATGTTTGACTGGACTGGACACATCTGTGAGTGTAGGGAACTCAGGGATGTTATCTGAACTGGACTCATCTAGAAGTGCGGGGTACCCTAGGACAGGACACTCTCTAGAGTCAAAACATCTGTGAGTGTGTGGAACCTCAGGATATTATCAGGACTAGACATATATGTGAGTGTAGGGAACTTCAGGATGTTATCTGAAATGATATATCTGAGAATATGGGTTGGTTTTTTCTTTGATTTGATTTGAGAAACTCATGGAATATTACTAGGAGAAACTGACCTAAAATATATAAAGAACATCTCCCATCAAAAATAGATAAAAAATAACACTTTTCTCTATATCTATTAAACATTTTATGCAATCTAGCAGATTTAGTTGGGTGACAAAGCCACAACACCATATTTGAAAAATGCATGGCGTCTGCCTGGAGACCGTGGCTTCTGGATATGGCTGGCCTTCTCAGACCAGAGCAGACTTTCATTTAACGTGCTTAAAGGATGATATTTAAAATTTACCTAAGAGGTGTTTTGCTGGAAAAGTATATAGTCAATTCTATGGGTAAAAAAATATATAGAAATTTTGTTCTGACCTAAGTCTTTTTGAATGCAATGGCGATCGATCAATAGGCGTTTAGTTTTTCTATATATATCGATGGAAAAGGTAGCGCTTCTTTTTTTTTCTGAATTTAGTGTCTGATTGAGAAAAACCCAGAGATATGAGCTTGAAAACGGAACTAAATTTAACGTCATTATAATATATATATATAAAATACAATATAACGCGACTGATGATTGTAAAACGAAAATTGCAATTATACCGCGAATGTTTCTTTAAAACAAAAATCGAAATTTATTTTAAAGAGAAATAACGACTATTTCTAACTTTAAGGATGAAGTATGAAAGGGTGAAAATATGAAGAGTAATGGCGAACGGAAAAATAAAAGTGTCCAGGGGCGGGAATCGAACCCACGACCTTCCGCTTACCGGGCAGATGCCATGTCCACTAGGCTACCCTGGACATATTTTTCCGTTCGTAAATATTGTATAAAGTAATTTAAAATACAATATAACGCGGCTGATGATTGTAAAACGAAAATTGCAATTATACCGCGAATGTTTCTTTTAAACAAAAATCGAAATTTATTTTAAAGAGAAATAACGACTATTTCTAACTTTAAGGATGAAGTATGAAAGGGTGAAAATATTGTTACATCATGATTAATGGCGTATTTATTATATTATTTTTAATATATTTGAAATTTAAATTATATATTTATTTATTTTTATATTCAATGATATTTATTTAAAACAGATTATTTTTAGATTATCATCATTTGTATTTAGGTACACTGTGACTTCACTGCTCTCTTTGATGTGAGAAAATAAACAAAGGATTCTGGTGGCCACTTAAAGAAGACTTATCTCGTTATTCCCTTTTATAAATTTGTAGGATGGTTTGAAACACGCTCTGGTAAGATGCAAGACCCAGCACAGGAGAGAATCAAGGCTGAAGAGTTTGTCAAGCCGCCAGCCCAGTGCAACAATTGGTAGAGATGCTAGTTCCGACCCAGTTGTTCTGAATCCCAACATCGACATCCCCAAGTATGATGGAACGGAAGACCCTCGCCCATGGATTGAATCTCTTGAAGAAATTGGCTTCTTGTACCATTGGGCAGACTACATTATCTCTCGTTATGCCGCCATGAACATGACGGGAAGCGCTAAAACCTGGTTGAATTTACACAAAGCTAGTTTCACGAGCTGGGAAAATATTAAAATCCGCCTCATTCAGGATTTTTCTTTGGACGCGAATAAAGAAGAACTTAGAATGAAGCTCAACAGAATGCAACACTGGAATGAACCAGCAATCAGGTTCGCGGAAGACATTCTAGTGTTGTGCAACAAGGTTGACCCCCGCAATGGAAGAAGAAACAAAAATTGAACATGTTATTGGAGGACTGAAAAAAGAGTACTCATTCGCGCTCTACCTGAACCCTCCTAAAACGACCGATGACCTTCTTGTCGTGTGCAAGAAAATGGATTCTTTTGAAAAGAAGTATCGGGAACGTGTGGAGAAATCCAGAAACCTATATAACGGTCCACGCTATTCTAGACCCCAACAACAATCGAGGTACGTGCCGCCGACTGCCGCACGAAACTACCAGACCACTTCCAGGCCCCAAGCCCCTGTTTCCAATAATTACAAGAACGACTCCCCTCCTACCCCCAGACAGTATCGAAACAACTTTCCCCAGCCCTCTACCCCTAGACGTCCTTATAATCCTAACTTTGTGCCGAAACCAAACCTTCAGAGAAACACTTACAATAAAAGCCAAGAAGTGAGCAAAAATAGGACGGAAGATGGAAGACCAATCTGCTTTAAATGTAACAAGCCAGGGCACGTGGCCCGTTATTGTAGGGTCAAGTTTATAAGAATCCTAGAAGAGGATCCAGCAGATACCCAAGAGAAGGTCGAAGAAAAATGCCAAATGAATGAAATATCAGAGAAATCAGGACCTCGGCTTTATGCTGATGTATGTCATAGCACACAGACAAATATTCCTACCCGGAATAGATATTCCGTGTTGGAAGATTTAAACTAAGCGTCGCGCCTGAATCTGTCAATCAAAGCAAGTCGACCATAAACGGAATCAAGAAGTTGGACCCTAAATACAAATTAAAAATTAATGTGGACAAGATAGGGACTCTTGAAGCTTTGGTTGATACAGGTGCTGACCTCTCAGTGGTCGACCTCAGAACGGCCCTCGATACAGGCCATGGTATAAGTAAACTCGCAAAAATTTGTGCAGGACCCGATGGAAAAAAATTGGACATGGTAGGAAGTATATTTTTAAATATAAAAATTGACG
Source organism: Cordylochernes scorpioides (assembly GCA_030710605.1). NCBI lineage: Eukaryota > Metazoa > Arthropoda > Arachnida > Pseudoscorpiones > Chernetidae > Cordylochernes > Cordylochernes scorpioides. The sequence continues at coordinate 134,162,818 of CP092865.1, read as the reverse complement.
ACGAAACATTATCACACAACTTTGTGATATTGAAAACGCATTTACGGACATTAATTCTTGGGAGAGATTTCCTTAAGAAAATGAACGCAAAAATAGATTGTAGCAAGAAACTATAAATATGATTTGACGAATAATCATGACGAAATCAATTTTGAAATGTTGAAAATAAAGAGTGCCAAGGATTCCATTGTTCCGGAATGTTCCATGAAATTGATCAAGGCATTGGTAGAAACAGAGGATGGAGAATATATTATCGAGGAGAGCAGCAAAATGTTTCAAACAAATGGACTTCGTCTAGCAAGAAGCTTGATCAATGTTATAAATAGGGAACACACATCTGGATAACTAATCCGTATCTCGACCGTTAAAAATAATGAAAAACCAAACATTGGCTTTTGGAAGTAGGTCCAGCGAAAATAAATGTGAGTCGAGAAAGAGAGGTAGAAAAGAACGAAGAACCTAGATTCCAAATAAACGAAAATCTTTCACCAAAGGAACAGAAGGAGTTTAAAACAAGTTTTAGAAAGGTATGAGATCTTTTTTCATCGAGATTAGGGAGAACCAATTTGGCAAAACATCGGATAGACACAGAAGACGCGAAACCAATTAAACACAAGCCTTACCGGGTAAGTGCTAAAGAACGAGATATTATAAAAGAGCAAATTGACGAGATGCTTACAGAAGGCATAATTAGGCCATCTTCTAGCCCCTGGTCTTTTCCAGTAATATTGGTCAAGAAGCGAGATGGTAAATACAGATTTTGTGTGGACTACAGAAAACTGAATAATGTGACAGTAAAAGATGTCTATCCGATCCCTAGAATAGACGAAGTTATGGATACTCTCCAAGGATCTACACACTTCTCAGCAATAGACCTCAGATCTGGATATTGGCAAGTTGAAGTCGAAGAAAGAGACAAAGAGAAAACAGCTTTCACTACAGCGCATGGATTATATGAATTCAACGTGATGCCTTTTGGACTTTGTAACGCGCCTGCTACCTTTGAGAGAAATATGGAGAATATGCTTGGAAATCTGAGATGGCAAATTTGTTTGTGTTATCTGGATGACGTTATCATATATAGCCCGGATTTTCCAACGCACCTCAAAAGACTTGAAGCTGTTTTTAGATGTTTTCGTGAATCTAATTTAAGGTTAAACGACAAAAAATGCCGATTTGCTTTTGAGGAATTGGAGATTCTCGGCTATATAACGAGCAAACATGGTATAAAACCCGCGGAACATAACATCAAAGCTGTCAGAAATTTTCCTCGGCCCAAAAAGGTCAAAGAAGTACAATCCTTTTTGGGAATGTGTTTCATATTATAGAAAATTTATCAAAGACTTTTCAAAAATTGCTGACCCTTTGACCAACCTTATAAAAAAAAGTGTATCATTTACCTGGACAGAAAGACAAGAGGAAGCGTTTCAAACCCTAAAAACAGCACTATTAAGTCCACCAATTTTAGGTCACTTCAATCCAAATGCACCTACTTATGTTCATACTGATGCGTCCAACATCGGCATAGGTGCAACACTTGTCCAAGACATCGGTGGTGAAGAGAAGGTGATCTCATATTTGAGTCGTACCCTAAGTAAAGCGGAGCAAAATTATTCAACCACTGAAAAAGAATGTCTGGCCGTTGTCTGGTCAATGTCAAAATTACGACCCTACCTTTATGGAAGACACTTTAAAATAGTAACAGACCATCACGCCTTATGCTGGCTCAAAAACTTGAAGGATCCAACAGGTCGATTGGCAAGATGGGCATTGAAAATTCAAGAATATGACTTTCGATATAATACATAAATCAGGAAAGAAGCATCTGGACGCCGATGGCTTATCCAGGGGGCCCTTACCAGAAACTGATTGGGATGAGGATTTTGAAAGGCTATTTTTAAATCAAATAACAGACGAAGAGGATAAATTTATCGAAAGTGTTAAGAAAAACCTTAATGGAAGCAGGCGATCAATTGCGCAAAACTTTAAAGAAGAAGATGGATGCCTCTTTAAGAAAAACCCGAACCCTGAAGGCAGGGCGTGGTTGCTTGTGGTTCCAGAGAATAAAAAGAGAGAAATTATGAAAGAATATCACAATCATATGTCGAATGGCCATCTGGGCGTCGCCAGAACCATGTACCGAATAAAGAGTAAATATCTTTTGGCCATCCATGCTAAAGGATGTCTCAGAATTCGTTAAGACTTGTCACCTTTGCCAAAGTAGGAAAGGCTCAAACCAATTACCTTCTGGACTACTACAAGCCCATCCCCCCAGCCAACTTTCCTTTCGAAAGAATTGGAATTGACTTTGTTGGTCCACTACCATCTACGAAAAACAGGAAAAAATGGATAATCGTGCTGACGGACTACTACACTAGATATGCAGAAACAAGAGCAGTCTCGGAAGCAACAGTGAAAGAAGTTTCTAAATTTCTAGTAGAGGATATTTTCTTCGGCACGGAGCCCCACAATATCTTATTAGTGACAGAGGCTCTCAATTTACCAGTAATTTAATGAAAGAGGTGATGAAAACGTGCAAGATTAAACATTGCTTCACAACGAGCTATCATCCCCAGACTAATGGATTGACAGAGCGGTTAAATAGAACATTGATCAATATGCTCAGTATGTATGTGAACACTGATCAGAAAAATTGGGACGAAATACTCCCATTCATCACTCACGCTTACAATACTACAATTCAGGAAACCACAGGATATTCTCCCTTTTTCCTGATGTTTGGAAGAGAACCCACTTCTCTTTTGGACGACAGGAATATCTCGGTGGACATTGACAAAGATGATTATGATGAATACATAAAACATCACTTAGACAAAATAAACAGAACAAGAAAATTAGTTATTAACAACACAATAAAGACTCAAGAAAGAATGAAAAAGAACTATGACAAGAAACACATGGAAAGAAGCTACGAACCAGGAGAATTAGTAGCAGTTTGGACACCAATTAGGAAAATAGGAAAGTGTGAGAAACTACTGAGAAAATATTTTGGCCCATATAGAATATTAAAGAAGCTGTCTAACGTAAATTACTTAATTGAGCCAAAAGATAATCCTGGCCAAGACCCATTGATTGTCCATGTCTCAAGACTCAAACCCTATTTTGAGAGAATTGATGAGGTAACTCACGAGGACGTGACGACCTCTGGAGAGGGGGAAGTGTTACATCATGATTAATGGCGTATTTATTATATTATTTTTAATATATTTGAAATTTAAATTATATATTTATTTATTTTTATATTCAATGATATTTATTTAAAACAGATTATTTTTAGATTATCATCATTTGTATTTAGGTACACTGTGACTTCACTGCTCTCTTTGATGTGAGAAAATAAACAAAGGATTCTGGTGGCCACTTAAAGAAGACTTATCTCGTTATTCCCTTTTATAAATTGTAGGATGGTTGAAACACGCTCTGGTAAGATGCAAGACCCAGCACAGGAGAGAATCAAGGCTGAAGAGTTTGTCAAGCCGCAGCCCAGTGCAACAATATGAAGAGTAATGGCGAACGGAAAAATAATGCCAATTTCGATTTTTGTTTAAAAGAAACATTCGCGGTATAATTGCAATTTTCGTTTTACAATATATATATAAATATATAAATGAGGGAACATGGTTCATCAGTGATGAACTCTTCCATCAGTTTCGCCAGATTAATCTCCCGGCCATTCAACCATTGTATTACACTGAATTTCTCAGATAGTCTGCATTTATTGAAGAATACTATATAGATAGACTTTATGCTCTCTAAGTTGATATATGGATAATAATAGATTTTTAAGTTATTTTTATGATAACTTTATGTATGATTTCTTTAGTATTATTCAGATTGAATAAATTATAAAATGTAATGTAATCATTTTAGATCATTCAAAGTCCATGCACCGCCAGACCAGGTCATGAATATTTTCGCAAAGGGTTTCCATGCCACCCAGGAGGTACCTGCTCGACTCGTTAGCCTTTGTTTATAGTGGCGCTTCGCCTCCCGTAGAAGCCCTATTCCACTCTTCTGGCACAACCAGAGCATCCAACTCGCTCGAGACGACTCGGCCGAGCTAATGATCCAGGCCCTGCCAGGAACTGGTCTGCCGATGCTATGGACTCCGTCTCAAAGAGTCGGGGAAGAGGAAGACAAAGCCTCAATATCTGAGGAAACAAGTAAATTCGGACAGAGTCTCAAAGCAAACCCGCTCCACCTCAATTCCCAACCGACTGACCCATTGTTGGACCATGGGAAACGAAATTTTTATAGCGTCCCAAATATTTAATATTTTTATATATAAAAAGTGATAATATATACACATAGGTTATTAAATTATGTATTATATATATGTCTAACCTATTTATATATCTTTAAAATTATTTTTCCCGAAAATTTGAATATAATGAAATTGGATTTGGAACCATAAGATTATGATTAAAACTTACCTCAATAACATCAAATTCAATAGAAGAAATATAGTATTTTAAAGATTTTATATTTATATGAAATGCTTTCAAAATATTTTTATATGTATATATAATTTATAAAATTTAAAAATTTAAAATTTTCAAAAATTGATCAAATTAAGACGCTTGCTCTCTCATTTCAAATTATCAAATATTAGCGGTGCCTTTCATGATTCACTCTGAATATGCTTTGAAGTAATAAAAATAAAATTAACAATCTGTTCATGATTTTAAACTGAACAAAGGGTCTCGAAATTTTCGATCTGAAACCCGGTCAGGTCTTTCATCCAGTGATCATCATAATCCCCACAACATCAGTATAAAAGGTGTTCTTTCATTCCTCGCCTGTATCCACAAACTGAGGCTCTGAGGTGGTGAAATGTCTCCATATATATATTAATTATTAACATTCAGATTGAAATTCATATTTTAGTCGAATATACAAATTAAGACTCACTTATCTCGCATACTATCCATTAAAAAATATATAGAATTGGAACTTTAAAATATTGGTTGACTGTCTTATTTTCTATTGAATTTGATAAGAGTTGAAAAATTGAAAATTGGTAATATAAGCAATGATTTCTTTTCTCCCACGTGCATCATTCGCAACATGATAACTATATAAACCACTATATATGCACTATATATATGCATACCAACGTTTCAACCATGCTAATTTGAAAATTCAAAAATTACAATATGAGAGCTTATTTAAAAATTAATCAGCAGGATAAAATTTTACATATTTTGTTATTCAGCATCTTTCTAACATTATCTCTGTTCTTGCAAGTACAGTACAATACTTGTTCTAGGCCTGAACGTTGGCCTAGATGTAGCCATAACAATTAGACTATTAAGATATGACTAAATGAGTACTACAAACTTTAAAAGTATTTACTTCTTACGCTTCACGTGTAGTTACCCGCTGTCACCCTTCTCAAAGAAAACAAAATATACAATGTTTATATTAGCTGATTTTTATTTTAAAAACTGCTGAGTTATAAAGGTAATTTTCAATAGTAATTTTCGCGGATTTTTGGAAATATAAAATTAAGAGGAAAAAATAAACCTTACAAAAAAGCAGCCTGATAACAATTTCTCCAAAGTTTTAAAAGATTACATGACAAATGACTATATAAAAGAAGTTATCGATTTAAAAATAAATAAAATTGCGTAGCTAATAAAATGTGTACTTTATTTTTTGTGGAAATAAAATTGTAAACTGAAATGATTCCCAAAAAAATAACCTAAAAACCTTTTCAAGGGACAAAAGCGGTTAAACTCAATGATTAAAATGACAGTTGAAAGAGCCCCACGTGTCAATAATTCAAAAACGTCCATTGCAAAATTGTGTACATCTTTTTATGTGACCCAAAATTTTTATCAGTCAAAAGGAACATTAGTTATTGGGAGAATTAAGTTTTAAGGGATTTTAACTCACCGCACAATAAAATTTGTTTTAATTTTCTTTAATATGTTGCTTATGGCTAATTTACAGGGATAATTGCAACAAGTATAGGAATAGTAAATAGGACTATTTGCAAAGTTTTTCTTTTGTGTATATCAAATCAATCTCTAGACATATTGAAAGATAAATCACAACTTACAACGCTACCTAGAGTTATGCGAAATAAAAGTCTTTGCTACTTCTCTAGGTTTTAGAGAGGCGATTCCAACGAATTCGAAATTTAAAGGACAATTTGGTGCAACAAGCAGATTCATAATGTAATAACGACATGCATAACGTTAAAAAGAAACTTAAGGCGAATTGAGGTTTATATTCCTATATCTTTGCTTCCTCACTATTAGATTATTTGTGGAAAATGAATAATAGTCTGTTTGAGTACTTCAGACTTTAGCAAGAATTGGGAGGAACCATTTGATCACGCCATCTTCTATGTAAGAAGATTGGTGTGTGAGAGACGTGAGGAGAGAGAGAGAGAAAGACATTGATTTCAAGTGTTTACAAAAAAATGAATTTATTGCTCTTTCTTCATATCAGCATATCCTCCATAGGATCCTAGGGATAATCTAAGACATATCTAAAATGGCTAAGAGAGAGATTCAATCAGATGCCGTGAACCCTCTATAGTAGCTCATGTTCTACAGTACTTACACCTATATTCCTATTTACATATCTCCTCACATGGACTTAAATTGAGAAATGAAAACAATAATATAGATATTACCATCACTATCTAATATAAGCCATATTATTTGTTTTATATGGCATTCTGAATATAGGTAACAGAAAAAAATCCAGCATTTGATTGATTTGCTTAAATCTTATTTGATTTTTTTGTGTGTTTGTGATGAGCGAAATTTCGAAAATTATTGGACCACAGGTTTGTGAGAAACGCGAAGTTGGTTCCCAAAACCATATATCGTCAGTCATCGTAGGCAGCCAATCATCAAAACGCAGGGTCATTCTATGGGATTAAAGCATTGTCTACATTGGTGAAACTTCCCTGGAAATTTCTATAGAATTAAATAGCACTAAAATAAGGTCATCAACTTGAATTCCAACTCATTACTAATAAATTCCATCAAAGAGATAGGACATGCCCCTAACATTGCCAAAACTCTCTAGCTTTCTAGAAAACACGATACACACCACCGATAGAATACTAAGTATATTCAGATACTATTTTACAACAACAACAACAACAAAAGCCTTTATTTAGGGCCTCTCGCCCTATACAGGATTCGCCAGTTCGCAAGGGATGGGGAGAACACTGTGAGGCCTTTTTCCGGGATATAGTCTTGTGGAATCCAAATATCGCCATCGCTATATACCTATTCTTTGATATTTCATTAATCAGTGCCGGAAATGAAGGACAAAGTTGCCCCGTTTTATCATTTAGTTTTCGTCTTTCCTCAGACAGAGCAGCACAGTCAAATAAGTAGTGCAACATCTCCGTTGTTATTCCTGATCCACAGAAAGTGCATTTCAGGTCTTCACGCCTCAATAAAATCAAATGGTCTTCTCTGAAAAAAATTGAAAGGGTTCTAAATTGTGCAATTAATCTGATGATAGGAAAAGGGAGTTCACTTAAGAAGTATTCTTCGGTGGTAAACGTTGTATATATATCTCTATAGTGGGAATATAACTTGACTGGGTTATTCTTGCTAAGTCGTTTTGTATTGCTTGCTCTATCGCAGTTCTTAATATTCCAGGGATAGCATTCCTTAGTGAATCAGGATCATTACAATAAGTAAGCCACGAGGATCCGTTATTATTGAGTAAATTGCCTAATTGTTTTATAAAACCGATGGGCGCACCTGTAGCACAGGATAATTGCCTCATTCTAGTTAAACATATTCGAGGCAGTCTATTTGTATCCATACTCAGCACCCTCAGCCAATATTTCAAGGTCAATTTCAGAGCTGTTATTATTAATGAGACGCGGGCTGTTTCTGGTCTTATTATGTATCCTGGTGTATATCTAGGCAAATTCAAAAACCTACGAATAAATGTATCTTGTATATGGTCTAATAAATCTTTATACTCTGTTGCCCAAATTGGAGCAGCATACATCAAAACAGCCATCACAATAGAGTCAAACAGTTTCATTGCAGAGTTTAATGAATTAATTTTTGATTTTGCCAATATTGGGGTTGTAGCATTTATTGCCGCAAGTGCTTTTCCTTTTAAAAAGTTTGCGGCTTGAGTAGTTTTGGTTGTACTGACCAGAGGGTATCCCAAGTAATTATATCTTCTTGTTACCATCAGAGGTTTACCATTCCAGTACCATCTATCTTCTCTTGAGGGTTTACCACCATTGCGAAATACCATAACCTTCGATTTGGACTCGTTCAGTGTCATATAGTTCTCACCAAGATATTCTTTCAATATATTAATATTTTTTGGAGGTTTATCCTCGACTCCCCTATAATAGCAATAACATCTGCATACATCAGCAGGTGAACATCACCAAATTCCGGAAGGTATACACTCGTCAGATCTGAGTTGTCATACATTTTAATCAGGTCCGTCATGAATAATATAAAAAGTAATGGCGATAGTGGCTCTCCTTGTAAAACGCCCGAATGTATCTTAATATTTTCTGTAATTAATTCCCTCCATCTGACTGCCACAGTCGCCTGTTCGTAGTAATTTCTAATTGCATGTATAAATTGATAGCTCACGCCCAGATTGGTTAATTTCTTCCAGAGTAATGAGTGAGGAACTGTGTCAAATGCTTTTCTCAAATCAACAAAAAATACATATAATTTTCCTCTCTTTTTCCTCAGTGAAAGTTGTATTAGAGTGGTCAATGTGAATATCAGATCCACACACGATCGGCCCCTTCGGAAACCCGCCTGATTTTCTGGAATGACGTTTCTTCTTTCTACCCATTCATTCAGTCTTGATCTTAGTATTGTTGTAAAAAGTTTCGATAAATTACTTATCAGTGCTATACCACGGTAATTTGAAGGGTTGTCTTTGTCACCGCTTTTAAAGATTGGATGTATGATCGATTTAGTCCATATTGTAGGATAGTGTCCCATTATCAGAGCTCTATTGTAAAATTGTTTTAATAAACCCATGTATGAGTCTGGGAGTACTTTTATTATTTCATTGGGGATGTCATCAGGTCCACTTGCCTTGTTATTTTTCATATCTCTGATTGCCCTGCCTATCTCTTCAGAAGTTATCTCTGGATCAAGTATTGGATCGCTCGGCGAGATCCTCATTTCTATATTACAAATCTTCTCTTTTTCCTCAATACTCATTAATTCGCAATAAAATTCGTGCCATTCCTGTACAGTAATTTCTCCTTGAATTTTTGTTGCTCTTTTAAATAGCGCAATGGTCTTCCAAAAGGACTTTGAATCTTTTATATTTCTCAATATTTCTTGTTTTTCCTGAAAATATTTCTTTCTTTTATCATCTAACTAGCGGATGTATCCGGCTTCGCCCGAGGTTTTACCCGAGTAAAGGTTTGTCTAACGAACATTTGTTAAAACAATTCTCTTAAAAAAAAAGATATATATTGATAATTTGAAACTCGTAATTTGAATCTCTCGATAAAGTGAACATTTTTTCCCGGTCCCTGTGTGCCGTGTCATCCTGAATTTTGTCTTTCCTAATATTCTACATTACAAAATCATCGTTTATTCTAGTGAACATTTGTTAAAACAATTCTCTATAAACTTATAAAAAAATATATATATTTTGATATTTTGAAACTCGTAAATTTGAATCTCTCGATAAAGTGCTCATTTTTTCCCGGTCCCTGTGTGCCGTGTCATCCTGAATTTTGTCTTTCTTAATTTTCTACATTACAAAAATCATCGTTTTATCTAGTGAACATTTTTTCCCGGTCCCTTGAAAAATACTCGATAAGTTGTATAAAATCATGGTTGTTTATGGAAGATGGACGAATTCCCGGTTTCCAATTATTTTCTTCAGCTTGAAATCAATAATATTTGTATTCATTCACGTATGTATTACATTAACTATCTATAATAAATATAACAGCTATAATAATAGACTGAATTCAAAATGTGTCTATTAATATCTTCGTGGGAATTCGTTGCAGCGTTGTTGTAAACAAAGGAAATTTCTTGAAACCACCTGTCAACGAACAAAACTGCCGTTGAACGTGGTGTTGTCTAAAGGGAGTTAAGAGAGCAGTCTCTTTCAAACAAATAAATGCTTTAATTAAGCAGATGTTTAAAGTATAATATATGCGAGAGGCAAACTTGCAGGTTGTCGACGCTGTAAAATCCCCAGAGAGAGTGTTTTTGTAGCATCATGCTGTGACTCACACGATGACCCAAGGTCATCAGGAGCAGCAAACCTAAGCCTATCTCCGTTTCAATGGTGGCGCTTCTTGCGAGTTAAATCTACAAATCTGCAAATAACTCTAAGGATATTAAAGATATTCAAGATATTATTTTTCGTAAACCTTTCCGGGGATATGCCTAATAATATCGCAAAATTTCACGGCGATTGGATGTACGGTTTTTTTGAATCTATAGAGTACACACAGACAAACCAACAGACAGACAGACAGACAGATAGACAGACATTCATTTATATATATATATAGATATAAACCGAGATATTTCTTTCTATGGAGAGCATAGCTTTCAAGGTCTTCCTTTCTGTTGGTTCTACGGTATTCCTTCAGACTTTCTTTTGTTAGCTTTTTCATCTCGTAACAGTTTTTGTCAAACCATGGTTTAGATTTTCCGGTGGCACCCTTAGTTGAATACATTATTCCTGATGTTGACATTGCCTCGGTAATTCTTTGAGTGAAAGTATTTACGGATCTATCGAGATTTGATGTTTTTGCTACTTGCAATTCCTTTAATTCCTGTTTAAATGTCTTAATTCCCTCAGCTGTCCATCTGTATCTCGTAACACCATATTCTTCTACCTTAGATTTGTTTTCATAGGTGTTTTGGACTATTAACTTCAGGATAAGAGGAAGGTGATCTGAGTACATCTGGGTTTCTATCCTGAAGTCTGATATTTTTTCCAGTATTCCTTGGGAAACTATGCAGTAATCAATAGTTGATGAGCCTCTCTCCGAAACATATGTAAAGTCTCCCTCTCTGTCTCCTGTTGATCGTCCGTTGATTATTGTCAGCGAATTGTCCTCGAGAAACTCGAGGAGTCCTTCAGCCAGTGGTGAAATTATTAGATCTCTTGCTTTTCTTTCGGAAACTAAAGAGAGTTGAAAATTTGTTGGATTATACAGTCCCCCGAGCCCTCCAGTTCTAATATTTAAATCCCCAATCAGAATTAGTTCTTTCCCGTCAGTAATCTGTTTTTCCATATATTTAGTTAATCTAACTAAGTTGTTCTGGTACAGTTCGTTTGGAGGGAGATATACAAATATCAATCAGGTGGTGGGTTTGTCGGTTCCTATGTTTTGTGATAAAAAAAATCGATATCCAGATGTTATCCTTTTCTGTACTGTGCAGCTTGTAATGTCCCCCTTTTTTTGACACCCACAATTATTCCTCCTGATCCCCTTCCCCTTTCTGTGGTCTTAGTTGCCGGCTGTTCAAAAATTTGGAAATCCTTTAATGTTATATTTGTGAGATTTATACACCATGTTTCAAGTAAAGCGAAGATCTCGTAATTTTTAATGTACTCGAGAAGTGGAAAAACAGAGAGCAACCTAAAAAGTCCATTTATATTCCAGCATATTATTGTGTTTACCGTAACTTTTGGCTTTTTAAAGCTAATAGTCTTAAAACTTTTTTGGGAATCTTTATTTATATGTATTTTATTTTGTAGTATCTGTAAAGTTTCTGAGTTGTCAACATCATTTCGGGGCTGCGTCAACTGCTATGATGTAGAGCCCTTTTCACCAACCACTCTACCATCAACGACTTCGTATTTTTGTCCATTTGCAAGAAGCTTATTGTCTCTTAATTTTGAACGTATTTCTTTTTCGGATAGTTCTTTCTTTTTAGAAATCAGTAAGCGGCGTTGTTCTCGGGTCTTCAGAGTGTAATCTTTGTTTACAAAAATTTTATCATCTCTGAATTTGTAAGAATTCCTAAGTAGTGCAATTCTTGTGGTTTGTTTCGGAATTTCAACCAAAATTGGCGCGTTAGCTTTCTTTGAAAGCCGATGACAACGCATTATTTCCGATTCGACTTGTATTTGCATCTTTTCATTTATCGCCGTAACCAATTTGCATAAGGTTTCATCTGAGTTTTCGGCTTCGGGCCCTTTTATACCGTAAAATATAAGGTTATTTTCCCTTATTTTCCTGTCCAGCATGTCACCATGATCCTCTAGACTTTTTATACTTAAATCGTTTTTTGTGGCTAATTCCAAGCATGTTTTCTGTGAAGTTTCGATAACGGTCAATCTTTGATCCCATTCATCGAACTTTTGTTCAATGTTTTGTAATCTAGTTCCTAGTCTTGCTCCTAAAGTCCTTAGCTCTGTATGGATTTGTATAACAATAGATTTAAGATCATCTTCAATAACTTCCTTTGTCTCTGTAGTTTGTACAGTGGACAGAGTTGTTTGCTTTTTTGTAGGGGGCCCGGGGTTAAGTTCCACGCCACCAATGATTAGTAGTATGGCAATCACTCTTATCAAGTAAGCAGAAGAAAACTTTTGAGTTAAAGTAAGGTGACAGGATGGGTACATTTTGTTATTATAAGATAGGTTTTTAAATTCATCGTACTTCTCAACGAGAAATTTAGGCTCTTTAATACTAACGATAAACAACAATGCAAGTACTATGTATGTAAATTTCATCTTTTATTTCTTGGTGTCTGATTTTAGAAAAAAAGTAAGATTTAACAGTAAGTGCTAAGATTATATTTGGGGTATAGTATTACTAAGTTAATTATATCTTTAAAATTAGGTTCATTAAATATTAAATTAGATTATTAAAAGTGTATTTACCGGGAGCGAACGCACGTGCTGCTTGCAGTTTGGCCTCCGGGCGGCGAATCCAGATACTATTTTACATCATTTCATACAAAAGTGGAAGAAAATAAATGTTTATACTTATTTTTTACAAACGTCGGCAATTTTTTATAACATTAAAGAAATCATAATATATAGACAAACAGAAACCTGATATTTTAACCTCAATATAAAAAATTTCAACTTTTAAATTTTCTTGCAAAGAAAGCAAACAATTAGAACATTGAAATCTTCACGTGTTCAATTTTGACTTTTAAACACTTGTGCAACATGGCTAAAGCTCTAATAAGTATATAGAAGGTTAGGATTTATAGAATTTCTAAAATATTAATGTTTTTACATACAAATGTTTTGAAGATTCCATATATTCTTTCCTTTAATTTCAATGAAATTGTACATGCTCAAGATTCTATCATATAGAGCTTGTCATTTCCTAATTTTCAAAGCTGGTGTTGAGACAAATTCACTGGTCCGATTCTATGAAGATATTGTCACATAGAAATTGAGGGAAGACAAACCTGAGGATGACACGCCAATTTATTTTGATAGAATTAACTACCAACTTATTTACATACAAGTACAGCAGTAACGATAAATAAATATACATAATAATATTCTGTTGATTTTTTTAATTTTTAAATACTCCGCCCGCACCACATAGAGAGAGCCTCTTCCCTATGGGAGCTGTGACCCATAGCTTGTAAGTTTTGATGCTACCAACGCGGATATCGCCTACTTCAGTCTAATTTTCCCTCAGCGTTTAGGAAAGGGTTCCTAGTTGCTTTACGTCCTTTTTTTACACCTGAAGAGCTTTTAATCTTAATAGAGTCTATAGAGACATATTCTTCTTTGAGTCTTGGCTTCAACACGACAGTGGAATCCAGGAGTCAGTCGTGGTAAATGTATTTCAGAACCCCCATTGACTTCAAGGTCTTCTCAGCGATCTTCGGTTTGTTTTCCCTATATAAACTACCCAGCATTTCCTCCAAAATGTCGCATAGAAAAACGAGGGAAGACAACCGTAAAATGACGTAGCAATCTATTTTAATCAACACATTTACTAAACTCATTCACTTTCAAGAACAGATGTAATGCCAGAAGGTGGGGCTTAGTAACAATATACACTGCGTGACATTGAAAATGGAACACCAAGAAATAGTGGCCAGAAAATTATGCAAATTTCAGGGTAGACGCGCCTAACCGAGTTATGCAAATATTGTAAAATGCGCAGCTCTCGTGCGCACATGGAGTAAGATATAAGGGAAGGAACTTGCAGAAAGGACAGTATTCGTGTCGTTATTTCTTCAAGGAAAATCATTGTAGAAATTTTGTTCTTGTGTCAAAAGACACGTGTAATAACAGAGAATGCCAGGTCATCGTAAACGGAGGCAGTTCAAGCAGACAGACGCTTTTACGAGGGGCATGGTGATCGGACTAAAAAGGGCAGGTTGGTCCATACGTCAAATCGCAGCTGATACACACCTTGGTGCGTCCACGGTGCACCGACTGTGGAGAAGATGGTTGGAACAAGGAAATGTGGCAATTTATAGGAATGTCAGTGCAACCAGAGTGACGTCAGCACGTGTGGATCGGCGTATCCTTCGACAAGCAGTGGCGGCCCCACAAGCCACTTGTACCGCCATCCTGCAACATGTGCAAGACACCCTAGATCTTTCCATCTCGACCAGAACCATTTCCCGTCGATTGGTTGCTAATGGCTTGCACTCATGCCGTCCGCTAAGAAGACTGCCATTGACCCCACCGAATAGGCGCCAACGTTTGGAATGGTGCCGGGCTAGATCGACGTGGATGACGGAATGGCACAGGGTCGTGTTCTCAGATGAGTCGCGTTTCTGCTTGTCCAGTGATAGTCGCCGTGTACGCGTGTGGCGTCGACGTGGAGAAAGGTCCAATCCGGCAGCAATTGTGGAACGCCCCACCGTGCGACAACGTGGAATCATGGTTTGGGGCGCAATCGCGTATGATTCCAGGTCACCTTTACTTCGTATTCAGGGCACTATGACGGCCTAACGATACGTTGATGATGTGCTGCGACCGGTGACACTCCCCTACCTTCAGGGGGTACCCAATGCCCTTTATCAGCAGGATAACGCCCGACCGCACACTGCTCGCATTAGCCAACAAGCTCTGCAAGATGTACAGATGCTTCCCTGGCCACCGTACTCTCCTGATCTCTCACCAATCGAGCACGTCTGGGACATCATTGGATGCCGTTTGCATGCCTTGCCACAGCCGCGTTCAGAAGACGAACTGTGGCAAATGGTTGAGAGGGAATGGAGAGCCATCCCTCAGGACGCCATCCGTACTCTGATTGACTCTCTACCTAGACGTGTTGCTGCGTGCATCGCCGTCCGCGGTGGTCCTACTTGCTACTAAGCCGACGCCGTTCTCGCTCTGTATTATGACTATCATTTTGAAATAAAGATCACTTATTGTTCGTCCCTGTCTCTCTCTGTCTGCCGAGTTTCATCACTTTCTGGCCACTATTTCTTGGTGTTCCATTTTCAATGTCACGCAGTGTAATTTAAAACAATAACATGTTAATTTTAAATAATCTGTCACAATGTAATGTTTGAGTTCTTTTAAATAAGTATGTTGGTGTCACATTTGTATAAGTAGTTTGATGTGTAGAGTTCGCATGTAGCTAATAATGCACGCGAGGAGGATAAATCAGTGGCATATAATGCCAATTTTTAAAATATCTTATTACATCTAAGAGAAAATAGGAGGGTTAACCAATATTTTCAAATTTTCAATTTTTTTTTTCTTCTAAATGGACCGCATGCGAAACGAAAGAGTTTGTTTTCAAATTCGGTCTGTATTTGTATTCAACCTAAACATAAATTTCAAACTGAAGGTAAATGATTACTATAGGTTATATGGAGAGACCAACATTTCACCACCTCAGAGCCTGGCAGGAAGAAATAGGCGAGGATTGACCGACCGCCTTTATATCGGCGATGTGGGGATTATGGTGATCACTGGATTAAAACCTAACCAGGCTTAAGATCAGAAATTTTGAGTACATAGCTCAGTCTCAAATCGAGAATAGACAAAATTTTATTTGTAATATTTAAAGAATATTCATAGTGAATCATGAAAGACGCGCCGCTAAAATTTTATCATTTATAATGAGAAAGCAAACATTTGAATTTGATCAATTTTGACATTTCAATATTTTAATATATACATTATAGTATGTGAAAAAATAGTACAAATGTGATATTGTACTGGGATAAGGTGCAAATATTGAATTAATTTGTAGATGCCTTTTTACATTATAGTATCTTCAAAGTATTTTATATAGAGATCAAGCTTTTAAATTTCATTTTAATTAATTTATTTTGATGTTATCAATGAAGTTTTAATCAAAATCTATGGTCCCAAATCCATTTTCATAATATTTAATTTCAAAATGATGAAAATAATTTAAAGATATATTAGACTGATATAATTTTAAAAGCTATTAATATTCTAATATATTTTTATATAAATATATTAAATTATTATATATATAGCTCTATAAAAATTTCGTTTCCAACGGTTCAACAATGGGTCAGTCGGTTGGGAATTGAGGTGGAGGCGTGTCTGCTTTGAGACTCTGTCCGAATTTACTTGTTTCCTCAGATATTGAGGTCTTCCTCTCCCCCGACTCTTTGAGACGGAGTCCATAGCATCGGCAGACCAGTTCCTGGCAGGGCCTGGATCATTAGCTCGGCCGAGTTATCTCGAGCGAGTTGGATGCTCTGGTTGTGCCAGAAGAGTGGAATAGGGCTTCTACGGGAGGCGAAGCGCCACTATAAATAAAGGCTAACGAGTCGAGCAGGTACCTCCTGGGTGGCATGGAAACCCTTTGCGAAAAAATTCATACCCTGGTCTGGCGATGCATGGACTTTGAATGATATAAAATGATTACATTACATTTTATAATTTATTAAATCTGAATAAAATAAACTAAAATTACTGATGTAAACCTCCATAAAGTTATCATAAAAATAACTTTAAAATCTATTATTATCTTTATATCAACTTTGAGAGCATAAAGTCTATCTATATAGTATTCTTTAACAAATTCACACTTTATGAAAAAGTCAGTCTAGTTGAATAGTAGAACGGTCTCGAGATTAAACTGGGAAGCTGATGGGAGGATTTAACCCACTGATGCACCATGCACTTCCTTAATCATATGAATTCACAAAATGGCGTTAAATTTAGTGCCATTTTAAAGCTCACACATCTCTGAGTATCCTTTGATCAGACACTAAATTCAGAAGAAAAAAGTCACTTCTTCCATCAAAATATACAACAACAACAAAAAGCCTTTATTTAGGGTCACTGACCCTATACAGGATACACCAGAGGTATGCATAAGAACAAAGCAGTGAGACAAAGGAAATAACGATATAGACAGAAGGAAAAAAACAAGAAAAAATAAGAAAGAGAAAGAGGGAAGCAAGAAAAACAACACAAAAAGAGTAGCAGTAAGAAAGTGAGGAGTGAGTGTCACTTGGCCTTCTTCTGAGATATGGACTTGTGGAAACCATAAAACGCCGTAGCAATATACTTATTCTGGGTCATATTGTCAATTATTGATGGAAGTGAAGCACAGAGTTGCCCAGTTTTGAGCATAAGGGTTCTTCTTTCTTCTTTCAGAGCATAGCAATCAAAAATATAGTGAGTGATTTCATTTTTTAGTTTTGAATTACAGAAGGTACAAATCGGGTCCTCACCGCAGAGCATCTTGGTGTGGTTTTCTCTAAAAAAACTTGAAAGTATTCTAACTTGTGCGAGTAGTCTTACAACCGGGAAAAGAAAATCCCCTAAAAGGTATCCCTCCGTCATGAAAGATATGTGAATGTCTTTGTAGTGAGAGTATAGCTTAGATTTATCCATTCTTGTAAGGTCGTTTTGTATAGATTGGTCTGCCGCTGTTTTTAAGAGCCCCCTTCCATCAAAATATACGTAAAAACAATGTGCCCATTGACTAATCGCCTTAGGTTGAAGACAAAATTTCCAACTATATTCCCCCCATAGAATGGCTAACTACTTTGTCAGCGAAATAATCTTCGGTAAATTCAGATTCCACGAATCACTTGAGAATCACATGAAATCAGAACCTTCCCTGAACTGATGAGGTCCATTTCCCGAAACAATAATCTCCAGGTAGACGTTCTGAATTTGTCGAAGATGGGTGGTGGCTTTTCACTTACATACCTGAGTCTACTGGTTTGCATAAAATGTTTAATAGATTTATAGGCATTTAAATATCTTTTATAAACCTTCACTTGAATTTTACCTCTTTTTTTTTTGTAATATATATCGCCTTTTTTATGGCTTTCAACCCATGCTTATATTTCATTGTTTTCAAATATCGACGCGCAGCACGCTCAATACGTTCCTCAGTATCTTTATGAGGTGCAAGAAATTAGTAACATAGGATTGTTTTTACATTACAAGCGATGTAGTGGGTCACGAAACATAGGAAAGATAAATAAAATAAAAGGTTTTAAAATGGCTATTCTATCTTATATATAACAATGTTATTGTATCTATTTTTGACGCGTTAGAGGTGGCCTACATATATTTTAGGTAAGTTTCTCCCCCTAGCAATATTTTCAATCATAAACTTCCCAAATCAAATCAATGAATAAATTAATATTGTGACGAAGAAGACACTCGTCCCATGATTCTCGTATTTTTGCTTACTTTATTGAATGGGATTCCAGTACTTATAAATATTTTATTATTTAATTTAATATTATTCAATGAAAGTATATTCAACAGATTAAAAAAATATATATTAATCTGTATTTGTGAAATCATCTTTAAAATATTTCTTTGCTTGCTTGCTTAAGATTCTCTAGCTGTAAATAGTTTTGGGCTGACCTGTTAATAATTGTCGACTCGTCGCTGTGACGTCATCAATAAATACTTTCACATCCCCAGATATACAAAGACTTAATTTTCTACGCTACAACTGGTGAAGAAGCTGGACCGATACCCATTAAGAAATAAAAGAAAAATTGATTCTGTTGAACCAGAAGAAACTTCTATGAATGTAAAGACGGAAGCAGGTACCCAGGCAAGCAATTACGTTGTTCAACATCTGCCAAGGAACCCTTCCATTTTCTCCGGGGAGGATGGTGAAGATCTCCAAAAATGGTTAAAAGGGTATGCACGTGTGGCAAAGTACAACCATTGGGACGAAACCCTTTGTCTTACTAAAGTTTATTTTTATCTGTCTGGAACTGCTCTCAAATGGTTTGAGAACAACGAAGAAAGCATACAGACTTGGAAGGAATTCACATCTCAATTAGAGAATGTGTTCGGAAAAAAAGAAAATTCAAAATTGAAAGCGGAGAAGAAACTTAAAACACGGGCACAATTAAAAGGTGAAAGTACCGGATTTTACATCCAGGATGTCCTGTGCTTGTGCAAAGAGGTTGATCCTCAAATGAGCGTAGAAGATAAAATCTCCCACCTCATGAAGGGGATAGCTGAGGAGCTTTATCAAGCACTCCTACCGAGGGATGTACAGAGCACCGAGCAATTCATTACAGAATGTCGCCGTGTCGAAGCGCTCCGTTGTAGGCGAGTTACCCCAACCAGGTACGAGCGCCTACCAAATGTAGCCTCTCTCTGTGACCAGGATGACGGAGAAGATCTGTCATCGCTGATCCGAAAAATTGTCCGCGAAGAGATACAGCAAGCATTGGACTCTCCTCAAGAGGAGCCTAAAATCGCTGCCAATGAAGATTTAGTAAGGGAAGAGATCGTAAAGACCTTGGCGGCTATATTAGAACCTACAATAAGTCCCCCTCAAGCACCCAGGCCGGTATCAAATCCTAAATTTGAGGCTCAACCTAGAAATCCCCATCCTACATCTCAATATCAAAAACAAGGAAGAAGACGCGACACCAATGAATGGCGGACAACTGAGGGAAGGCCAATCTGTTTCTACTGCGGACGCCCAGGTCACGTCGTCCGCTATTGCCGTGACAGGAAGAGACACAATGAGGAAAGGAGAAAAGAATATTTCCGAAGAAAGCAAGACGCAATGGAATTCTATAACTCTCAAACCGAATCTCAGGAACCCAACGATGAATCATCGAGGAAAAATTTCAGTCGCTACCGAAGCCCTACCCCATATACCGGTCGAAACAGACAACATTTCTCACCTGCTAGAAGATCTAGCTGGTCGCCCCGCCATGAAAATTAGATGATAGACCATATTGGAGGTGAGGCCGCAAAGTTATAAAATCCCCCCTTACCGACCACAGTAGAAATGAGAAAAAGCTACCTTGACGTAAACATAGACCTACCAAGTCCTCATGAAGAAGATATCTCAACTAAAAGAAGACATCCACCGCAGTCACCTGAAAATATCCCTGGCCATAGTACTAGTTCTTAAGACTGACGACGTAAGTTTCCTGCTGAGCATCGGGTCGATGCTCTCTATAGGAGGAGGCTATGTGACGAAGAAGACACTCGTCCCATGATTCTCGTATTTTTGCTTACTTTATTGAATGGGATTCCAGTACTTATAAATATTTTATTATTTAATTTAATATTATTCAATGAAAATATATTCAACAGATTAAAAAAATATATATTAATCTGTATTTGTGAAATCATCTTTAAAATATTTCTTTGCTTGCTTGCTTAAGATTCTCTAGCTGTAAATAGTTTTGGGCTGACCTGTTAATAATTGTCGACTCGTCGCTGTGACGTCATCAATAAATACTTTCACATCCCCAGATATACAAAGACTTAATTTTCTACGCTACAATATATCGTTTGCGTTTTGAAAAATGCAATAAATTCATTTGTCGACAAAATCAGATGAATAATATAATATTATAAATATTTAGGAGTTTATATAGCCACGTGGAAAATTAGGGAAGACAAAAACTTCAGGAGGAAACAAAATTTATTTCAGGCAAGGACAAACTATCAAAAGTAAACAAAAGATAAGCCACGAGGGAAATTCACAGAGTCGCAAGATATAAAACATAAAAATGACCACTCTGTTAAATAAAAAATAATAAAATTAAGAAATACTATGATACATAAATAAAATTAATAAATACTACGTTACAATATGATAAGGACCATATAAACGTATGGATGAAAATAATTCCTACAATTTGCGAAATACAAGAACAAACATTCAACTTTATTTTCTAAGATACCCAGTGAATACACCTTTTTAAGTGAAAAAAAAAAACATTATTAGAGCCTAAAAATGAATAGATAATCAAATTTGTGTCTAAATAAATTAATACCTCGATAAAAAAAAAAATTCTTCCAAGAGGTCACAAACCCAACAGTAACTCACCTTCCAGCCACCCAAACATATTTTCTCTGTCTGATTGACAAGGAATAGTTTATTAAAGCATGAATAAATCCTACAAATGGTAATAGAAACTCACAATAAACAAATCAATGAATTTAGCAAATCTCCTGATCGTGCAATTTCTGATTGCTTGCGCCATCTGTCGGAATAAGTATTAACTATTAGTTGATTTTGCACCTTATGCCACGCTGATGAGGGCCAATAGCCTGAAATGCGTATGTGGTTAGCTTTTCTTGAATGGGTTTTTGGCCAATTTTGGAATAATTAAAGATCAAAGAATAGTTGATATTTATTCCGACAGACTTTTAGTTGCGATCAGCAGATGCCTTTTTCTCAGATTATTCACCTGATTTCACTACAATATCACCTTTGCACTATTTTTATATTTATTTTTTTTCAAATCTATGAATGTTTATAACAGTTTTTGGCTTGGGACTCCAAGTAGATTCGAGTGAGAAACTTGAAATTCTGAATTTCTTCTTCTTTTGAGCTTATTAATAATAGCTTCAAAAATCAAGCCTCAATTCCCAACTGTTTTAGAGAAGAAACCATGCATCACTGACAGACAAACATTGTATTTATATAGAAAGATAAAGGAATAGGCTAGCATCGCCTGGCCTCTCCCCTAGTGAATATTTGCCAGAAGAAAATTGTTTCACCGAATGTTATTTATTATGATTATATCATTTTACTCTGACTAGTAGTCATGAGAGGAATCCAATCAATTATTCATTATTACTATCATTATTAGTGTTTCATTTTAAAAATTTTATTTCAAAATTATTTCACTTCAGAGAATGATAAAAATATATATAATCAAAATGAATGATATTTGTAAAAGCATTATTAGTTGGGCAAACATTCATTCAGGGAGAACCTGGGCAAATCAGCGTCAAAATATATAATTATAATGGATATTATGAAAATAAAACAGAATTCTTTAATTGAAATGCAATTGCGAATGAGCAAATTGAATAATCAGAACGAGTAAAATTCATAAAAATCCCTTTCATTAGGCTTTAATAAAAATGAAAGTACAGGGTGGCAGATATCAATCATATATATTGGGAAAATAGATAAAAATAATTAAGTGAGAAATATTACCTCGTAATAATTAATTTTTCCTAATTTACATTTGGTAATGTTGAAAATTAATTTGTGATATTCTTACATGTTTTAGCTTTATTAAGGTCAATCAATTATTAGGCTTTAAAATTCCAGTGGCTTAAAATGCTCATAGAACAGGCTTATGTTCTAGTATTATTATAAGAATGCAATTATTAACCAAAAATAATGAAAGAAATAATGATTTAACAAATGTTATTTATTATAATTATAATTCAAGAAAAAGACATCTCCTTATCCTGTAACTGAAAGTTGCTGATGACTTGCGCCATCTGTCGGAATAAATATCAACTAATCGTTTAATTATTCCAGAATTGGCCAAATACCCATTCTTGATTAACCAAGAAAAGTTAACCACATACGCGATTCGGGCTGTTGGCCCTCGTCAGCGTGGTCAAAGCTGTACCTGAACGACCTAAAAACTGGTCATTCAGGCATCCTGAAAAATCATGAAACGGGTAGTTAAGGCCAGATTTGTGTGAGAGCGCCAAACAATCTGAAAAAAAATAGTACAAAAGTGAAATTGTACTGAGATCATGGGAATAAATTAATATTATAACTTGATAAAAAAATTCCAAAAAATTGTCATGATGGGTGGGTAAGTTGAGAAAATGCTTAAATATAATCTAAGTTATATAAAACGCTTTTATAGGAATTTAAAAATTGAGGATATAAGGTGTAAAAACAACAAAATATAGGTAATCCAGGCTCTTAGGTTGGAAGATGCTATCATTTATACTGGGAAAATGGATAAAAGAAATTTATGAAAATTTAAATCTCGTGAAAACATTTTTTCGCATTAATTCCTATTGGGTAGAATTAAAAATCTATTTTAGTGACTAATTATTTAATAAAATAGTTTTAAGCTTTTATTAAAATGCACTAAAAAGGAAAAAATAAATATTTCAGCTTCTGCGCCATTTAACAAAATAGGCATATCTTGACTGCTTAAATCAGCTTTTTAGATAGCAGATTTATACGAGTCAAAATAAAAGCGGAAAGGGACAATAATATATTGAGAGGAAAGAGTAAAATATTCAGTGAAACATAAAAACTCTTTATAACTAGTTTATATTAAATCACCTAAAGTTCAAATTCTTGATTATCGTCTTTCGACTACTAATTTTGTCTTGACTCGTATACACTGCCTAACTTTGAATTTGTAGCACCAAGAATTACAGGACAGATAAATATTCAAATTTCAGGGTACA
This sequence comes from Cordylochernes scorpioides, assembly GCA_030710605.1. Taxonomy (NCBI): domain Eukaryota; kingdom Metazoa; phylum Arthropoda; class Arachnida; order Pseudoscorpiones; family Chernetidae; genus Cordylochernes; species Cordylochernes scorpioides. Next base: position 134,139,214 of record CP092865.1, on the reverse strand, counting down.
GTTTTCTCACTGAGTTATTTGAATGATGCAAATTGCGAAGCTATTCCGCGCATATTGATTGAGATTTAAGAATTGGACAGGGAAAAAAGTAGTTTAGTAAAGCGCATCCCCAATTCACTTTAATTGTCGTTCGTCCTATTAGAGCCCGCTTCAAAAAATTTGTGTATTATAATTCATTCTAATTGGCTTACGTCTGGAGATTCCCCGTAATAAAACTTTAAATACAACTTTTTTTTTTAAATGTGTTGCATCCCCAATTCACTTTAATTGGCCTATGTCCTATATGTGCGTTAAATAGCTGGGAACGTAAGAGAGATCTTTCGAAGGCCGTAATAAATCACTGCCGCTTCTAAAATAGTCATAGGTGACCATTCCTTACCCGTAATAAACTTTAAATACAACTTTTTTTTTTTTTTAAATGTGTTGCATCCCCAATTCACTTTAATTGGCCTATGTCCTATATGTGCGTTAAATAGCTGGGAACGTAAGAGAGATCTTTCGAAGGCCGTAATAAATCACTGCCGCTAGCTGGCCGTCATTTTAATTGCCCTAAGGATTCCCAATTCACTTTAATTGCCCTCCTACGTCATAGGTGACCATTCTTTATTGGAAACATGTTACAAGTATATGACGTAATGTCAGGGTCATATATACATATATATATAGGCCGATATTTTCTCAAATTGCAGTCAGATTATGGAGGCATTCAACAGTATTACCTCTTATCCACCTATCATAAAATTTGATGAGCTGGAATTAGGCAGTTATAAACTGATAGAACTCAAACTAGTTGAAACACGCTTCGGTCCATCAGTCAAGGCGGTTATAGAAGTAAAAGATTCTCAGCGGACACTATTTCTTCCAAAAAGATATTCAAAGCTGAAGCAATTTCAATTAGACGAAATCATCAAAGAAGAATGCTGCTTGATTTTCAAGGAACGCATCGGGAGTACGACAAACTTAGAAATCCAACGTTTGTAAATATGCTCCGTTTGTGTGCACACTTTTTTCTCTTTGAGTCTAAAATGTAATAAAGTTCATGTTGAAAAAAAAAAGTGTTTGTGTGCTCATTTTTTTTTAAATCTGTCATATCTTTTACCAACTTATATAACGATATAATATTTATGGAAATGTGTGTCAAAAATATATATTTAAAAAAAAAAAGTGTACATTTTTAAATGGCCAAGCTTTTCCATCTAACTTTGGCACTAAAGAGGAAGAAGAAGAAAACAAAGTTTAATATTTTAATAGGTTTTTTCAAAAACTATTTATTTCAAATGTATAATGAAAGAAAAAAAAGATTAGGTAAAGATTTTTTATTATTTCAAATAAATGGGGATTTATATAAAAGTCTTTTTTTTTTAATATTAGAATTAGGATATAATTTTAAATTGAATAATCTTTTGTTTATTTATTTTGTAAAAAAAATGTATACCACATTTTGTTTAGGGTTATTTGAAAATTGTATGAAAAACACCGTCAATGCATGTATTTTAGTGTAGAAAAAAAACACAAGAAGATTAGTTAAAGATTTTTTATTATTTCAAATAAATGGGGATTCATATAAAAGTCGTTTTTTTTTTTAATATTAGAATTAGGATATAATTTTAAATTGAATAATCTAGATAATTTGACACATATATCAATATACTTGTCAGGAAATATGCTATTTGCAGCATTTATAAGTTCTTCCGCAGTTATTTGAGGAAAAATGACAAACATAATTAAATCCAAATACTTGAAGAATATATCAGCAACTTCAACAGGTAAAAATATAGTCTTATAAATTCCACGAGCCTTCTTCATCATGATAATTTCAAAATCACTTCTTAAAATTCTCAATTTAGGTGATTCTAAATAATAAAATAGATCCTTTATTTCATTAGCGTTGAAGACTAATCCGACTCGGGTGGGTTTGCCGTTCGATTTGCATTTCCGGAGCTCTACACGTCGATGAGATTTGAAAAAAAGTTTATAATTTCGAAGCAGAGGAAGAGCGAGAAGCGTTTTGTCCAGCATCATATCGCACTCTGAGCTTTTTATTTCCATGTAGACCCAGGAGGTAAAAAAGCCAAATTACTCATTGGGGTTTTATTTATTTATTATTGTTATTTTTTTTTGCTTTAAATTTGATTTTTTTTTTTTATCATGAAAGAAATGCCAACCCCATCGCCAAAAAAATTTAGCACGAAGCTTTTTTTAGCTCTACACAAGCATTTCATTCATTTTATTGCACAAATAGTGGGATTCAAGAAAGCTTTTATACGAACACACATCGCAGAAGCTACAATGTTCGATATATACGGCGTGCAATTTGCAATTCACGCCTATTGTTTTGATTTGGGTACGTTATACTTTTTTTCAAGATCGATCGATGGAATATTTAATTTATCGAATATATTTTTCTCAATACATCCGCCTTTATATGCGAAAGTGCCTCCAAAATTTGAATATAATTCCAAAATATATTTTTCCACGTCGCAAATCCAATTGCCTTCTCTCCTTGGTTTTTGACACATGAATAGTCCGTGAATTTTCTTCGTGCAATATCTAACTGTTCTTTTGTCCCTCTCACTTAAATGACAATATGTATAATTGGGATTATATATTTCAATTCTTTCACCGAGGTCGCGGTGTAGGTGCGTCCAAGAGAGTTGGCGAAGTAGCATACCGCTCTCTAGCGGAAAAGCTTCAAAATCAACGATACAAGATATCTCGTACATGACACAGGCAGGAGAATTCCGAAATAGTCAGCTGTACGCTTCGTTCACCGGGCTTCAACTGTCCCTTCCACAAATAAAATTGTCTTATGTCAATGACGTCATTGCACAAATGTGCGTAGATCTGTCTTCCTAAATGGGTACCGTTCAAACAAGGATTCAAAATCGCATTAGAGATTGCACAACCCATAGGTCTTTCCGTACTATTAGAAGATGGGCTGGGAATTGTCATAATGGGAGATACTGTCATTATTATTATGCCACAGAGGAGGAGCGTTATCACAATTACCCATTTAAGAAAACCAAATAATTTTCGAACACCCGTTGCGGAAACTCGCTTTAGGGACACATACCTCTGCATCGTCACGAGTTTCGAGGATAATTATATTTCCCGATTCTAGTTTGTGCGTTAAATAGCTGGAATTTTCTTGGCGGTGTCTGAACGTTAGAGATCTTTCTTTGCCTAAGCACAAGAAGGCATTGACCCCGATTGGAAGGGGCCTCCAAGATTTAAAAATTTCTCCTCTATTTACGGAAATAACTTCGATAGTATGAAATGGATGAGGAGTTATATTACTGATTCTTTTACTAAGAAATTCAACGTCTATGCTTTTTTTACGCGCTAAATGCCATGAAATAGAAGGCTTTAATAATTTATATTTATAGATATTGATATTTAATGGAGGGACAAACTGCCAAATGTCGTCAACAGCGTCTTCCATATCTCTTACACACCCCCCTACTGGCGAAAATTTTTTCGCACGAACCGAGTAACCTGCTCGGAATTCAGCCTTGTCATTTTTTTATTTCTGCTTACTCTATTTAGGAAATACAAACAATATTCGCCGCATCTTTTACTATTGCGAGATTGCATCTGGAGCTTATTGTGCAATATTCTTTTCGCATTGCGTTTCATAAAATTTATGATCGCGGGCATAAAAGGTTTAATACCATAAGGGTCGAAATAAAAAACTGTTCGTTTATTCAAAAAGGCAATCGCGACCCAATGACTTCCCTTCATTGTTGACGGATCTAGATTAACAACAAAATACTTACAGCAGCGACCATCGATATATTTCGGTAGCGAATCTGACGGAAACACGCCCGCAAATTTTTTAGAAATGATAGGGTCGAGCGTAGCCAATCTTAAGAGTTGTTTCGAATTCATCGTAAGGTGCCAATGTAGTCGACGTATAATTTTAACGACACTCTTACATTGTTTTTTGCGTGAAAATCTGTATAAGTAAGGTTTCCCAATACCTTATCCCCGCTTTTAAATGAGATATTTACATCATCCCTGACCGATTCGCTTAAAAAATGTTGTATTTCAGGAGCTTCTTCTTCTTCTTCTTCGTCATTTCTAAAAACGATATAACACCCGGGGGTGTTAATACCTGTCGGCACGTTTTCATATCTGAGCCGATACTTCCTAATTTTTCCATCGAGAAAGAATTTGTGTTGTAAAAGGGAGATCAAGAGGATCGTGGTGAGTTTCTTTATTGAGAGGTACACAAGCTTTCGGACGTCATCCGTCCTTCATCAGGTGTTGACATGAATAATAAGGAGATGCTATATTTATAAGCGACAGTTTAAAAGTATTAAAAATATTAAAAACAATCTGATGCACGCCCGCGAGAGCACATGCCAATAACAAAATATTTTCAATTTTACTTTGAGTTTGTATAAAGAGAGGTGAAGACAAAAGCAAGAAAAAACAAAAATAAAAATAAAAAATAAAAATAGAAAATCAGCGGAATAAAGATAAAGTTAAAAGTTACGAAGAAGGTGTATCTGAGGTAGAATAAAAAACAGAATATTGGGGCGGGAGGTCAATCTTTCTGTTGAGGCTGGGGGTAGTATTAGAAACAAGGGCCTCAAGAACTAAGCGTTGGTATTTGTTTGCTATATCACTATAAACGGGGGTTGTATTGTTGAGATTGAAGGAATGTCCGGACTCGGCGATATGTTGGTATATGAGCGATTTTTTGTCTTTCGAGCGTATGTTACGGGCGTGTTCACTGGCTCTGATGGCGATTGTTCGGCCTGTTTCTCCAATGTAGTGTAAATCGCAATCGTTACAGGGAATTTTGTAAACGGCGTTGGAAAGGGATTGGGGGTTACGTTTGGCGGAGCTTTTTGTGATAGGATGTCTAAGAAGGTGTGAATGTGAAGGATGACGTCCGAAAGCTTGTGTACCTCTCAATAAAGAAACTCACCACGATCCTCTTGATCTCCCTTTTACATTTCAAACGTGGCTATATCTCATCTAATTTGTGTTGTGCAAATTCACATTTTAACGCTATCGAATCTCCTTCCATGAGCATAAAACGAAAATCTAAGGTTTCGGTACTAGTAACTAATTTACCTAAATAATCACGGAGATATAAAACTGTGATGGCGTCCGTGTCATTTTCAGCGTTACCTAAATTTGTTACTTTATAACCGTTGCAATCAAAGTGTTTGTTTTCTTCGTCTAACAATAAAACTTGCTTTTTCAAACGCTTAATTTTCTTGGTTAAAAAACCTTTTGGAACGACATCTGTGTCGTCTGTTGGTTCAGGAACATTGGTAATTTTTCTTTGCTCAGCATCATAATACGAATTTTGTTTTAAAGGTAAAGATTTCGGAACGTATAAGCCATCGTTTAGTTTTATCAACGCGTTTTGATCGCAGCTATGAACTAACGTCGCCTCGTTTATGTAACAATCCTGCATTACTCGATCAAACTCACTTGCCGCAGTTTATCGATATGAATTTCGGATTGGAATTCGGAATAAAGGATGACGTTAATTGTCGATGTTAGTGCGCTCGAAAATTTCACTTCCAAAGAAATATTCGAATTTTGCGAAGCGCTAGAATGTAGATCCGAAGCGCACAAATCGGGAGTCGTATCAAACGCGAACAGAGTCAATCCGTTTTGAAATTCTTCTGGAGTTATATTCAATTCTCCGGAACTTAAATATCGACCCATGTTGGAAAAGAGATCGATGTAGCTTCTGTAAAATTCTCCTTCGGAAAATTTCGGAGTAAGCGGACGGTTTGGAAGAACTCGTTGTCCGATTTTTAATGAAATATAATTTATGTTAAAATTTTGAAAATTGAACGGGTTTTTCGTGAAATCTCCACTATATGCACCATTCGTCACAAATCCGATGACAATACGATTTGGTACTGGACCTAAAAATAGGTTCGGAAGGATTGTCGAATGGGTTCCGCTGGGAATCGTTAGAGTTTTTACATCTACTTTACGTATTGGATATTTTGCGACGCCATTCTCCAAAGTTTTATTATGCGCGAGAACGACGGACGGTGAAACAGTCACTTTTCGAACGAGAAGAGAGGCCTTTGTTATCTTCAGAACGAAACCCTGAGTATTGGACATCAAAACAAAGGAATTTTTAGCTCTATGCAAACGGATTTTTAATGAGACGCCATTTAGCAAGAGTTTGTGCTGAAAACTTAAATCTAAATTCATCGCGCCGAAAAGTGTTATTTCTTTATTTAAATCCATAACTGCATCTCGAGCTTTCAATCCCAAATTATTACCGTTTGGGTCTGTTTCGTCAAAATATTTCGCCGTGTCCTTTTCAAATAAGCTAGATTTGAGAAAAGTTTTCTGTGCATTTTCGGGAAAGTTTAGCAAGGCGTCTAAAATACTTCTATACCCGTAATTATTTTGCGATACGATTTGCTTTTCGTTTAAAAAAACTTCTACATTCTCAAAAGCCGTATTCAGGAGATAATTTATAGGTCCGACTTTATCCGTGGCGGCTATGGCGCTTCCATCTCTCTTCGAAATTTTAACCGCGAGTTGTAAGAAAATGAACGACGGGTCGATGTAGTGCTCAAACGTGCCCGGAATATAGAATTCGATTGGACCGTCCGATAGAGTCGCTATAGGATGGACTTCTTCAAAATCGGAGTTTTCTATAGCTACTTGAATCGGTAAACCCGAAAATAAGTCCAGCTCGGATTTAAGACACAGAGGTTCCATCATGCGAATATGTCCCTGTTCTGCTTTCTTCTTCGTTTACGTACGGTTTTTATACGTTTGCCCTCTCCGCTTTGAAATCGTTTGAGAGCGTCGTCTTTGATATCCCTTCCAGTTTCAAATATTCGCTTTTTTATACTCTGCTTGAAATTTTCTCCGCCGCCGACATCTCCCGCTACTTTAGAAGCGGTGGATAAAAGTTTTTTGCCAAAGTATTTCCCCGCGCGTTTCAAAACGGGCGTTACTGTTCGAAAAATATTTCCGAACCATCCCCTTCCAGCCTGTGTGGCGTAATAATATGGAATATTACCACCCTGTTGCAGCGCGTAATACTGACAGCATGTATGCGGGTCGATAGAGCGATGTTTATGCATCGTCATCTCGTTTGAAATGCAAAGTCACGCTGACGCTCTCGCCTAAGAATAATACAAAATCGCCGTAGCGGTCTCTTATATTTATTTCGATCGTCTGAAACTCGCTCTTATTAACGGGTTTATAGAACAAAGTTTCAAAGTTTACGCTACCTTTGTCTCGAGGAAGAAATACGTGCCGAAGAAGTGGCGAAGCCGAATCTCCCACAATACCAAACTTACATATATCGGAGTAAACAAAAACCGATTGTATATTCTTATCCGTTCGCTCTCGAATGATCGGCTCGGTCGATATTGTCTTTTGTTCTTCAATCAAGATCCCTAATGGTAATAAAGTTGTTGCTTCGGGGAATTTGAGATAATTATATAAATTCCTAGAAATGATCAATTTATGATTAGGAGGTAAATTTAAAGTTGAAATGTCATTCCGAAAATCGAACTGTCCGTGGTTTTTAATGTTGTGACTCCACAATAATTTGACGATATCCTCGTTAAATTTGTCGAGGGCGATTAGCGGATCGGTCGCTTGATATTCGAATTGATGAGACAAAAGCGTATCACCCTGGTCGTTCGAAACGATGTAATAAAAATTAAAATGTTCCTTTTCTTTGACAATTCTATCAAATCTTAATTCGGCAAGGGCGACGAGCCAGTTTCCCTCGAGTCTGATACAATGGGGCAAACGCGTTGTATAATTTGAATGCGTATTATTTGGAAAATAATCCAAACTCGAATCCGAAGGTAGGGTCACATAGAATTCCTTCGTAGATCTGTAACCCATGAATTGAATCGATCCGAAAAGCCTTTAAAACTGACAAAATATTTTTTCGTCTTACCCTTCCCTTTTGTTTTGATAATGCGATCTATAGGCCAGAAATCCTCGTCTCTCTTATGTACTCGTTGTAATTCGAAATCGTAAAAACTTCCTTTAATTAACTCGTTTTTCAAATCGCGCAATATATAGGTTGCCGGAACAGTATTCTTGCGATCGGAAATGACGAAAACCTCGTCGCTCCAACCCGGTAGATAGCTTTTGCGGAAAGTTCTTCTAAGTTTAGATATCCTTACTCTATCTCCGACCTCGAACTTGAAACGCTTTGGCGGTAGAAGGCGGATACAAACGATTAAATATTTCATCCCTCATGAAAGGAGTCACATCATCGGGGGCGACCTTTGTAACTCGATTTACAGTTTTATTATAGCTTTTAATTAAATCCGGCAACGCGTCTATATATTTGTAACTCCCCCTTCGAGTAAATAACCGCCACATTTTTCCTTTAAGCGTTCGATTGAATCTCTCCATATTAGCGGCTTTCTTATCGCTGTACGAATGATAATGTTTGATATTATATTTTTTGAATAATGTCTGCACAGGCTTATTGAAAAATTCGGTGCCCTCGTCCGTTTGCAAGAGTTTGGGAACAACTTTTTCCTTCGAAAAAAGGTTTTTGAAGGCCTTTACAATTTCGGTAGAATTTTTTCGTTTGATAGGAATGGCGTAGGCTCGCTTGGAAAAAACATCGACAATAGTTAGAATGTAACGATAACCTTTGTTTAATTTTGAAAATTTAATCATGTCCACCAAGTCGCCTTGCCATAGTTCATTGATATCTAAGGCGATAATTTTTCGTCGTTTGAAATTTAACTTAACGGGTTTATGAAGGGTGTAAACGTCCTGTGTCTCCAACCATTTCTGCGCAGATTTTTTCGATATTTTAGCGCTCTTAGCCAATTGATCGATTCCGCCAAAACTTCCCGGTTCTTCCGCGTTGTAATACACTTTGGCTAATAATTGATCCATTTTTTTTCTTTTTTTGAAGTCGATAAAGAAGGCGAGAGCTCTTCCCGCTTTACACTTGGCGTTTGTTTCTTAAATATGAGATTCTTAGCGGTCGAATTAAAAATCCACTGTTGTGGAATATTTATTTTCTTTAAACTTATCGCTAAATCTTGAAAGCCCACAGGTACATTTACGTTCTTCCTTTTTCGCGTCGTAAGAAACGTAAAAATATCGACGACGTTGGACTGCGGAATAGGTTGATTATTGATTATGATTTCACCATTCTGATTCCAAATCACTTCGTTAGTAGATCTTAAACGTTGAATAATCATGTCTACATACTTTTTTGAAGTGATCGGGACTGAATTGATAATTTCTGCATCTATATTTCGTTCATTTAAAGGTTCGATGGGTTGCGGCGGTGGTGGCGGCGGAGTGTCGAATGAACGTTGATAACGTCGCATTAATTCTGCTAAGAGCTTCACTTTCTGATCGTCCGGCAAAGACTTCTTTGTTAATAATGCGTCGATCTCTTGTTCGAGAGATAACGTTTGTGTATAAATTGGATATAATGACGGATTAGGAAATGCGAATCTTTCGGCCATTTTTACAACTTTTTACCGATCCAGGATCCCAAGGCCGACAGAATAGGCGCTAAAATAAGGGGCAAAAAACCTCCCTTCTGATTAGTCAGTAGACGTCTCCGTTTGACGAGAGAAATCTTTCTGTTCGCGAGAGTTCTCATCATCTTTTTATAGCGACGAAGTTTTGTTTTGCGTTTAGATGAAAGGTTAACATTGCCTTTTAAAATGTTGAGACATATTTCGCAGAGACAATCGGTCAGGGCTGGAGTGAGTAATTTTTTTCTATCTAGCACATTTTGCGCCTTTGCTAGAGACTCTAGCGCATATCTATGCTTGTATAATCGATTCATTTTGGTGAATAAATAAAATTAGCTTCCCCAGGAAATATATGTGAACGGATCCTCAATTGCTCAGGCGTCTGAGGTTTCAAATCTATGCAGATAAATTTATATAATTCCTCTGCAGTTGCCATTTTTAGAGCCGCTTCTAAAAATTTTGGATTATTGGGATACATTTGTCGCCCAAGCGTATATACCTGCTGGGCATCTCTGGGGTTTCTAAACAAGAAAATGTAATGACTATTTAACGAAATGGTTCTAAAATGCGGATTTTTCGGAAATAAATTTTGCGCTAAAATTATAATAGAAGCATTCCGGTGATGAGTATAATTGCAAAATATTTTGCAAATGTCTTGATTAATATCAAAAAATAAATCATCGAGAATCAATAAAGTGCGCTTGCTAACATCCCAGTTATTGGGTGGTAAGCCGCTTATGTAAACAAAGGGGAAATCCTTAAACCACGGTTGAACAGACGAATAACACCAAATAACTTTCTCGGGAGGGGGTTCGATTAAATCAATTAATCGTTTTGTTAAACTTGTTTTTCCCGATTGAGAGGCACCCACAACCAACGCGTTAAACGGATGTCGTAAACGAAATTGAATATCATCTTGAGACGACATGACTGAGAGATTTCTTAAGCGGAATTTATATTTATACCATCTATGACAAAATAATAAGTCTTAACATAAGATCTTCCAACAATGTCGACTCCTTGTTTATAAAGCGATTCCTTACAACATTTGAGATAATGTGAAAAGTCTCCAATAGTCATTTTTATTGAACCGGGATATTGAACAGTTGTTAAAAAACCATAGCGTCGGTTCATAGTCGGAAAATTTTTTTTCTGTCTCGGAAGTTGAATTAATGCGTCCCCTTCAATCTTGAAATAGATTGCATTTTCGACTTCGGGAAGCTGACATTCGCATCTGAAAAGATTTTTCGAAATCTCAATTATTTCGTTTTCTCTGAGTTGCATAAACCCGTACCACATTTTCCTATATGTAGCTGAATGTCTATGAGTTTGGAAAAAGCAAAACCTGAGCCTCTGCTTTGGAATGTCTCTATATTGGCTTGTATCTGTTTTAAAATGTTGTCTAAGACAACAGAAAGGCTGCCCCAGTTTCTTTGACAGCGTGATGAGAAATGAACTCTTCTAAGATCCGTTTTTTCTTTATAAAATTCCAAAGTTGCTGAAATAAAAAAACGACATCTTTGACGACCAATTATGGTCATCAATTCTTTTTTAATTTCATTCATATGATCATCGAATAATAATAAATTATGAGTTCTTGGTTTGTAAATATATGTTGAAAAGAAGCCAGAGAAGGCATCATTTATTTTATATAACATTTTTTTTTGTTTCCCTTTAAGACACATTAAGGACACAACAATTGAACCTAGTTCGCTGACCGATCCCCAATGATTAATTTTTTAAATGCATTTATTTATTTATAATTCAACTTTTTTTTTTCCAGAATAGGATGTTAAATTTAGGTGAAGTTTTTTTTTTTTTTTTATGCATTATTTTTGATGTTTTTTAAAAAAAAAAGAATACAAACATTGAAAAGTGCATTTATTTACAATAAAGAATACAAACATTGAAAAGTACATTTATTTACAATAAAGAATACAAACATTGAAAAGTACATTTATTTACAATAAAGAATACAAACAATGAAAAGTAAATTTATTTACAATAAAGAATACAAACATTGAAAAGTACATTTATTTACAATATCAATAATTTTCTAGTGATTTACAAACAAATTTTATAATGTCCGTGAGCTAAACTATTGATATCGTCTAACAAATGACGCTTGTCGTCGAAGGCGTTTAAGCCCAACTTTGTTTGTTCTATTGTATACAGCGTGTGTTTACGGGATTGTATTAGATTTTGTGTTAAAAAATGTCGTTTGTGTGTTTCAAGGGTGTCCTTATAGTTTTGAAAAGCCAATTCATTTTTTAATATATGTTTTTTAACCCCCTTCCCTATGTTTTTCTCGTCTCCTCCTAAAACCCTATAACTATACATCTTTGCTTTGAGTCCAACAAATTCTGTCATAATTTGTCCTCACAATTCGTCTTTCCACTTGCCTATTACTTTTTTATTTACTTGCGAATATAGTGGGTGGCTTAAAGGATAATCTGAAGTGTCTAACTGATCTCGGATTTTATCGAGAATAGAAAAAAGGTCGGCAGAAGGTGGAGTAGTTATATGATAGAGAAAGCTGTCAGTATCGGTGAAGCATAGACTTATTTTGAAGGACGGAGCTTTGAATAAAGGAAGCATAGTGGAATAATGGAATTGAAAAATTTTTAGTTTAGAAAGTTCTAATATAGTAAAACCGATATAGACTGGCTTGTTGAGAGTCAGATTTCTTTTTTTCATTTTAAGAATAACCAAATCTTCTTCTATAATATGAAAACTATCGAGAGTGGGTTTTGCCATAAGTTTTGCGGCTCTTTCCGGCTCTGTTACAACTTCTACTCGAACCCTTTTCCTTAGATTTTCTATGGTTTTGCCGTAAACACTATTGTTAAGCAACTTCCAGAAACTCTTCTCAAATTCGGACTTGGCTTGTTTACGTTGATCTGTGTTAAAATCTATATAGGGTTTCAGCCAGGGACTCTGATTAAACGAAAGAATTTTATGAATTTTTGTTAGTTTAAGTCCCTGACTAAGGTAGAATTTCAAAGTTCTGTAGTGAACCGTGTAGGAAGATTTGGGGAAAAAATTGGGACAGTGTTTGATCGAGGAAGCGATGCTGTGTGGAAGAGACTTTTGAAAATCGCTCAACATGGATTCTACTATTTGTAAACGTTCTGGAGCGAGGGGAAAATCATTGTGCGAATCGTGGAGGTGTTCGGGATAGCAAAGATCAACGACAAATATATAGCCGATCGGACTGTCGTCCTGGAGAGCTAAAATATCGATTTGGTTGCATTCTTCTGAAGTCAGCCACCGAAACCTACCAGTTGGAAGAGGTTGACACATACTCCATCCGTATAAATTATTGCAATCTGTGTAAAAAAGGTATGATGTATCTTTACTTGAGTCAAATTCATCTCCCATAAAAGGATTGTTTGCTTTGGCATATCGCTTTGATATCATGGCGACCCCTCCGCGAATTTGCTCGCACGTCAGATACATGTCAGGATCGCTGATTAGATCTAACGAAACATTTGTCATTTTTAGTGCTGCGTCAAGAGAGAGAGACGGTGAAGAAAAATTTAAAATTGGGTCCAGCTGATAGTGTCTTAGACAGAGGTCTCTGAAATATTGAAAAATATCGGCTAGAAGAGCCACGTCGCCAATTAAATATATATCGTGGTAGTCTCCGAGCGTTGTACAGTTAAGTTCCTCCCATACTTGTTGCGCGAAAGCGTACGATTCGTTGGAGCAGGATTCATTTAAAAGTTTGCTGGAAAAATATTCAATGGGAGGGAGGCTTGTTTCTGAAAATTTTGAACTATCCGTCATGTACTCGTAAGGATAGACACCTTTACGACGAAGCAGATCGGTCTGGTACGGAAAACATTGGGAAAGAACCTTGAACCCATCTTGCGGTAAATTTGAACTAAGAGTATTTAACGATGCGGATAGAAATTGGAATGAATCCAAAAATATGACATCATCTACCAGAATGACCGAATATTTTTCCATATTCATAGGAATAATTTTAAGATGTTTATGAGGCACATGACGGAGAGCTTTGATTAAAAAATGGTTGTCGTAGTTCTTTGCTCCGTGTAATAAGCATCGAAATTTTGAATTATTGTGGTAATTTAAATTACAGATGTTGTGGGCGGCCCCCTCTATACCGACCACTCCAATGACAATGATCGATTACTTTTGTCTTAATGTCCAATTGTTTTTTACAGATGTGGCAAGTTTGCTCGTTTAGAAAGTCATTTTTTTGTTGCTCGTTCATATCGACGGAAGGATATTTTCTGAGACGTTCTTTTAGCTTTGAAACTGTTGAGAATAAACTCAACAAGAACTTTTCCGCTGGATTCTCGCCGCGATAAATTTCGTTGTGGACGATATTTGACTCCGGATCTACCACGATATAGCAATACGAACACGGTACGTGGACAGAGTATTTGGAAGGGTCGGGGTTGGGCTGTAAAATGGCTTCGAAATCTGCGTATATAGCGAAGATCTGCTTAAAATTATTAGAAAATTTGGAAAATGAAAGCTTAGAACCTTCTTTTGGATATTTGACACGTTGAGCTCCGTGAACCCTACATGTTTTTTCATGCTCCATTACCAATTCTTTTGATTTGAAAGAATACAGACAATAGTGACAAACGTAGCGCGATTTTGAGTCAAAAAGACGATTGAAGTTCCTAATCAGAAAATAATGGCTTTTATATATAAATAAATTTATTTCTTTGCTATCTACATTTTCGGAAAGCTGGAGGGGAAGATTTCTTTTTCCTCTACACTATAAACATTGATCGCGAGAGAATTTAGCTCCTCAAAATGTTTAATGCGTTCGCGTGGCATTGGAGCTGGTATAACGCCTTTGAGATTAGAAAGAAAAGGTTCGTAGTGTTTAGAACGGTGAGGATTGCTAGATACTGGGTATAAGGCGGCAAGGATAGAGTAATAAAAACACATGTCATCGGGTGCATTTATGTTAAGTAGTGCCCTTCTATTCGCGATAAAAGCCGGTGGTTTAACACCTTGACACCCAGCATACATCGGCGTATATCTACCTATATTTAAATTAATTTCTAATAAGTTTGAAAATATAAAAGATGACCCCTCTTTATTGTATGTTAATAGTCTATTGTAAATTTGGCTTAGGGATTCTTTAACTAACCCATTCAACATTGCTGGGGTAAACACACGCTGACACTTGGAAACAAAATGGGCTCGCCTACCTGAAGCATCATTTGTCTTGATAAGTTCCACTTCCGTTTGTAGAAAAAATCGGATGGTCTTATGTCGCTGCAAGGCCTGTTGCAGAATGTCGATGATATCTGCTTCGAAGCTGTCAAGTTTTTCCTCTAGGCTGAAAACATAAATATATTAAGTATATAATTTATAATAAATATTCCTTCTTCTTACCTCGAAAAATGAAATTCCGCCTCTAGAATCCTGCTTAATGTGAGGTCGTCGACTGTGGGAGCGTTGTCGAGCCCACCCTGCTCGGGAATTCCGAGCACTTGCTCTATATCTAGTGGTGAGAGGTGAGAAAGTTCACCTGGCATACACACATCCTGTGGTGATTCAAGAATGTGTGTCAAATCATCCGCTGAAAGTTCTTCCATACAGACATCTCCCGATGGTCCGAGAACTTGTTCCAATTCGTCTGGAAGTATATCTACCATACCTTCGGTCGAGCGGAAAGACCACCTTTCTAGATAGCCATTGAGCGCACTTGCCTCCAAGCGTAGACACCTAAAAAATAATAATAATAAATATATATATCAGGTTAATTCCATTCCAAATGAAAAAAACATTAGCGTATTGGTTAACTCCATTGCTCTAATGTTTTTTTTTTTTTTTTGCTAGGTTCAAATCTCATTGAAATATTTTTTTTTAATTACCTAGTAAAGTTTTTCTGATTATGAGAAAAATACATTCAGTAAAACAAGAAACAAAACTTACCTCATGTTGGAAAAATTTAAATCCGAAACTGCTTGGTCCAGCTATTTAACCATGTCACTTGCTCCAAGAAAAAACCTGCTGCAATCCACGACGCATAGGGCAGAATTTTAATACAAAATTTATGATCTGACTGCAATTAAAAATGTTATTTAAAGTTTTTATTACCTCCATCTAAGGAATGGTCACCTACAGAGGATTTATGACAAAAAAAAAGATAGATCTCTTACAAGGAAAGTTTATTAGGGGAATCCAGACGTACGCCAATTAAAAAGTGAATTTTAATACAAAATTTTTTTTTTTCCACGACACGACGTGCTGCAATTTAAAAAGTGGTTATTACGTCCATCGAATTGTGCCAGGTCTAAGGTCAATAAGCGGCTCTAAAAATGACAACTGCAGAGGATTTATGGGGCAAAAAAAAAAAGAGATCTCTTACGTTCAGACACCATCAAGAAAAAATTCCAGCATTTTATACTCGCTTTTTTTTTTTGTCGTCATCATGTGGGTGAAATTTTACAATAGTAATGCTCATGTGGGTGAAATTTTACAATAGTAAAGCTATGACATTTAAAAATATACACTTTTTTTTTTAAAACATATTTGTGACACATATTTCCATAAATATTAAATTAGTTGGTAAAAGATATGACAGATTTTTTTTAATGAGCACACACTTTTTTTTTTAACATGAACTTTATTACATTTTAAACACATATATAAGTGTTCATAGAGTCCTTCTATACATTTTTCCTCTAAGTGTCGTTGTCTTCTTCTTCTTCGTGATTGCAAGCCTGGATTTGCAAGACCGAATTGCAAGCTTGGGAATAAGCTTCGATTATTTTTTCAAATAATTCTTTTGAATAATACCATGCGTCGCCTTCACACTCAGGTGTGTGCCTAAAATGGTCCAAAAAATCGTAATAATCATCAATAAAATTTCCACTTTCATCATACATTTGAAATAAATGGTTTTTAAAAAACCTATTAAAATAGGAAACTTTTCTTTCTTCTTCTTTAGTAGAATATTCGAATGAAATAGGGAATTCATAAATTACATCTACAAATTGATTCTTTTTTAATAAAAGACCTTTCTCCAAAATTGTTTCAATAACTTCTTTAACTAAATTTGGCAAAATCTTTACTTCCATGTTGCTTTCACTCTTTATGAAAGCTGACAATATGAGAAAATATCGGCCTATATATATATATGTATATATGACCCTGACATTACGTCATATACTTGTAACATGTTTCCAATAAAGAATGGTCACCTATGACGTAGGAGGGCAATTAAAGTGAATTGGGAATCCTTAGGGCAATTAAAATGACGGCCAGCTAGCGGCAGTGATTTATTACGGCCTTCGAAAGATCTCTCTTACGTTCCCAGCTATTTAACGCACATATAGGACATAGGCCAATTAAAGTGAATTGGGGATGCAACACATTTAAAAAAAAAAAAAAAGTTGTATTTAAAGTTTATTACGGGTAAGGAATGGTCACCTATGACTATTTTAGAAGCGGCAGTGATTTATTACGGCCTTCGAAAGATCTCTCTTACGTTCCCAGCTATTTAACGCACATATAGGACATAGGCCAATTAAAGTGAATTGGGGATGCAACACATTTAAAAAAAAAGTTGTATTTAAAGTTTTATTACGGGGAATCTCCAGACGTAAGCCAATTAGAATGAATTATAATACACAAATTTTTTGAAGCGGGCTCTAATAGGACGAACGACAATTAAAGTGAATTGGGGATGCGCTTTACTAAACTACTGAAAAATATTTGAAAATTTTGTTTTTGACTCAAAGAAAACGTTTAGTTTCAGAGAATGCCATGACGCCGCTTGCCGAGGTAGTTCCAGCAGACAGATGATTTCACGAGAAGTATGGTGATTGGACTCAGAAGGGCCTGTTTGTCTATATGTCAAATCTCTGCAGACAGACAACTCGACGCGTCCAAAGTGCACCAACTATGGCGAAAAAATTATTACTATTATTATCCAAATCTTGTTACCTTTTTGCATAGTTCTTGCATAGCTACCCAGAGTCGTGTCTGAAAGCTCTCAGCTTGTTTTGTCTTCATTTCTAAAATAATAGTCGTCAAGGCGGGGTATTGGGTAAAGTTTTCAACTAGCAATAATCGCGCCTCGGAAGATCCTCATGGGCTACGATATCGCCTCTGCGCAAATGTATTCTAAAATAATAGTCGTCTCTCACAGAATTTTAGGTCCATGATTATGTTGATTAGGGTCATATAAATATTTGATTCTGATTTGATATATTAATGACCCACCATAAATCCACATATACTGACTTAGAATTGATAGATTTTTAAGAATACTATTTTAAATAACACGCTTCGAGCATATATATTGTAATTGTTTGAAAAATAAGCTCTACTGTAATTAATAGCTATTTCAATGGAAATATACTTAATGTTAAATAAACTGAGTTTAGTATTAAAATAGAAAAGTAAGCAAAACGAATAAGACAGTGAAATAAATTAATAAACATCCCCTGACGCGCAAATGAGCATTTTAGAAGGGTGAGCGCCATCTATTCAAATCAACATCAACTAAACATTTATTTGGTTTTATTACAGACTATTTTGGCCTAAACAATTTTCTAAATAAATCTAGGAAATCCTATCATTTACGCGTTTTTATTTATTGGCTCTCGTCAGCGTGTTGCAGGCTGTGATTTCAATATGTAATTATTAACATTGAGAAATTTGGCAATTAGAAAAATAACGTTGACTTTCTAAATATAAATTTACAGAATTATAGAAATATACTTCTCCTTCTGTTCACAGACGAAATTGTGCTCCTCGGAGAATCTTAAATATATTTAAATATAATGATTAATCTACTCACACACAGAAAATATTTCTAAGATAATTTCTTCACCATGAACCAGTATGAATCAAAGGTTTTGGGTTTCGATATGGAGATATGGAGGTCGAATGGCTCTCTCTGATGTTTGGTTCTGGGAACAACTTCCTCTCATTATAACATCTAAATATGTTTACTTAGATTACCAAATAACAATTTCAAACTCAACTCAACAGGCGGCGCAACATTTTAAAAACAAGGAGATAATGGTTTGGGTGATATTGGCCGCATCAATAATCAATTTTGCCAGATCCCCACTCAAACTCTTGGTTGGCTCTGCCAACCTTGCTTTTAATAGCTCCAATTTAAGTGACCAACCAGAAAAACTTGGTAGACAAAGTCAAACAACTTTCTCCTGCAACTTCTAAATTTACCTAGATACACTCCTGATTGTATTCTACGTATGGTGTGTGGAAGTCACTGGGAGTTACCATGCTGAAATTAACGCTCAAGTTCTAGCTTCAAATTCTAAAAAATGGACAACAGCCTACTTCTAATATATGCTCAACTCAAATATTGGAGGTATCAAGAAAAAATGCATATTGGGGGCTTGAGGAAAGTTTATATATATTACTAACATACTAAATTCAACTGGATTTTTTTGGTTAATTCACTGCAATGAAAAAAGCATTGTTCACAAAGAAATACCACCAATAACTAAGTGATGAGGATAAAATAGAAAATTCTAAATTTTATTCACGCTATTAGTATTTACACAGCTCATTTTCAAAATAGAGCTATTTAATTAGAGAATTTAATTCCTATATAAACACTATATCGCACATCAAAGAATACCCTATTAGTTTTTTCTCTTGAATAAGAAGGATGTTCTATTAAAAGTAAACGACAGCCAACTTACATATGCAAAGAATTTCAAAAAGGTCACATCAATTCATTGGTTATTCAGGCCCTATACATATTCTACAAAGCAACAAGTAGAAAAATAAATTGAATCTATTCTTTCTTCCTCGACTTCATGATGTGACGCCATATCGTGCCATCGTATAAGCGGGCAATAAGACTGTGGAGCTGGTTGTTTGAGCGAATGTGCTGGAGTAAACCTCGCTCTTTCTTTTATAGTGAACTGGACAGCTTTACCTTAATTCTTCCCTATATTAATAAAGCGAAGTTCAAAAAAGATGTTGTTACTCTTCTGATTCGCCGCTAGGTGGCCAAATTGACTAGACGTGCGTCGCATCGCTCTTGAAAACCGGTAAATATTGTTTTTTATTATAATATATTCTATTTGGTTTTCATTGCTGTACCTTGAATATTTGATAAGCAAACTTATATTCCTTATTTTATTGAGGAGAAAATGAAGTTGTTAATAATTCTGCTTTTGCTTAATTGGATCGTAATTAAAGAAGAAACTTACTTTAGATCAACGTTTGCAAATTTCAACAATGAAATTGTTTTAGGTTATGCAAATAAGCCTGAAATGAAAGTACCCTCCTATACTAGGAAAGCTAATTTGAGACGTATAGTGCTAATGCTCTTACTGCTATCCGGGATAGAGCAAAATCCAGGGCCTAAATCTACAAGACAGACAACGTTGGACGTGGGCAAAGAAAGAGATTTACATGAGTTAATGGCAGCGATGTCAGATAGAATTGACCATTGGGGAGCAAAGCTGGAATCAAGGTTTTTGGGGTTAGAAACAGGTTTGGAAAGCATTAACCAGCGCCTACTACAACTGGAGACTTCCCTAGGAACTATGGCGAAGTCTGTATCGGCTAACTCGGGAAAGATCTGTGAAATCGAGAAAAGGATGGATCTCTACGAGATGAAACAGAGGGATAGAAACTTGATTTTTTTTGGAATAGAAGGAAAAGAAAACGAAAGCTCCGACGAATCTCTCTCGCTGGTACAAAAACTAATTACAGATAAGATGCAAATATCAGAGGAAATTCAAATACAAAAATGCAGAAGATTGTCCGGGAAAGTCAATTCACCACTTCTCATTGAGGTACCGGAATATAAAGAAAGAATTGTACTCTTGAAGAACTCATTCAAGCTAAGAAATAGCAGAATTTTTCTAAATAAAGACTACCCTCCAAATGTTATAAACCAGAGAAAACTATTAATTAGAAAAGAAAAGAACTCCTGGATAGAGGAATAAGGGCTAAATTGAGAGACAATACTTTATTAGTGGGAAACACAAGATACTATGTTTCAAATGACCAAGTTATGGACCAGGGAGGTAAACTTTTATAGCAACATACAGTTATTAAACATTCTAATGTTAAGCCATATTTTAATAAGATTGAAAAAATATGTAAAAATAAATATTCAGGTTCTGGCGTTGTACCATATGTAAATACTTTAAATAGTTTTAAGACTATAAGCATTAAAAATCCAAAAGTTACGGTAGACACAATAATATGCTGGAATATAAATGGACTTTTTAGGTTGCTCTCTGTTTTTCCACTCCTCGAGTACATTAAAAATTACGAGATTTTCGCTATACTTGAAACATGGTGTTCAAACCTCACAAATATAACATTAAAGGATTTCCAAATTTTTGAACAGCCGGCAACTAAGACCACAGGAAGGGGAAGGGGATCAGGAAAAATAATTGTGGGCGTCAAAAAAGGGGGGCATTACAGATTGCACAGTACAGAAAAGGATAACATCTGGATATCGATTTTTTTATCACAAAACATAGGAACCGACAAACCCACTACCTGCTTGATATTTGTATATCTCCCTCCAAACGAACTGTACCAGAACAACTTAGTTAGATTAACTAAATATATGGAAAAACAGATAACTGACGGGAAAGAACTAATTCTGATTGGGGATCTAAATATTAGAACTGGAGGGCTCGGGGGACTGTATAATCCAACAAATCTTCAGCTCTCTTTGGTTTCCGAAAGAAAAGCAAGAGATCTGGTGATTTCACCACTGGCTGAAGGACTCCTTGAGTTTCTCGAAGACAATTCGCTGACAATAATCAACGGACGATCAACAGGAGACAGAGAGGGTGACTTTACATTTGTTTCGGAGAGAGGCTCATCAACTATTGATTACTGCATAGTTTCCCAAGGAATACTGGAAAAAATATCAGACTTCAGGATAGAAACCCAGATGTACTCAGATCACCTTCCTCTTATCCTGAAGTTAACAGTCCAAAACACCTATGAAAACAAATCTAAGGGAGAAGAATATGGTGTTACGAGATACAGATGGACAGCTGGGGGAATCAAGACATTTAAACAGGAATTAAAGGAATTGCAGGTGGTGAAAATATCAAATCTCGATAGATCCGTAAATACTTTCACCCAAAGAATTACCGAGGCAATGTCAACATCAGGAATAATGTACTCAACTATGAGTGCCACCGGAAAATCTAAGCCATGGTTTGACAAAAACTGTTACGATATGAAAAAGCTAACAAAAGAAAGTCTGAAGGAATTCCGTAGAACCAACAGGAAGGAAGACCTCGAAAGCTATGCTCTCCATAGAAAGAAATATCTCGGTTTATTAGATGATAAAAGAAGGAAATATATTCAGGAAAAACAAGAAATATTGAGAAATATTAAAGATTCAAAGTCCTTTTGGAAGACCATTGCGCTATTTAAGGGAGCAACAAAAATTCAAGGAGAAATTACTGTACAGGAATGGCACGAATTTTATTGCGAATTAATGAGTACTGAGGAAAAAGAGAAGATCTGTAATATAGAAGTGAGGATCTCGCCGAGCGACCCAATACTTGATCCAGAGATAACTTCTGAAGAGATAGGCAGGGCAATCAGAGATTTGAAAAATAACAAGGCAAGTGGACCTGATGACATCCCCAATGAAATAATAAAAGTACTCCCAGACTCATACATGGGTTTATTAGAACAATTTTACAATAGAGCTTTGATAATGGGACACTATCCTACAATATGGACTAAATCGATCATACATCCAATCTTTAAAAGCGGTGACAAAGACAACCCTTCAAATTACCGTGGTATAGCACTGATAAGTAATTTTCGAAACTTTTTACAACAATACTAAGATCAAGACTGAATGAATGGGTAGAAAGAAGAAACGTCATTCCAGAAAATCAGGCGGGTTTCCGAAGGGGCCGATCGTGTGTGGACCTGATATTCACATTGACCTCTCTAATACAACTTTCACTGAGGAAAAAGAGAGGAAAATTATATGTATTTTTTGTTGATTTGAGAAAAGCATTTGACACAGTTCCTCACTCATTACTCTGGAAGAAATTAACCAATCTGGGCGTAAGCTATCAATTTATACATGCAATTAGAAATTACTACGAACAGGCGACTGTGGCAGTCAGATGGAGGGGTTCAATTACAGAAAATATCAAGATACATTCGGGCGTTTTACAAGGAGAGCCACTATCGCCATTACTTTTTATATTATTCATGACGGACCTGATTAAAATGTATGACAACTCAGATCTGACGAGTGTATACCTTCCGGAATTTGGTGATGTTCACCTGCTGATGTATGCAGATGATATTGCTATTATAGGGGAGTCGAGGGTAAACCTCCAAAAAAATATTAATTTATTGAAGGAATATCTTGGTGTGAACGAAATGACACTGAATGAGTCCAAATCAAAGATTATGGTATTTCGCAATGGTGGTAAACCCTCAAGAGAAGATAGATGGTACTGGAATGGTAAACCTCTGATGGTAACAGGAAGATATATCTACTTGGGATACCCTCTGGTTAGTACAACTAAAACCACTCAAGCCGCAAACTTTTTCAAAGGAAAAGCACTTGCGGCAATAAATGCTACAACCCCAATATTGGCGAAATCAAAAATTAATTCACTAAACTCTGCAATGAAACTGTTTGACTCAATTGTGATGGCTGTTTTGATGTATGCTGCTCCAATTTGGGCAACAGAGTATAAAGATTTATTAGACCATATACAAGATACATTTATACGTAGGTTTTTGAGTTTGCCTAGATATACACCAGGATATATAATAAGACCAGAAACAGGCCGCGTCTCATTAATAATAATAGCTCTGAAATTGACCTTGAAATATTGGCTGAGGGTGCTGAGTATGGATACAAATAGACTGCCTCGAATTTGTTTAACTAGAATGAGGCAATTATCCTGTGCTACAGGTGCGCCCATCGGTTTTATAAAACAATTAAGCAATTTACTTAATAATAACGGATCCTCGTGGCTTACTTATTGTAATGATCCTGACTCACTAAGGAATGCTATCCCTGGAATATTAAGAACTGCGATAGAGCAAACAATACAAAACGACCTAACAAGAATAACCCAATCAAAGTTATATTCCCACTATAGAGACATATATACAACCTTTACCACCGAAGAATACTTCTTAACTGAACTCCCTTTTCCTATCATCAGATTAATTGCACAATTCAGAACCCTCTCAATTTTTTTCAGAGAACACCATTTGATTTTATTGAGGCGTGAAGACCTGAAATGCACTTTCTGTGGATCAGGAATAACAACGGAGATGTTGCATTACTTATTTGACTGTGCTGCTCTGTCTGAGGAAAGACGAAAATTAAATGATAAAACGGGGCAACTTTGTCCTTCATTTCCGGCACTGATTGATGAAATATCAAAGAATAGGTATATAGCGTTGGCGATATTTGGATTTCACAAGACTATATCCCGGAAAAAGGCCTCTCAGTGTTCTCCCTATCCCTTGTGAACTGGCGAATCCTGTATGGGGCGAGTGGCCCCAATAAAGGCTTTTTGTTGTTTGTTGTTGTTGTTGTTACTCTTCTCCATTAAAATTGATTTATTTTATCCTAATTGATTATCTCTCTAAATATATATTTAGATTTTAAAAATTGTACATAGAGTTAATTACTTGTTTTAAATATTTTTCTTTTTACTTATTTTGTATCTTGTACTTTGTGTGTTTGAATATGATGATAACTGATTAGAGCAGTACACCTACTTTTAAATTAGACTTAGGTATATTGGCAGGGATCCCGTGGAACTCTTCTCGCCAAACTGGCATTTTATAATTATATTAGGTATTTGATTATTATATCAGATGAGAAATATTTTTTCTCTTAATAAAATCCTGTATTTTTATTCATATATTATTCAATAAAGGTTTGAACCCTCAAGATCATCTGAGCAACTTTACATATTGTACTACTGTTAGGACACCTCGTGACCATAATATGCCAAAATAACCCAGAACCCCACCTCACCTAACCATATCCCACCTTTGTCCATCTAAGCTACAAACCTCTGGTGATTGCGAAGTGTCGAGATGGAGCCTGAAGCCGCCTTTAGCCTTGGCAGCACCGAGCCAGAGATCCCCTTCCTGTGGTCAAGCCTCCTGACCTGTGGTGGATGACCTGGCCCTACCAAGCTAGTCTGAGATGGACTCAGACACCCCTTTCTGGTGGTCGAGCCACATGTCCCATGGTGGCCGACTTGAACTCAAGCCAGAGTCCAAGATGGACTCAGACGCCCCAACCCTGTAGTCAAGCCACTCACCTATAGTGCTTGACTTGACTCCACCAGTACCAAGTCAGACTCCAGCATGCCTATGGGCAAGCCACAGGCTTCAGGTGAAGGTTCTTCAGACAGAACACCAGCTCCACCACGAGCCCTGAACCTTTCCCAAGCTGACCCCAAGATACCCAGATCCAACAATAGTAATTATATTTTTAAAATTATTTTTTAATTCAATATTTTCGTATTATTTATTTATTTATTTTTGTGATTTTTTCTTTAATTATTTTTATATTTAATTAATTTTTTTATTATTTTTTTAAGATACCTTTTTATTTTATTTTCACAGAAAGAATGGTGATGATAGCCTTGGGGGGCGGGGGGGTGAGTCCAGCAACACTGGGGCAAGGAAGCGGGATATTTACATTTTTTTAGTTAGCTAGAACTTCTTCCTGGGAGAAGCTGAGGACAGGGAGTTGCAGAGGGCTCAGGCCGCTGGCTGCGGTCTCAGCTGCCCTTTTTCGAATCCTGGACTTGGGTGGCTGGATGTCGAGGTAGGTGGGGATAATCTGGGGATAATGGCATAATAGGCCCTTTTTTTTGGGTTTATATTTATATGTATATTAAACTCCTCCCTTTTAACCTTATATAGTTTTATAATCCTTTTTTCTAATCTTATATATGCGATATCATGTTTAAGTATCCTTTCTTTATTTTTATCTAATATTTGTTGTAAATTGAAAGATAGTTTTATTGGTCTGAAAATAAAATACGTTTAACCAAAAAGGATTTGTTAATTTCCCCATCAACATTGCTAGCCAGCACAGCTTTAGGTCTCTACATGTGCCATAGATGAATAAATTTGTGGTCTGCTTTTCTGCAGCCACTGGCGCCCGAACATTTGGACATGTAGAGATCTGGAAACAGTTTTATTTTAAAGACAATAGCAACGAAAAACTTATAAAATCTCCCGATTTTAACACTACTAATTTGTTATTAAGCCCATGATAACAATCTAACTATCCTTCTCGAAACACTATCTCTATTCTTCTGGTTAAATGCATATCACTTATGTACAAAAATACATTTGAGAGGATCTTAATCTTTATTTGGTGTCACGATTAATCTCTTACCTCAGTGTTTATTTTTCTCTATGGAGCACTTCAGTTCCTCAAATAGTCTTGATTCTTGGGCCATCTTGATGCATAACGTGGACCACCACATCAGTCTAAAGCAAGCATGTCAAACTCGCGGCCCGCGGGCCTCATGCGGCCCACAACGAATAAATTTGCGGCCCACAGGACAATATATTTTAATTAAAAAATTTTCATGAATTTAAAAAAAAATAATAATAAAAATTTGTAGCCTAATTTTTAAAAATTGTAATTATGCATAATTTATTTATTAATAGCGAACCACTGGTCGCCATACATAAGTCGTAAGTTTTGATAATATTATACCTACATACATAACGTATGTACATCGCCATAAGTATTGTGTGCCTTAAAGTTTAAAAGAAAATATTCTTTTGGAGTACTAGAAAAAAAAAAATTTTTTAAGTTACGATCAATAATTTGTGCAGTTATTCTGTGTCTGATAAGTTAAAAAATATTAATTTAAAAAAAAAAATTAAAATATTAATTAAAACGTTTTATTATTTTGTGTTAGCGATTACTAATTTTTTTCAGACCTTTGTATTCAATATGTCTTCATCAAAACCAAGTGGCAGTAAAACTAAACGAAAAATTGCTGACGAACATAGGAATTTTCAAGAAAAGTGGGAATTAGAGTATTTTTGCTCTGAAGTAAGAGATAAAATCATCTGCTTGATATGTAATAATGCTATTAGTGTACCAAAATTATATAACATTAAACGTCTTTATGAACAACATAAATCAAAATATGATACCTACAAAGGTTTAATGAGACAAGAAAAGTTAAAAGAGTTCAAGTTGGGAATGAAAAAAACAACAGTTTATGTTTACTAAAGTATCACAAGAGAGTGAAGCGGCGGTGCATGCAAGCTACGTTTTATCGAGATGATAGCTAAACACTCAAAACCTTTTACTGAAGGTGATTTCATCAAGGAATCTTTAATTAAAGTTGCAGAAATTGTTTGTCCTGGAAGTGTGAAGACGTTTCAAGCAATATCTTTGTCTCGAAATACCGTTGTGGAAAGAGTTACTGATATGGCCAGAAATTTAAATGATCAGATAAAAGAAAAATCATCTTGTTTCGAAGCATTTTCCATTGCCTGTGATGAGAGTGCGGACATTGGGGGCGTAGCTCAGTTAGCTGTTGTTTTTTTTTTTCGAGCTTGCGACACGGATTTCAACATTTTTGAGGAATTATTGGAACTAGTACCGATGCATGGCACTACTACAGGAGAAGATATATTTAATTGCGTTTATGATCTTCTGCAAAAATACAATTTACCTCAATCAAAATTGACTTCTGTAGCAACAGATGGAGCTCCTTCAATGACTGGAAAAACCAACGGTTTCGTAGCATTACTGCGAAAAAAACTAAGTGAAATTTCTGATGGTTCCAATATTCATCATACGCATTGCACTATACATCAGGAAGTATTATGTACGAAGGTAATAAAAATGGAAAATGTGTTGACACCTATCAAAAAATTCATCAATTTCATAAGATCTCGAGGTTTAAATCAGCGACAGTTCTCTCTGCTCTTAACTGAATTAGAAAGCGAATATTCAGGTTTATCATACTATACCGAGGTACGTTGGCTATCATGCTCCAAGGTTCTCAAACAATTTTGGGACTTGAAAGAAGAAATATGTCAGTTTTTAATAACCAAGAATCAAGACATTGTGGGTCCTACTGGGATGACGCACCACGCCGTCAAGAAAAATAAACAAGCGGGCAATAAATCACCAGACGACGACCGCTGCGCCAGGGCGGCACAGCGGTGGAAACCAGAGAGGACCAGATGTGCATTCCAGGGTGTTGTCCTTTTTGTCCTCCCATATAAATGTAGCTAATAAGAAATTCCAATAAAACACTAACTTTGAGAGACTTTCTGAGCCATCGCTGGACTAATAAATCGACACACCACATTGGTGAGCCGGACGTGATTGAAAAGAAAAAGCATACGAAGAATTCAAGAGATAAAGATATGCAAAAATTGATTCAAGCTTGAAAAGAAGCATCATCCAGGATATCGGGATATCATCTCAAGACTAAGATAAGTTTTTATATTATCTTCCTTGTTATTTTTATCTCAATATTTTTATTTTTAACTTTATCTCTAAGCTGTTGTGTCGAATTTAAATTTACGTAAAATGGAAACAGAAAATAAGCCTAGCGATACCTCAGAAATTTGCAAGGTTAGTGTTATAATACCGCCTTTCTGGGTTGAAAAACCTGAAATATGGTTCTTCCAGGTAGAAGCACAGTTCAAAATAGGTGGAATTATTCAGGAAGACACTAAATATAATTATTTGATCTCCCAATTAGAACCTAAATATATAGAAAACATTTGGGACATAATTAATAGCAAAAGCGACAACAAGTACTCTGAATGTAAATCACGACTACTTGAATTGTTCAGAGAAAGTGAAGGGTTGAGAATTAAAAAGTTAATTTCTGGTATAGAGCTCGGAGACATGAAGCCGAGCCAATTACTACAAAAGCTCAGATCCCTCGCTACCCCCAGATATCTCTGACAATTTAATAAAAACTTTATGGCTCGATAAATTGCCCACATCCATAAAGAATATACTTATTGTAAGCGATGAGGACATTAGCAAATTGGCCATAATGGCCGATAAAATAAATGAAATAAACTCTTGCGGAAGTGCCTTCTTCATCAACAGATCGCTTGATCGCCAAATTGGAAGATCTTGAACGGCAAGTGTCCGAATTGAGACTGGATAGATCTAGATCTCGATCCAAAAATAGGACTCAGTCAAGACCGAGAAGTAATTCTCAAAGATCCATCGATCAAAGAGGAAGATATTGCTATTACCATTTTCGCTTTGGATCTAATTGCTTGCAAAATAAATGCAGATCTCCGTGCAGTTGGAAAGAGTCGGAAAACTCCAACTGGCGGACAGAGTAGCGACAAGCTCTTCCGCCGGCATTCAGGATTGTCGCAATCTCCATCATTTGTGACGGACAAAAACACGGGATTGCGCTTTTTGGTGGACAGTGGTGCTGATATATCTATAATACCACCAAAAGATAAAAATAGGATGCCTAGCTCTGATTATAAATTATATGCAGCCAATGGTACAGAAATTGTTACCTATGGAACAAAGGTTAGAAATTTGGATATCGGACTTCGACGTCAATTTCAATGGCCTTTTGTTATCGCCAATACCAACAGAGAAATAATAGGAGCAGACTGTCTGAACGACTTTGGATTAATTATTGATATAAAAAATAAACGCCTAATTGATGGAATAACTAATCTTTCCATAAGAGGCGTCATTCAGTCAATCTCAGACAAGGGAAATATTAGCACTCTAAACTCATCATCCAAGGTCAGCGCTATCCTAACCAAATATCCTAACCTATGTAGGCCACCATCAGATTTTGTAGAAGCAAAACATAGCGTTAAGCATTATATTCCTACAAGAGGTCAGCCAATTCATTCAAAAGCCCGTCGCCTAGATTCACAGAGATTAACTCTTGCTAAGGCAGAATTTCAATATATGTTGAATAATGGAATAATTAGACCCTCAAATTCTCCTTGGGCGAGTCCACTACATTTAGTTTCAAAAAAGGACGAGTCACTAAGACCTTGTGGTGATTATAGAAGACTCAATGCAGTTACACTTCCAGATCGTTATCCAATCCCTAGACTGGACGATTTCCACCACATCTTAAAAGGTACTCGTGTGTACTCAAAAATAGACCTATGCAAGGCATTCTATCAGATTCCAATTGCTGAAGAGGATAAACCAAAGACTGCCATCATTACTCCTTTTGGGCTATTCGAATTTAATGTAATGAGTTTCGGTCTTAGAAATGCTACTGCTACCTTTCAGAGATTCATGCATGAAGTCTTAAGAAACTTGGACTTTGCATTTGTCTACTTAGATGATATTCTGGTAGCCTCTAAAACAGAGGAAGAGCATTATAGCCACCTTGAAACCTTATTCAGCAGACTAAATTCCTATGGATTAAGAATCAATCTTTCTAAATCTAAATTCCTAGTACAGGAAATTGATTTTCTAGGATACCTAATTACCTCTCACGGTGTGAAACCACTCCTAACAAAGGTTAGAGCTATTTTAGAATATAAGAAACCAAAAACAGTTCATGAATTACGCATATTTTTGGGTATGCTAAACTTTTATCGTACCTTTTTGAACAATGCCGCAGAGACTCAGGCAATCCTTCATGAATACTTGAGGGGTGCCAAGAAAAAGGATAGAAGCGAAATAAAATGGACTAAAGAAGCTGAAGTTCAGTTTGAAAAATGCAAACAAGCCCTAGCTAATACAGCACTGGTAGCCTACCCGATACTGAACTGCCTATCTCACTCTGTACAGATGCTTCAGATCGGGCAGTTGGATCAGTTCTCCAACAGCTTGACAATAATAATTGGAAACCAATAGCATTTTTCTCTAAAAAATTAAATCCTGCTCAATGCAATTATAGTACATATGATAGAGAGCTTCTCGCAATATATTTGTCCATCAAATTCTTCAAGCACCTGCTTGAAGCACGTGAATTTACAATTTTAACTGATCACAAACCTTTAATTTACGCATTTAAACAAAAAAAATGAGAAAGCTTCTCCTAGACAATTAAGACATCTACAATACATTTCCCAATTCACTACTGATATCAAGTACATAAAAGGTACTGACAACATAGTCGCCGATACTCTGTCCAGAGTTGATGCTATCACAACTATCGACTACGAAGAGATCGCCAAAGAACAAATTGGTGATTCAGAACTACAAAACCTGATATCAAAGAATACCTCTCTAAAATTTAAGCAATACCCACTACAATCAATCAATTTGTTATGGTGTGACGTGTCTACCAATAATATTAGACCATTCATTCCAATAAAATTTCGAATGATGGTTTATAGGAACTTCCACGAACTCTCACACCCAGGCATTAAAGCCACTACTAAACAATTAACGTCAAGATTTATATGGCCCAATATGAATAAAGACATTAGGAAATGGGCTCAAGCTTGTGTCAACTGCCAAAGGTGCAAGGTGTCGATACACACGAAATCAGAAATAGGCAAATATCAAGAAGTGGATGAAAGATTTAGTGTTGTCCACATCGATCTAATTGGTCCTTTACCTCCATCGAATGGTAACATCTGCTGTCTGACCTGCATCGACCGGTACACCAGCTGGATGGAAGTTGTTCCACTACCAGATATGAAGTCTGAAACGGTAGCGAAAGCGTTCTACGAAAACTGGATTGTTAGATTTGGAGCACCTCATACAGTGATATCAGACTAAGGAAAGCAGTTTACTTCTCAACTTTTCAAAGATTTAACAACGCTGTGTGGTATCAAACTTCGCCATTCCACGGCGTACCACCCTCAGTGTAACGGGAAGATTGAAAGGCTTCATAGAACCATTAAAACTGCCATTCGTGCCCACAATAATATTAAGTGGACAGAAACGCTGCCAACAGTTCTCCTAGGCTTGCGTGCTGTGCTATCAACAAAGATAACAACCATTCTTTGTCTCAGATGGTATATGGCAAAACCATCAGACTGCCTGGCGAATTCTTTGATGATTCTAAACATCACCTGCATGCTGAAGAATTTGTTCAACAGCTTCAAAAGCAAATGAATTGCTCAAACCCTTGAATGAAAAACTTCATTCGAAGACTAAAGTATTTGTCCATAAAGATCTGAAAACATGTTCACATGTATTTATCAGGACTGATAGAGTGAAGAAACCTCTGGAACCATCATATGAGGGACCCTTCCCAGTCCTTGATAGAACAGACAAGTATTTCACACTCTAAGTGAAAGGAAGAAATGTGACCACATCGATTGACAGATTGCGACCGGCTTACTTACTGGCAGATTCGGACAATGTAACTTCAGAACACCCTACTGCAACAAGACAATCGTGTCGGGAGCGCTGCCTTCTAAATCGTCCCAACAGAATCCTGACCCATCAGAAGTGGAGAAGTACACAGAATTCCAAGGAACAGGATCAGCACCAGTCCTGACTAGGACAAGATCGGTGAGAATAATCAAGAAACCCGTGAGATTTAAGGAGCAATAGACTATATTTCTCCTTATTAATTTTCTTGCCTATATACTGATGTGTATATATATTGTAATTAACCACAACATCACTTTGTTTTCTGATCAAGTATGGTTGCAAGATTTTTCCTTCATGGTTGACATAACAAAACACTTGTCGGATTTTAATTTGAAACTGCAAGGAAAGGATCAGATCATTACCAACATTTGAGACCAAGTTAATGCATTCAAATGTAAGCTAGTTCTTTGGGAAAAGCAGTTGAAAAACGAAGATTTAATGCACTTTCCGACATGCAACATGTACAAATCAAGTTTAGGTGAAACTGCGTCGTATCAAAAATATGCGGGAAAAATTTTAAGTCTTAGAAATGAATTTGAAACAAGGTTTTCTGATTTCAAATCTTTGGAAGGCAAGTTTACTTTGTTTCTTCGATTTTCTCGATAAATATAGAATCAGTACCTAATCATATGCAAATGGAGGTAATAGATATCCATTGCGATTCAGATTTAAAGGCAAAATTCATTGAAGTTGGCGTTTCTGAATTTTACAAATATTTGCCAGCAAGATTTGAAAACACTAGAAAATTAGCATATGAAATTATGTCCATGTTTGGAAGTACTTTTCGGTGCGAGAAGTTATTTTCACTTATGGAGGGAAATAAGTCTCCAATCAGATCGAGAATTACTGACGTTCACCTTGGGTCAGTTTTAAAATTAATCACTGCGAACAAGATTTCCCCCGAAGTAGGAACGATGGTAGCAGAAAAGAGATGCCAAATTTCAGGGAGAAAATATTAACTTTACTTTCTTTTTTCTTATTAGTATTTTTTAAAATAAACCTACATAAATGTTACTATAAAAATTTAATTACTTGTTTTCTTTTTTTGCGGCCCACATAATCTTATTACTTTTTTATTTGGCCCGTGTTAGGATTTGAGTTTGACATGCATGATCTAGTGTAATATCCGCAGCTAACAATGATCCAGTGTAATCTCCAAGGCTAACAATGATCCAGCGTAATTTCCGCGGCTAACAATGATCCAGTGTAATCTCCGCGGCTAACAATGATCCAGTGTAATCTGCGCGGCTAACAATGATCCAGTGTAATCTCCGTGGCTAACAATGATCCAGTGTAATCTCCGCGGCTAACAATGATCTAGTGTAATATCCGCGGTTAACAATGATCCAGTGTAATCTCCGCGGCTAACAATGATCTAGTGTAATATCCGCGGTTAACAATGATCCAGTGTAATCTCCGCGGCTAACAATGATCTAGTGTAATATCCGCGGCTAACAATGATCCAGTGTAATCTGCACGGCTAACAATGATCCAGTGTAATCTGCGCGGCTTTCAATGATCCAGTGTAATCTCCGCGGCTAACAATGATCCAGTGTAATCTCCGCGGCTAACAATGATCCAGTGTAATCTCCACGGCTAACAATGATCTAGTGTAATATCCGCGGCTAACAATGATCGAGTGTAATCTCCGGGGCTTACAATGATCCAGTGTAATCTCCGCGGCTAACAATGATCCAGTGTAATCTCCACGGCTAACAATCATCTAGTCAAATCTCCGCGGCTAACAATGATCTAGTGTAATCTCCGCGGCTAACAATGATCCAGTGTAATCTCCGCGGCTAACAATGATCTAGTGTAATCTCCGCGGCTAACAATGATCCAGTGTAATCTCCGCGGCTAACAATGATCCAGTTTAATCTGCACGGCTAACAATGATCCAGTGTAATCTCCACGGCTAACAATAATCCAGTGTAATCTTCGCGGCTAACAATGATCCAGTGTAATCTCCGCGGCTAACAATGATCCAGTGTAATCTCCGCGGCTAACAATGATCCAGTGTAATCTGCGCGGCTAACAATGATCCAGTGTAATCTCCGCGGCTAACAATGATCCAGTGTAATCTCCACGGCTAACAATGATCTAGTGTAATATCCGTGGCTAACAATGATCCAGTGTAATCTGCGCGGCTAACAATGATCCAGTGTAATCTCCGCGGCTAACAATGATCCAGTGTAATCTCCGCGTTAACAAAAATCCAGTGTAATCTCCGCGGCTAACAATGATCCAGTATAATCTCCGCGGCTAACAATGATCTAGGGTAATCTCCGCGGCTAACAATGATACAGTGTAATCTCCGCGGCTAACAATGATCTAGTCGAATCTCCGCGGCTAACAATGATCTAGTGTAATCTCCGCGGCTAACAATGATCCAGTGTAATCTCCGTGGCTAACAATGATCTAGTGTAATCTCCGCGGCTAACAATGATCCAGTGTAATCTCCGCGGCTAACAATGATCCAGTGTAATCTCCGCGGCTAACAATGATCCAGTGTAATCTCCGCGGCTAACAATGATCCACTCTTAATCTCTGCGGCCAACAATGATCCAGTGTAATCTCCGCGGCTAACAATGATCTAGTGTAATCTCCGCGGCTAACAATGATCCAGTGTAATCTCCGCGGCTAACAATGATCTAGTGTAATATCCGCGGCTAACAATGATCCAGTGTAATCTGCGCGGCTAACAATGATCCAGTGTAATCTCCGCGGCTAACAATAATCCAGTGTAATCTCCGCGGCTAACAATGATCCAGTGTAATCTCCGCGGCTAACAATGATCTAGTGTAATATCCGTGGCTAACAATGATCCAGTGTAATCTGCGCGGCTAACAATGATCCAGTGTAATCTCCGCGGCTAACAATGATCCAGTGTAATCTCCGCATTAACAAAAATCCAGTGTAATCTCCGCGGCTAACAATGATCCAGTATAATCTCCGCGGCTAACAATGATCCAGTGTAATCTCCGCGGCTAACAATGATCTAGGGTAATCTCCGCGGCTAACAATGATACAGTGTAATCTCCGCGGCTAACAATGATCTAGTCAAATCTCCGCGGCTAACAATGACCTAGTGTAATCTCCGCGGCTAACAATGATCCAGTGTAATCTCCGTGGCTAACAATGATCTAGTGTAATCTCCGCGGCTAACAATGATCCAGTGTAATCTCCGCGGCTAACAATGATCCAGTGTAATCTCCGCGGCTAACAATGATCCAGTGTAATCTCCGCGGCTAACTATGATCACTCTTATAATATCTGCGGCCAACAATGATCCAGTGTAATCTCCGCGGCTAACAATGATCTAGTGTAATCTCCGCGGCTAACAATGATCCAGTGTAAATCTCCGCGGCTAACAATGATCTAGTGTAATATCCGCGGCTAACAATGATCCAGTGTAATCTGCGCGGCTAACAATGATCCAGTGTAATCTCGCGGCTAACAATGATCAGTGTAATCTCCGCGTTAACAAAATCCAGTGTAATCTCCGCGGCTAACAATGATCCAGTATAATCTCCGCGGCTAACAATGATTCAGTGTAATCTCCGCGGCCAACAATGATCTAGGGTAATCTCCGCGGCTAACAATGATACAGTGTAATCTCCGCGGCTAACAATGATCTAGTCAAATCTCCGCGGCTAACAATGATCTAGTGTATTCTCCGCGGCTAACAATGATCCAGTGTAATCTCCGTGGCTAACAATGATCTAGTGTAATCTCCGCGGCTAACAATGATCCAGTGTAATCTCCGCGGCTAACAATGATCCAGTGTAATCTCCGCGGCTAACAATGATCCAGTGTAATCTCCGCGGCTAACAATGATCCACTCTTATAATATCTGCGGCCAACAATGATCCAGTGTAATCTCCGCGGCTAACAATGATCTAGTGTAATCTCCACGGCTAACAATCATCTAGTCAAATCTCCGCGGCTAACAATGATCTAGTGTAATCTCCGCGGCTAACAATGATCCAGTGTAATCTCCGCGGCTAACAATGATCTAGTGTAATCTCCGCGGCTAACAATGATCCAGTGTAATCTCCGCGGCTAACAATGATCCAGTTTAATCTGCACGGCTAACAATGATCCAGTGTAATCTCCACGGGCTAACAATAATCCAATGTAATCTCCGCGGCTAACAATGATCCAGTGTAATCTGCGCGGCTAACAATGATCCAGTGTAATCTCCGCGGCTAACAATAATCCAGTGTAATCTCCGCGGCTAACAATGATCCAGTGTAATCTCCGCGGCTAACAATGATCTAGTGTAATATCGCTGGCTAACAATGATCCAGTGTAATCTGCGCGGCTAACAATGATCCAGTGTAATCTCCGCGGCTAACAATGATCAGTGTAATCTCCGCGTTAACAAAAATCCAGTGTAATCTCCGCGGCTAACAATGATCCAGTATAATCTCCGCGGCTAACAATGATCCAGTGTAATCTCCGCGGCTAACAATGATCTAGGGTAATCTCCGCGGCTAACAATGATCTAGTCTAATCTCCGCGGCTAACAATGATCTAGTGTAATCTCCGCGGCTAACAATGATCAGTGTAATCTCGTGGCTAACAATGATCTAGTGTAATCTCCGCGGCTAACAATGATCCAGTGTAATCTCCGCGGCTAACAATGATCAGTGTAATCTCCGCGGCTAACAATGATCTAGTGTAATCTCCGCGGCTAACAATGATCCAGTGTAATCTCCGCGGCTAACAATGATCTAGTGTAATCTCCGCGGCTAACAATGATCACAGTGTAATCTCCGCGGCTAACAATGATCCAGTGTAATCTCCGCGGCTAACAATGATCTAGTGTAATATCCGCGGCTAACAATGATCCAGTGTAATCTCCGCGGCCTAACAATGATCCAGTGTAATCTCCGCGGCTAACAATGATCAGTGTAATCTCCGCGGCTAACAATGATCCAGCTGTAATATCCGCGGCTAACAATGATCCAGTGTAATCTCCGCGGCTAACAATGATCCTAGTGTAATCTCCGCGGCTAACAATCATCTAGTCAAATCTCCGCGGCTAACAATGATCTAGTGTAATCTCCGCGGCTAACAATGATCTAGTAGTAATCTCCGCGGCCTAACAATGATCTAGTGTAATCTCCGTGGCTAACAATGATCCAGTGTAATCTGCGCGGCTAACAATGATCCAGTGTAATAGCTCCGCGGCTAACAATGGATCCTGTGTAATCTCCGCGTTAACAAAAATCCAGTGTAATCCTCCGCGAGGTACAATGATCCAGTATAATCTCCGCGGCTAACAATGATCCAGTGTATCTCCGCGGGCTAACAATGATCTAGGGTAATCTCCGCGGGCTAACAAGATCTAGTCAATCTACGCGCTAACAATGATCCTAGTGTATCTCCGCGGCTAACAATGATCCAGTGTAATCTCCGTGCTAACAATGATCTAGTGTAATCTCCGCGGCTAACAATGATACAGTGTAATCTCCGTGGCTAGCAATGATCCAGTGTAATCTCCGCGGATAACAATGATCAAGTGTAATCTCCGCGGCTAACAATGATCCACTCTTATATATCTGCGGCAAACAATGATCCAGTGTAATCTCCGCGGCTAACAATGATCAGTGTAATCTCCGCGGCTAACAATGATCCAGTGTAATCTCCGCGGCTAAGCAATGATCAGTGTAATATCCGGGGCTAACAATGATCCAGTGTAATCTGCGCGGCTAACAATGATCCAGTGTAATCTCCGCGGCTAACAATAATCCAGTGTAATCTCCGCGGCTAACAATGATCCAGTGTAATCTCCGCGGCTAACAATGATCCTAGTGTAATATCCGTGGCTAACAATGATCCAGTGTAATCTGCGCGGCTAACAATGATCCAGTGTAATCTCCGCGGCTAACAATGATCCAGTGTAATCTCCGCATTAACAAAAATCCAGTGTAATCTCCGCGGCTAACAATGATCCAGTGTATATCTCCGCGGCTAACAATGATCCAGTGTAATCTCCGCGCTAACAATGATCCAGTGTAATCTCCGCGGCTAACAATGATCAGTGTAATCTCCGCGGCTAACAATGATCTAGTAAATCTCGCGGCTAACAATGATCCAGTGTAATCTCCGCGGCTAACAATGATCCAGTGTAATCTCCGGGCTAACAATGATCTAGTGTAATCTCCGCGGCTAACAATGATCCAGTGTAATCTCCGCGGCTAACAATGATCCAGTGTAATCTCCGCGGCTAACAATGATCCACTCTATAATATCTGCGGCTAACAATGATCCAGTGTAATCTCCGCGGCTAACAATGATCCAGTGTAATCCGCGGCTAACAATGATCCAGTGTAATCTCCGCGGCTAACAATGATCCAGTGTATATCCGCGGCTAACAATGATCCAGTGTAATCTGCGCGGCTAACAATGATCCAGTGTAATCTCCGCGGCTAACAATGATCCAGTGTAATCTCCGCGTAACAAAATCCAGTGTAATCTCCGCGGCTAACAATGATCCAGTAATCTCCGCGGCTAACAATGATCCAGTGTAATCTCCGCGGCTAACAATGATCTATAATCTCCGCGGCTAACAATGATCTAGTCAATCTCCGCGGCTAACAATGATCTAGTGTAATCTCCGCGGCTAACAATGATCCAGTGTAATCTCCGGGCTAACAATGATCCAGTGTAATCTCCGCGGCTAACAATGATCCAGTGTAATCTCCGCGGCTAACAATGATCCAGTGTAATCTCCGCGGCTAACAATGATCCAGGTAATCTCCGCGGCTAACAATGATCCAGTGTAATCTCCGCGGCTAACAATGATCCACTCTTATATATCTGCGGCCAACAATGATCCAGTGTAATCTCCGCGGCTAACAATGATCTAGTGTAATCTCCGCGGCTAACAATGATCTAGTCAATTCTCGGCGAAATGATTCCTGAGTCGGTTTTGCTGCCCACCACGGAACAGAAGGACTTTGGATAACCCATATGGGCTCATATTTTAAAATAAAAATACAACCTTTCGCAATGAGTTTCTTGAGGCGCATATCATAATAAAAGAAACTCATTGCGAAAGGTTGTATTTTTATTTTAAAATTTGTAGCGCAATTTTTTCGTTTACTTCAAATATGGGCTCATATGATCGAGTAATCCTCAATGCAATGTGCATCGGCGAGGTGAACCTACTGGACGAAAATCACCTGACAGCCATCTGCGATACTTCAAACAACGAGAGATTACTAAAGACCTCGCCTAGTCTTACCTATATGATAAGCCCTGACCTATCAGGACTTGAAAGGATCAATATGGGCTCTATCCTTGTAGATTCAACCAAATATTTGAGTTCAATATAAGTTCCCGTATACTTCTATAAACCAAACCAAGTACAAAATAAAATAGCTGATTGTATCCCGATTAAACGCCGTCCATACCGAGTGTTGCAAATCGAACGTCGAACCATACAGAAAGAAGTCGACAAAATGTTTGAAAGGTGGTATCATTCAGTCCTTTGAAGGTCCATGGCCCTCTCCTGTGGTAATGATTTTTAAAATGGCAGTTTGCTTTATTGTATCGATTACTGACAGCTAAATAAGATTATCATTTTAGTTTCACTTTGCAGTCCCGTTGCGCAATGTCGCGAGTGTTATTGTTTTTTTTTATGAGGGAATTTAGGCTTCGTGCGCTAATTAATATTATTTTCTTTTTAATTTTCAGAATTGAAATATTTTTAAATTTACTAATAATTTCCTTTTAAATAAATAAATCTTCATAAAATATGTAGCCACAATGATTATGATAACATTTTATTTGAATATTACATTTGTGTTATTATAAAAGATTTAAACACAAAATCAATAACACCTGCAGCAACAGTAGATGCCTTTAATACAATAAAAACACTTTGTTATTTAAAACACATTCCCGAGGAAGAAAGACATGCATGTTTTTTTTTAAATAAACCATCTGGAATACATCCTGAATAGGATTTCAGTGCAAAAAAGACATCTAAAAAGGAATTTTTAAAAAGATCTTAATGATTATTTTTAAATTATATTTTTTTAAATTTCTTTTTATTTTCCTTATTTATTTCCTTTCAACTGCTATACTCTTCAATTAGAATAAAATATTATTTATGTTTCAAAAATATGTATTATTGCCATTTTGTCCCTGATACAAAAAGTTAATCATGAAAATAAAAAAATAAATACAAAAAAGTACATACAATGGTTTCAATTAATATCATTAATTTAAATTACAAAGCAATTTTTAAAAAATATTATTTTAGTGAGTTAGATGATTAATCATCTAACCTTAATTCAACACTTCCTTTAATTCAACCAAAAGCTCTGATCCCTTGGGGTGTTGAATTAAAGAGGTTCGACTGTATATGTTTGTAGAAAATTTAAATATGGTTAGTAATTTGAGTAGCCCATTTCTTTATACTAGAATATTTATTATATAAATAAATATAAATATATTTATACATGTATATCTTGATGTTTATAAGTGGTAACCTTACAATAGAAGTCTCAAATTGTGGGAAGTCTAAATGTGACAGTTGAGCTAGCCTCAGGCCTTTTATCTGAAAATTTAAGATTCTCATATGTTGAGTTTACAAAAACTTTGGCCAAAAATCTAAAACCCTACAACCATCTTTAAAGATCCAGTCATTTTGGAAAACTGATAGAGATACTTATCCCCTAATGAATTTTTGATTGATTTAATAAACATTTGATATTTCCCAAATCTGTGTGAATGGATACTTTGTCCTATTGGACCTTCAATTTATCAATGTATGTGTTCACGTATTATTCATTAGTCTGCACATGCATACAAGAAAAATTAACATCCAAGCAAAAATACAGGAGTCAACATTCCATCATTGGTATCTGAACCAAGCTATTCTTGAATGTATTTTAGCAACCTGTATTCCCAGGCTCAAAACTGGCAGCCATACACACCGCTCTTCTTCCAGGATGGTGTAAAGACCTTCCCCATGACAAAAGAGGCCTCACCAGACCACTTCTTGGAATGTATGGGAGCCTCAAGAGAGGACCTATGTTCCAACCCTACCAAGATTATAAATTTAATCCATGATTTAGGTCTCGGTGGCCTTGTATAACTATACAATGGGATAATAATAAAAACACCTCTGTAAATAATTATATGCAAGATTGACATGTGTCATATTCTTTTATCCCCACTCAATCACACTAAGGCATCAAGCTTGTAAAGCTTGAGACTATTGATGGTGTCTGCCGGGGAAGAGTAGAGCTCATCAATGGATGAGAATACAGTCAATACATGTCATTACATCACAATATGTATTGTACTCTGTTTAAACTGAGAATAATAAATGAAACTGTGTAATAGAAGAAGAGTTGAGCTATATAGCAATGATTGAGATGCAGAAGTCCAACAACATGTTGGAATGAGGCTTAGAAGATGTAGAGGTTGCCAGGAAGTCGTCAAGAGTGTACAATGACATCTCTTCCGTGATCCACGCCTTTATTGCATCCGCTGAAAGCCCAGTACTTTCTCATCGGCAAAGTATATAAGCCTCTGCCGAGCTGTAAATGTATAGTCACTTCACCATCCGCTGAAGCCCTCGTTACATCTTTTGATTCTCAGCCATGCCATAGACCAGTAAGAACTCCTCTTAAATATCCAATCTTTTGTCCTAGCTACAACTATCTTTTCACAGAACTTTACCCGTACAAATGTGTCCCTTGTTTTTGTGTATGGACATTCCCAAGTCTTCCACTCTGCCTCAACCAACGACTGCATGTACTCTCTGTGATAACTGTTAAAGGTTCTTCCAAGGTGCAGATAGGAACTGGAAACTCTCCACAACCTGACTGCCCCTCTCAGTTACTACAGGATTGACCCTCTCGGTTACCACACATATATATTTATAGTATATTATATATATATATATTAGAAGGCATCTCCTGACCACGAGCACATGTGCTTTTTGATGGCAGAGCACCATCTAGTGGAGCAAGAATAAACTAAACGTCTATTTAGCTTACTCCGTGATATTTTGGCCAACCCAATTTCTTGATAAATCAAGAAAAGCCATCCATGAACGCATTTCGTGCTGATGGCGCTCGGCAGTGTGGAGTAGGCTGTAACCACTGCGATCAATGTTCGTGGATGGCTTTTCTTGATTTATCAGAGAAATTGGGTT
The DNA here is from genome assembly GCA_030710605.1 of Cordylochernes scorpioides. NCBI lineage: Eukaryota > Metazoa > Arthropoda > Arachnida > Pseudoscorpiones > Chernetidae > Cordylochernes > Cordylochernes scorpioides. The sequence continues at coordinate 134,097,231 of CP092865.1, read as the reverse complement.
GGCCAATATCACGGAGCAAGCTAAATAATGCTTAGTTTAGCTTTGCTCCACTAGATGGCGCTCTGCCATTTTATTTTGCTTCTAGGGAATCCCTGCCATTTTATGACAGGGCTTTAAAAGATATTCCTCCATTATCAGATTAAATAGCATATCTCAAAACTATGACAGCGACTTCTTCCTGACCTACCTCTATATGGTGTAATAATTTCATCCAGATAGGTATTGTGGAAACATATGCGGGACAAACAAACAGACATGTAGATTATATACAGAGAAACTTGGATAATTCAAAGTCCAAGGGACCAAAAAAATATGTGATTTATCAAAATATGAATTAAAGGGACCAAATTCTAGGGATCAAGATAGCCAATTATAACACGCTGAATTTATTTACAAGTATATATATTTATATGCTCTAAAATCCTACAAATTTTAGCATATATATATATATCTAAACTTGTATATAAATTCAGCATGTTATCATTGGCTAGATGTAGTACTCTGGGTTTCCATGTTGAAGGGCATGTTAGCCCAAAACCTCAAGAAAATAAAGAATGGTAAAAAGAAACCAAACCCTAGATTCCTTATTTATTTAGTCAAAAAAGAATAACAATTATTAGATAAGATTTGAATTGATAATTTCACATGGTTATCATTGTTTGTTTGTCCTGGATACCTTTTCATTTATCATGTAAATACATGTATACACAATCAGCATAATTATGGCTTCTATGTATATCCATGCATCATTATTCTTTTAATTAGGAGTGAATTATTTTTTTTTTAATTTCACTTTTCCTTTGCTTTAGAGGTGTGAATACTATGAGGGTAGGACAATGTCTCAATAAATGCTTCATGTGTGTCAAATATAATTAATTTACAATTTTCAAAGATAATTTCCATTTATTAAAAATATATGAAATATGGAGTTGAAATATAATTTTGTGTAAAAAATGGCAAATTTACAAACAAAAATATTTTATATACATTCGTTCCTAATTAAAAATTATTAATAAAGCAATGGTCATTTTTGAATTTAGTCGAATTTCATAGCGTTGAGAAAATTTTGGGTTTATAGATAGATTATTAGAAATTAGTTTTAGAAAATACTAAGAACAAAATGAAGAATCTTAAGCTTTCTGGGCACAAATGAACTAACAAAAAACCCTTTATTAAGATGTATAGATTTATACATGGATTTACCACGGAGTCGGCAAATGAAAGAATAAAATGTAAAAAAACTAATCATATTGATGTGTGAAAAAATGGATTTAATATACAGGGAAACCTAAGTAAGACAATTTAGTTCATAATAGAAATTCCAAAAAAGGGGGTAGGGTTCAGGCTTTTAATTAGTTGAGTTCTAATATGTTTCATTAAGGTGTTAGACCTTATTGTTCTGTACTTGTGGACAAAGGTGGGGCTTCTCACCAAGGTGGGTTCTAATATGTTTTTTAAGGTACAAGATTGATTTGTCTTAATCACAATGTGGACAAAGGTGGGGCTTCTCACCAGTGTGGGTTCTAATATGTTTTTTAAGTGACTAGAATCATTTGTCCTATAATCACAATGAGGACAAAGGTGGGGCTTCTCACCAGTGTGGGTTCTAATATGTTTCCTTAAGGTGTCAGAAGTTATTGTTCTGTACTCACAGTATGGACAAAGTGGGGCTTCTCACCAGTGTGGGTTCTAATATGTTTTTTTAAGGTACTAATTGATTTGTCCTATAATCACAATGTGGGACAAAGCTGGGGTTTCACCAGTGTGGGTTCTAATATGAATTTTTAAGTGTCAGAGCTTATTGTTCTGTCTCACAGTGTGGACAAAGTGGGGCTTCTCACCAGTGTGGGTTCTAATATGTTTGTTTAAGTTACTAGATTGATTAGTCCTATAATCACAGTGGGGACAAAGCTGGGGCTTCTCACCAGTGTGGGTTCTAATATGTTTTTTAAGTGTCAGAGTTATTGTCTGTAATCACAAGTGTGGACAAAGGTGGGGCTTCTCACCAGAGTGGGTTCTAATATGTTTTTAAGGTGTCAGATTGATTGTTCTGTAATCACATGTGGACAAAGGGGCTTCTCACCAGTGTGGGTTCTAATATGTTTTTTTAAGTGACTAGAATCATTTGTCCTATAATCACAATGAGGACAAAGGTGGGGCTTCTCACCAGTGTGGGTTCAATATGTCTTTTTAAGTTACTAGATCGATTTGTCCTATAATCACAATGAGGACAAAGCTGGGGCTTCTCACCAGTGTGGGTTCTAATATGATTTTTAAGTGTCACTAGCTTATTGTTCTATAATCACAGTGTGGACAAAGGTGGGGCTTCTCACCAGTGTGGGTTCTAATATGTTTTTTAAGTTACTAGATTGATTGTCCTATAATCACAGAGGGGACAAAGTGGGGCTTCTCACCAGTGTGGGTTCTAATATGTTTTTAAGTGTCAGAGCTTATTGTTCTGTACTCACATGGGACAAAGGTGGGGCTTCTCACCAGTGGGTTCTAATATGTTTCTTAAGGTGTCAAGCTTATTGTTCTGCTAAACAATGGACAAAGGTGGGGCTTCTCACCAGTGTGGGTTCTAATATGTTTTTTTAAGTGACTAGAATCATTTGTCCTATAATCACAATGAGGACAAAGGTGGGGCTTCTCACCAGTGTGGGTTCCAATATGTCTTTTTAAGGTACTAGATTGATTTGTCCTATAATCACAATGTGGACAAAGCTGGGGCTTCTCACCAGTGTGGGTTCTAATATGAATTTTTAAGGTGTCAGAGCTTATTGTTCTGTATCACAGTGGGACAAAGGTGGGGCTTCTCACCAGTGTGGGTTCTAATATGTTTGTTTAAGTTACTAGATTGATTTGTCCTATAATCACAGTGGGGACAAAGCTGGGGCTTCTCACCAGTGTGGGTTCTAATATGTTTCCTTAAGGTGTCAGAGCTTATTGTTCTGTACTCACAGTGTGGACAAAGGTGGGGCTTCTCACCAGTGTGGGTTTTAATATGTTTGCTTAAGCTGCTAGAGCTTATTGTTCTGTATTCACAATGTGGACAAAGGTGGGGCTTCTCACCAGTGTGGGTTTTAATATGTTTGCTTAAGCTGCTAGAGCTTATTGTCTGTATTCACAGTGGGGACAAAGATGGGGCTTCTCACCAGTGTGGGTACTGATATGTTTTTTCAAGTCACTAGAGTAATTTGTTCTATAATCACAATGGGGACAAAGGTGGGGTTTTTCACCAGAGTGTTTTTGCGGGCTATTAAACTTTCCATGTATATTGTTCAAATTAAAGAATGAACAGGTATAATTTTTTTCTCTTGTGTGGTTGTGAGAAAAAATGCTTGATATATTTGGGTTGAAACAAGTTAGCAGTTTTACATTAAATTGGTACACTATTTCTCCTTCAGTAGTGGTCAGAATTCTTGGCCTCTCTCAAAGGAAATACTGGATGTATTCACTGAGATATGCTGCATCAGACATTAATCATTAGCAAGAAATTATTTTAGGTTGTATAAATAAAAATAATTGAAAATCAGGTTTCATGAGGTCAATATACTTTTGATGCGAACATAGTTTGATTATAAAAAGCCAACCTGTATACCATGGTTTCGGGTTTGACCCTATTATATTGGTACATGAATAACATCATAAAAATAAAAGAGACACATTCCTTGACTGCTCACAGTATTTTTGATGACACAGCACCATCTGTGTGATTGTAAACAAATAATTTCAATATGCTATTTAAAGTGCTCATGCGAGCCGTCAGGGTATGCCTTTTTTTTTTAAACAGTAGAACAACAACCTCCATGAGAGGATACTCCGCTAGAGATCACTGATGTAAATGGACTTAGAGTTACGCAGACGTATAAAAATAATTAAATTGAGTATATATTTATTTATTGGGTTTTGACTAGGACTAGAGAGTAAACACTTTCTGTGTCATTTAGTGTTTTTTCTCGAAACAAAAGTAATTGGTTTCTCAATGCCGTTAACAATATGGGAAATATATCCTCCTATACCATAGTTTGATGCATCACAAGTAACATAAAGAGGTAAACCTTGCGAATAATGCGTCAAACAAGTTTTTGTATTAATCAAATTTTTACATTTTTCTAAAGCCTGATCATGTTCTTTTTTCCAATTCCAATTATAAATTCTTTTCAATAAAGAGAATAAAGGATTTGCATGTATGAATAAATTTTTAACGAATTTACTGTAAAATGACAACATGCCCAAGAAAGATTTCAATTTGCAGACGTATAAAAATGATTAAATTGTGTATATATTTATTTATTGGGTTTTGACTAGGACTAGAGAGTAAACACTTTCTGTCGAGAGATATGTAAATTTTATTGTTTAATTTTTGGATTAAATTTGTTTTGTTAAATTGCTTTATGGAAATATTTTTAAAGAAGGTAAATAAACTTTTTTATAAGTTCTGATCATTTTTATTTTGTTTAAAATAAATGTGTTTATACTATTTTTTCTAATAAATTAAGAAAAAAACAAAATAACAGTCACCTCTCTACAAAGTACAGTTTTCATTAGCAAAATTATCCTTTACACTATTTAGCAACTCTCCGGTAAGAGGACACCTCTCCTAAAGGACACTTGGCTCTGCAAATAGGTGTTGTTTACAGGGAGGTTCTAATGTATCTTGAATAATGAACCTTTCCTATTTGATTTTTTATTTTCCCACCTATATATATATATATATATATATATATATATATACAAATATCACGGAGCAAGCTAATAAACGTTTAGTTTATTTTTGCTCCACTAGATGGCGCTCTGCCATCTAAAAAAGCACATGTGCTCGTGGTCAGGAGTGCCTTTTTTATTTTTAATATCAACACCTGACCCAGTTATCTTTCATTTTTTTCTATTGTTTTTTCATAATATATATCTATATTAATAAAATGCAAATTTCATAAGTGTTGTTCACTAAAAACTTTCGTTACAATGCATCAATTTCGACCAAATTTTCAACTTTTATGTAAAACGAGATGGAGCAGGTTTTGCTTAACATCGAAATATTTTTCCTAACTTTAACATGCGTAACTTCGCTGTTATCGATTAAATACAAAAAAAAATCAACATAGTTAATTTTATTTATATATAAATACAAAAAAAATATTCTGCAATTCATTCAACTCAATCTAAAAAAATATTCAAAACAAGCAATTTTAAGATAACATCATATGTAAAACAGTCGGCCAAGAAAACAACAACGATATTACATCTTTCTCACATATTCACACACAATCTTGATTAATAATTAAAACTAATCTTTAACATTGTTTATTATACTTCATAATATATAATATTCGTTAGGCAAACTTTCACTCGGATAAAACCCGGGCGAAGCGGGTACACATCGCTATATATATATGGTAACTAGGACACATACAAAATAATAACATTCCATTTCTGTAACAAATATATCCCGAAAATCCCACAATATACAATAAAAACCCCCTAAATAGAACCCAGGATATAGCAAACCTTCCCTTATAACAACATACGGTAATCCCCAATTCCATTCATTAAAAATCCATTGTTATAAAAATATTTTAATCAAAATAACGAACTACCCTATAACTAACCTAATTTTAGGTTTCAAACAAAATAATCAATCTAATTTTAAAAACTAGGCTACTAATAAACTTAAATTTGTAAACAAGATAATCTGTAAAATAAAAAAAAAATTGAGCATGTTTCAGTTCACAGAAAGCGATTTTAAAACAACATATTTAGCGGTATTGTTTGCTTACATTTACATTCATTTTTCCTGCATGTTATATACGTTTTTATATATTATACTTTGTATTAAATAACTCTTTGCATTCATCAAATTTGAAATAGAAAAAAGGCAAATGGTTTACAAAATGAAGGGGAAAAAAGCAAAGAAAGGTGTTCTAAAAAAATAAAAAGCTATTAATAGAAAAAATCCATTATCAAAGCTTTTCAGAGAGAAACAACAAAGGCAAATTTTCAGAACATGTTAAAATAAGAAAATGCAACTTATACTAGAAATAAATTTTGTTTAAAATATTAAAAATTGCTACAAAGAGGAATCACCCCAACATTTGCTACGATGGTATGTGTTAGCATGCGCGTTTAGAAGAGTTTAATATCTAGCTAGTTTAACTTTGGCTAAAAATAATATCATCAAATATTATCTCTACAGACCTTACTGCAATGATAAAAGTTATTGAATGAGAGGGCTTGGCTGAACTGACTCACCACTGATGAGCCAAACCCTCTCATTCCATAACTTTTATCTTTGCATGTAAGGTCTGTAGAGACAATATTTATTGGTTTTATTAAAAAAGAAAATAATTGCCAGTAAATTTAAGTGTTATGCATTTTATCGATAGATAGCAATTAATATATATTTGAAAAAAAAATTATTTTTTTTTATTCCATCAACGATGGTTATCTTAGAGCCTGCAGTGGTTTGAAAAAAGGTTCAAAACAAAATCTAGACTTCAGAAAATAAATAGAAACTGGAAATGGAAGAAAAATCCTAAAGGAAATGTTTCAAGAATGCTTTCAAAGGTATTTAAGACATTTCTTCAAGTAAACTTTGTATTATATTAAAGGATAAAGTTGTTTTTAAAAATAAATTTATTATTCTTAATGTATAATTAATAAAGCTCACTTAGGAGTTTTCTCTTAATTTTTAAATTAGACATAGAGGTACATGTATGCTAATGATAAGAAAAACCTATCATCAAATGACTTCTTTCAATATTCATCATTAAGTTAAGGAAATGGGTCAATTTAGGGAAATGAAACAAAGTGGCCTTTTATTAAGAGGCAGCCTTTTCCAGTGTGTATAGCTGTTCTTTAATTATACAATATGAAATTTTGAGAAGTGAAATCAAACAGACCATGGCTATATTAACCAAAGTACACTCCCATTGGGGTTCATTATAGAAGGGTTTTACTGTGTTTATTTGAGGATGTGGTCTTGTTACATTATGTGTTTTCTAATCTAATAACCTAA
>CP092865.1:134014693-134090113 GCA_030710605.1 Cordylochernes scorpioides | reverse complement strand
ACACATGGAAAGTAAATAATTTGAAAAAAATACTGAAATATTTTAATTTATATGATTCGCTTTTATATGCATTTAAATGAGGGTATTGGGTAGCATATGTCATCATATATGGGGAGATTAGATAAAATAATTATATTAAACATTATATCGGGATAATCAGTTTCTCTCATTAATTCGGAAAAATGGATTTACATGAGTGAAATATGTAGTCTGACGTTAAATATATAGTTAAAACTGTCTATAGCGCTCCCTCTTTGAACTCACCAAAATAGGGTGCTATAGAGTATTGGGCTCTATAGAAAGGAAGGCGCTATTTAGGGGAAGCGCAATAGACAGGTTTAACTGTATATATATATAACAATCTATACACAATTTATTTTTTATTTTTCACTTCGTGTAACACACTTGTTTCTATTCATCAAATGTTAGTGGTTCTATTTATTTTTCAATTCTCTCAATTTTCCAATCGTAAGTTACCCGGGTCACTCGGCTCTTATTATTATAATCATTTTACAAATGAAAATAATTGAATTGATTCATTATTTGATTGATTTAAATTTTTCTTGGTTGAAATTATGACAAATACTTCCTTCCATATTTAACTCTAAGGTATTCCTATGCAAAAATGCTCTTCTCTTGCTGTCAATAATTTAATTGTTTCAAGTTATTCACTGGACACAAATATATATATTTTTTCCAATTTTACTTAGGATGTTTGATACTCAGTTGTTATTGATGTTGTTTTGTGTAAATAATTTGAAAAAAATACTGAAATATTTTAATTTATATGATTCGCTTTTATATGCATTTAAATGAGGGTATTGGGTAGCATATGTCATCATATATGGGGAGATTAGATAAAATAATTATATTAAACATTATATCGGGATAATCAGTTTCTCTCATTAATTCGGAAAAATGGATTTACATGAGTGAAATATGTAGTCTGACGTTAAATATATAGTTAAAACTGTCTATAGCGCTCCCTCTTTGAACTCACCAAAATAGGGTGCTATAGAGTGGGGGTGCTATAGACAGGTCACTTCTTATGTAAATTGCATCATACTACTTATTCAAAAAATTGGGCTCTATAGAAAGGAAGGCGCTATTTAGGGGAAGCGCAATAGACAGGTTTAACTGTATATATATAACAATATATACACAATTTATTTTTTATTTTTCACTTCGTGTAACACACTTGTTTCTATTCATCAAATGTTAGTGGTTCTATTTATTTTTCAATTCACTCAATTTTCCAATCGTAGGTTACCCAGGTCACTCGGCTCTTATTATTATAATTATTTTACGACTGTAAATAATTGAATTGATTCATAATTTGATTGATTTAAATTTTTCTTGGTTGAAATTATGACAAATACTTCCTTCCATATTTAACTCTAAGGTATTCCTATGCAAAAATGCTCTTCTCTTGCTGTCAATAATTTAATTGTTTCAAGTTATTCACTGGACACAAATATATATATTTTTTCCAATTTTACTTAGGATGTTTGATACTCAGTTGTTATTGATGTTGTTTTTGTAGTGTCGAATCAAGAGCCTCAGATGTCTTCATGTATTTCTATCACAGTATTTGCAATATCCCCTATCTTGGGTGTGTAAAGCTGCTGCTCTGGGTTAATACCAATTTTCCGCCAGACTGAGGACATCGCTGGACATGAGAATATGTGGGTATGTGTTAGTTTCACACCAGGCCATTTGATACTTTGTTATCTACAATATAATTCTATATGGGTTACATGTTATAAAAGACGAATAAAATTATTCTGAAGTATTGATAGAATATTAAATAAATATAGGAAACAATTTAGGACATTAGAAATTGTGCAGTGATGGAAGGCTGGTAAAGGCGCTAGCCTTATCACACTCACCATCTGACCAGAGATGACATTCTGGGACATCTAGGTGGGAAACGTGGCATGTATAAACTGTTGGTGATCTATAGATTCTCGCTCTGGATGATCACGACTACATCACAAAATATCTATTGAGTGAGGTGGTTATGATTGTTGAGGCGCTGGGATGTGTTTAGATCGAAAACGATAGTGCCGCGTTTTTTTTTTTTTTTTATTATTAAAATTTTAATTAAAATACATCTTGAAAATTTAAAATATTTTAAAATCATTATACCTATACAAAAAGAATGAATCACTTCGAGAGAATCTGGTAGTTGCCCTGTTATTTTCTACTTATACATATTTTAATAAAATAGATGTGTGTTTAATAGTTATATTTTATATTAGAATATGACAAAAATTTCAAATAATTGCATTCTCACACATGGAAAGTAAATAATTTGAAAAAAATACTGAAATATTTTAATTTATATGATTCGCTTTTATATGCATTTAAATGAGGGTATTGGGTAGCATATGTCATCATATATGGGGAGATTAGATAAAATAATTATATTAAACATTATATCGGGATAATCAGTTTCTCTCATTAATTCGGAAAAATGGATTTACATGAGTGAAATATGTAGTCTGACGTTAAATATATAGTTAAAACTGTCTATAGCGCTCCCTCTTTGAACTCACCAAAATAGGGTGCTATAGAGTATTGGGCTCTATAGAAAGGAAGGCGCTATTTAGGGGAAGCGCAATAGACAGGTTTAACTGTATATATATATAACAATCTATACACAATTTATTTTTTATTTTTCACTTCGTGTAACACACTTGTTTCTATTCATCAAATGTTAGTGGTTCTATTTATTTTTCAATTCTCTCAATTTTCCAATCGTAAGTTACCCGGGTCACTCGGCTCTTATTATTATAATCATTTTACAAATGAAAATAATTGAATTGATTCATTATTTGATTGATTTAAATTTTTCTTGGTTGAAATTATGACAAATACTTCCTTCCATATTTAACTCTAAGGTATTCCTATGCAAAAATGCTCTTCTCTTGCTGTCAATAATTTAATTGTTTCAAGTTATTCACTGGACACAAATATATATATTTTTTCCAATTTTACTTAGGATGTTTGATACTCAGTTGTTATTGATGTTGTTTTTGTAGTGTCGAATCAAGAGCCTCAGATGTCTTCATGTATTTCTATCACAGTATTTGCAATATCCCCTATCTTGGGTGTGTAAAGCTGCTGCTCTGGGTTAATACCAATTTTCCGCCAGACTGAGGACATCGCTGGACATGAGAATATGTGGGTATGTGTTAGTTTCACACCAGGCCATTTGATACTTTGTTATCTACAATATAATTCTATATGGGTTACATGTTATAAAAGACGAATAAAATTATTCTGAAGTATTGATAGAATATTAAATAAATATAGGAAACAATTTAGGACATTAGAAATTGTGCAGTGATGGAAGGCTGGTAAAGGCGCTAGCCTTATCACACTCACCATCTGACCAGAGATGACATTCTGGGACATCTAGGTGGGAAACGTGGCATGTATAAACTGTTGGTGATCTATAGATTCTCGCTCTGGATGATCACGACTACATCACAAAATATCTATTGAGTGAGGTGGTTATGATTGTTGAGGCGCTGGGATGTGTTTAGATCGAAAACGATAGTGCCGCGTTTTTTTTTTTTTTTTATTATTAAAATTTTAATTAAAATACATCTTGAAAATTTAAAATATTTTAAAATCATTATACCTATACAAAAAGAATGAATCACTTCGAGAGAATCTGGTAGTTGCCCTGTTATTTTCTACTTATACATATTTTAATAAAATAGATGTGTGTTTAATAGTTATATTTTATATTAGAATATGACAAAAATTTCAAATAATTGCATTCTCACACATGGAAAGTAAATAATTTGAAAAAAATACTGAAATATTTTAATTTATATGATTCGCTTTTATATGCATTTAAATGAGGGTATTGGGTAGCATATGTCATCATATATGGGGAGATTAGATAAAATAATTATATTAAACATTATATCGGGATAATCAGTTTCTCTCATTAATTCGGAAAAATGGATTTACATGAGTGAAATATGTAGTCTGACGTTAAATATATAGTTAAAACTGTCTATAGCGCTCCCTCTTTGAACTCACCAAAATAGGGTGCTATAGAGTGGGGGTGCTATAGACAGGTCACTTCTTATGTAAATCGCATCATACTACGTATTCAAAAAATTGGGCTCTATAGAAAGGAAGGCGCTATTTAGGGGAAGCGCAATAGACAGGTTTAACTGTATATATATAACAATCTATACACAATTTATTTTTTATTTTTCACTTCGTGTAACACACTTGTTTCTATTCATCAAATGTTAGTGGTTCTATTTATTTTTCAATTCTCTCAATTTTCCAATCGTAGGTTACCCGGGTCACTCGGCTCTTATTATTATAATCATTTTACAACTGAAAATAATTGAATTGATTCATAATTTGATTGATTTAAATTTTTCTTGGTTGAAATTATGACAAATACTTCCTTCCATATTTAACTCTAAGGTATTCCTATGCAAAAATGCTCTTCTCTTGCTGTCAATAATTTAATTGTTTCAAGTTATTCACTGGACACAAATATATATATTTTTTCCAATTTTACTTAGGATGTTTGATACTCAGTTGTTATTGATGTTGTTTTTGTAGTGTCGAATCAAGAGCCTCAGATGTCTTCATGTATTTCTATCACAGTATTTGCAATATCCCCTATCTTGGGTGTGTAAAGCTGCTGCTCTGGGTTAATACCAATTTTCCGCCAGACTGAGGACATCGCTGGACATGAGAATATGTGGGTATGTGTTAGTTTCACACCAGGCCATTTGATACTTTGTTATCTACAATATAATTCTATATGGGTTACATGTTATAAAAGACGAATAAAATTATTCTGAAGTATTGATAGAATATTAAATAAATATAGGAAACAATTTAGGACATTAGAAATTGTGCAGTGATGGAAGGCTGGTAAAGGCGCTAGCCTTATCACACTCACCATCTGACCAGAGATGACATTCTGGGACATCTAGGTGGGAAACGTGGCATGTATAAACTGTTGGTGATCTATAGATTCTCGCTCTGGATGATCACGACTACATCACAAAATATCTATTGAGTGAGGTGGTTATGATTGTTGAGGCGCTGGGATGTGTTTAGATCGAAAACGATAGTGCCGCGTTTTTTTTTTTTTTTTATTATTAAAATTTTAATTAAAATACATCTTGAAAATTTAAAATATTTTAAAATCATTATACCTATACAAAAAGAATGAATCACTTCGAGAGAATCTGGTAGTTGCCCTGTTATTTTCTACTTATACATATTTTAATAAAATAGATGTGTGTTTAATAGTTATATTTTATATTAGAATATGACAAAAATTTCAAATAATTGCATTCTCACACATGGAAAGTAAATAATTTGAAAAAAATACTGAAATATTTTAATTTATATGATTCGCTTTTATATGCATTTAAATGAGGGTATTGGGTAGCATATGTCATCATATATGGGGAGATTAGATAAAATAATTATATTAAACATTATATCGGGATAATCAGTTTCTCTCATTAATTCGGAAAAATGGATTTACATGAGTGAAATATGTAGTCTGACGTTAAATATATAGTTAAAACTGTCTATAGCGCTCCCTCTTTGAACTCACCAAAATAGGGTGCTATAGAGTATTGGGCTCTATAGAAAGGAAGGCGCTATTTAGGGGAAGCGCAATAGACAGGTTTAACTGTATATATATATAACAATCTATACACAATTTATTTTTTATTTTTCACTTCGTGTAACACACTTGTTTCTATTCATCAAATGTTAGTGGTTCTATTTATTTTTCAATTCTCTCAATTTTCCAATCGTAGGTTACCCGGGTCACTCGGCTCTTATTATTATAATCATTTTACAACTGAAAATAATTGAATTGATTCATTATTTGATTGATTTAAATTTTTCTTGGTTGAAATTATGACAAATACTTCCTTCCATATTTAACTCTAAGGTATTCCTATGCAAAAATGCTCTTCTCTTGCTGTCAATAATTTAATTGTTTCAAGTTATTCACTGGACACAAATATATATATTTTTTCCAATTTTACTTAGGATGTTTGATACTCAGTTGTTATTGATGTTGTTTTTGTAGTGTCGAATCAAGAGCCTCAGATGTCTTCATGTATTTCTATCACAGTATTTGCAATATCCCCTATCTTGGGTGTGTAAAGCTGCTGCTCTGGGTTAATACCAATTTTCCGCCAGACTGAGGACATCGCTGGACATGAGAATATGTGGGTATGTGTTAGTTTCACACCAGGCCATTTGATACTTTGTTATCTACAATATAATTCTATATGGGTTACATGTTATAAAAGACGAATAAAATTATTCTGAAGTATTGATAGAATATTAAATAAATATAGGAAACAATTTAGGACATTAGAAATTGTGCAGTGATGGAAGGCTGGTAAAGGCGCTAGCCTTCTCACACTCACCATCTGACCAGAGATGACATTCTGGGACATCTAGGTGGGAAACGTGGCATGTATAAACTGTTGGTGATCTATAGAAGTCTCGCTCTGGATGATCACGACTACATCACAAAATATCTATTGAGTGAGGTGGTTATGATTGTTGAGGCGCTGGGATGTGTTTAGATCGAAAACGATAGTGCCGCGTTTTTTTTTTTTTTTATTATTAAAATTTTAATTAAAATACATCTTGAAAATTTAAAATATTTTAAAATCATTATACCTATACAAAAAGAATGAATCACTTCGAGAGAATCTGGTAGTTGCCCTGTTATTTTCTACTTATACATATTTTAATAAAATAGATGTGTGTTTAATAGTTATATTTTATATTAGAATATGACAAAAATTTCAAATAATTGCATTCTCACACATGGAAAGTAAATAATTTGAAAAAAATACTGAAATATTTTAATTTATATGATTCGCTTTTATATGCATTTAAATGAGGGTATTGGGTAGCATATGTCATCATATATGGGGAGATTAGATAAAATAATTATATTAAACATTATATCGGGATAATCAGTTTCTCTCATTAATTCGGAAAAATGGATTTACATGAGTGAAATATGTAGTCTGACGTTAAATATATAGTTAAAACTGTCTATAGCGCTCCCTCTTTGAACTCACCAAAATAGGGTGCTATAGAGTATTGGGCTCTATAGAAAGGAAGGCGCTATTTAGGGGAAGCGCAATAGACAGGTTTAACTGTATATATATATAACAATCTATGCACAATTTATTTTTTATTTTTCACTTCGTGTAACACACTTGTTTCTATTCATCAAATGTTAGTGGTTCTATTTATTTTTCAATTCTCTCAATTTTCCAATCGTAGGTTACCCGGGTCACTCGGCTCTTATTATTATAATCATTTTACAACTGAAAATAATTGAATTGATTCATTATTTGATTGATTTAAATTTTTCTTGGTTGAAATTATGACAAATACTTCCTTCCATATTTAACTCTAAGGTATTCCTATGCAAAAATGCTCTTCTCTTGCTGTCAATAATTTAATTGTTTCAAGTTATTCACTGGACACAAATATATATTTTTTTTCCAATTTTACTTAGGATGTTTGATACTCAGTTGTTATTGATGTTGTTTTTGTAGTGTCGAATCAAGAGCCTCAGATGTCTTCATGTATTTCTATCACAGTATTTGCAATATCCCCTATCTTGTGTTGGCTTCCGTAGGCGTTTCTTACTGGGAAAAAGAAAGAGAGGATCCAATGAAATAATTTAGTAGCATTTATTAAAACAAAATCATAATAATGAACAACACATATAACAGAGAGTACCGTCGTCTTCCGGGTATTCCTTCTACTGGGGAGCTCGGATTCTATATTCTGTGCGTTTATAATCTCTTTATCTGTGGCTCTCTGGTCGGGTTGGCGCCTACATTCGGCCATTCCTGGATTTCAGTCGTCCTCGATTGAACCTTGCGTTGCAGGAACGTCGTGGGTTGCGTCGGGGGGTATCTTCTACTTCTGGCTCCTCGTCCGGACTTTCTTCTGTAGCTGAATCATCTTCTTCACTGTGCCAAGACTTCAGTTGACTGATATGGGCCGTTGTCGTGTAGAACCGTCCACTGGTTCTTTCGCTTAACTGAGTCACTCTATACGTGTCGCTTGGCAGAACCTCGGTAATTATCAAAGGTCCTCGATATTTGGGTTGTGCCTTGGTTGGTTCACCCGTCATTTTGGGTACATGCCTCATCACTACAATTTCTCCTACTTCGAATTGGATTGTACGGCACTTCTTCTTATCGTAGTATGTCTTCATAATTTCTTGTTTATTCTCAATTTGGGTTCTCACACTCTCTTGAATTCTATCCGGCTCGGTCCATGGGTCCACGTCTTCGTCGGCTAATCTTCTAAGTATCCCATCGTGGAATCGAGGGGAATAGCCGTGGAGTGTTTCGAACGGTGTTTTATTCGTCGTCTTGTTCACCGCATTGTTCAGGTCTCGCTCTACCTCCTTGATCTTCAGGTCCCAATCCTTCCGTCGCGGATCCTCGATACTGGTTGCTATAGTGGACACTACTGTTCGGTTCACTCTTTCGACCATCCCGTTCCCTTGCGGATGTTTCGTAGAGTTCAGAGTATGATGTATTCCATTTCCTCGACAGAATTCTTCAAATTGCCTTGAGGTAAAACATGACCCTCTGTCGCTGATGATCTTGTCGGGTAGTCCGAAATCATTCACAAAACTTTTCATTACCTTCAGGACGTTCTGCGTCGATCTATTCCTTACAGGGCTTAATCGGACAAATCTTGTCAGATTATCGACAATCACTAAAAGTTCCTGGTTACCTTTTGTACTTCTCACGAAGGGGCCTACGTGGTCCATGTGTACGATGGAAAACGGTCTCTTGCCTGACTTAATGGGATGTAGGAAGCCTTGTTGTTTTCCACCGGGAACTTTGTTAAATAGACACTCGAGACACATAGCCACATGGCGTCGAACGTACCTCTTCATTGAAGGGAACCAGTACAATTCCTTAATTTTGTTGACAGTCCTATCAGTCGCAAAATGTCCCATTAGATCATGGAATTTGACAACTAAGCTTTTCCTCATACTTTTGGGTATAACATACAGGGCTCGTTCCTCTTCTCCATTTTTCACCATGCGGAAAAGTCTGCCTCCTTTGTAGCTGTAGTCGTTAATTCTATTTTGTTCTCCTACTGTCCTATCACACGGGTCCTTTCGAAAGATCTGGATCAGGTCTCTCAATTCAGGGTCGGAATGCTGAATCATCAAGATTTGTTCTTCCAGTGTGATTGTGAGGCACACTTCAAGGTTTTTCTCCACGATTTCCTCCATCGTGTCTCTAGGGTCGTCGACTGGAGCTCTACTCATTCCGTCTACGTGGGCCATCTTCTCCCCTGGTTTATGTCGAATTTCGAAATCGTATTCCTGAATCAGATTGTACCATCGCGCTATCTGAGGATTTGTAGTCTTCTTCGCGTTCATGTAGACCAGTGCTTGGCAATCTGTAACCACTGTAAACTTGATTCCTACGAGGAACTGACGTAGTCGATCCAAGGTCCACACTATCGCCATCAGCTCCAATTTGCTTGAATGGTACATCTTCTCGGCCTCTGTTGTCTTCTTGCTCACACAGTAGACCAAGCGCCATTTGCCGTCTTCGTCCATCTGTAGCACCATTCCTGCTAATCCCTCAGCACTCGCATCGCAATGTACTTCTGTCTTGAGTTCAGGGTTGTAATGAGCTAGTACCGGATATTCGACCAGATCCTTTCGTAGTCCTTCAAATGACCTTCGCTGTTCTTCCTTCCATTCAAATTGTGAACCTTTCTTCGTAAGTCTGCTTAGCGGTTCTGCTTTCCTCGCGAAGTCCTTTACAAATCGTCTGAAGAAGTTCGTCAGTCCCAGAAAGCGTCGTATGTCGTGGACATTCTTGGGTTCTGGAAATTCTTCTATCGCCTTGATCTTTCTTGGGCCTGGCTTAAGTCCGCCTGTACTGATGACATACCCTAAGAACTCAACTTCCCTCCTTCCAAACTCACATTTGGAGGGTTTCAGTGTCAACTTCGCTGATCTTATTCTTTCGAGGACTTCCCTCAACCTTTCGATCATCTCCCGCCAATCCTTTGCCGGGATAATCACGTCGTCGAGATAGCAGAATGCCTTCTTGTTCAGCAGTGGACCTAGGACAGTGTGCATCAGTCTTTGGAATTCAGCTGGTGCGTTGGCGAGTCCAAAAATCATCCTTTCGAATTGACCTGTATCATCTGGGGTGATGAATGCTGTCTTTAATTTTGCCTTATCGGTCAGTGGTATCTGCAGATATCCATGCGCCAGATCCAGAGTGGTGAAGAATTTCGCATTCCTTAGGCCTTCCAGAAGGTCGTCTATCCTTGGTAATGGGAACTTGTCCTTAACTGTTTGAATGTTGAGTCTCCTATAATCTACCACCAGACGATGATCTCCAGTTTTCTTCCTCACAAGTAGGACGGGACTAGCGTAGGGTGATCTAGTTTCCGTGACTATTCCATTGTCCTTCCACTCTCTGACAATCTCCCTGATTGCTTCGCGTTCACTTGCAGTCGTCTTATACGGTCTCAGACAGACTGGCTTGCTTCCATCAACCTCCTTAATGTCCATCTTGGTGACATCGGTGCACCCTAATTCCTCCATGCCAAGAGCGAAACAGTCTCTATACTCGTTTACTACATCTAGGATTTCTTGTCTCTCTTTCGAAGTCAGAGAATGATTGACGTTGATGTCCTCAGGCAGTATGGGGCGCTTACGTTTCATTTGGTCTTGTCCTTCCCTCTTCTCTTCATTTTTAGTCTGAAACGAATCCTCTGCGACGTCCAGGTTAACAACAATATCATCAAGGTTCAGTAGTTCAACTCGCCCTACACATTGGTTCTTCCTTACTCTCAACTTGCCCTTGCCAGCTGAGATGATGGGTACGGTCGTCTTTCCATCGACCACTTCCAATAGGGAATCGACACAGGCGTCATCTACTCCTGTGAACAATACATATCCGTCCTTTACCTCGTCTGTGATTGCACTTGTAAAGTTAATGGAGTCGCTCTCCAACTGAACAGTTTCGGTTGCTCTCAGTTCGATGCGACGCGACTTGATTTCTTCTTGCAGATTAGCAAACGGAAATTCGGATGAATAGCCAATATGCAAGTTTTTACCAATTCTGGCGAAGGATACGTAGGGCAGATCTGTCCATGTTCTTCCAATTAATAGGTCATAGGGTTGGGCATCATCGTTGACAATGAATACAGTGATTTCCCTTCCGACGATGCCAT
Organism: Cordylochernes scorpioides; assembly: GCA_030710605.1. Classification (NCBI taxonomy): domain Eukaryota; kingdom Metazoa; phylum Arthropoda; class Arachnida; order Pseudoscorpiones; family Chernetidae; genus Cordylochernes; species Cordylochernes scorpioides. The sequence continues at coordinate 134,078,827 of CP092865.1, read as the reverse complement.
CAATCTCCAGGTCGACTGTCGTCTTCCCAACGGTCCTGGCAGCTGGTGCAGTCTGGTTACCGATGCCGTACAGACTAGTCGAGTCTGGTTCGATGTCGACGCTGATCCTCCTTGCGACCGATTCTCTCATTAGACAACTGCTGCTCCCGGTGTCTATCATTGCCTTCACGGTTTCCTTGTTGTCGATCTTGACATCCTTCAAATATACATCTGGCGGGACAGTCTCCAGTCCTTCGACTTCCAGGTTGGCTACTTTTAGTCCTTCTTTGGGTCTTGTGCAATTCCTTTCCTTGTGTCCCGTTTGACCGCATCCTCGGCATGTCAACACAGTCCTGGGTGCTGGGCAGTCTCTGGCAATGTGTCCAAACTGATTGCAGTTGAAGCACTTCGGTTCTCCCTTGTCGTTTCTGATCGTACGGTTGACCATTCTCCTCAAGGTGTTAGGGTACGTTTCGCTGATTTCGTTCCTTGCAGCGTCTTGACCCGAAACATTCGTTCCTTGTTTAGTCTCTTTAACTTCGCTTTGGTTGGGGAATCTCGCAGATTTCTGCTGAAACGACGGTGGTATGAGGTGTTTCGCATTCCAATGCGGAGGTCCCATCTCGGTGCGAACATTTTCGTACTCGTCCAGTTTATCCGCCAACTCATCTGGGTTGTTTAACTTGGTCCAATTGTCATTGAGATGATTACGCAGCACATTTGGAACTTTTTTCTTTAGCTGGTTAGTGACGGACAAATCCTTTAGGGCGTCGAAATTTTCCACGTTCATTCCTTCGATCCATTCGTTGAAATATCCTCGCAATTCGAAAGCGAAGTCTCTCCAGGAACCCTTTTGAGATCTCTCGTGCTTCTCGAATTTTTGTCTGAATTGTTCGGGGCTCAACTTGTACCATTTTAGGAGCAACCTTTTCACGAACCTATAATCGCCGCTTTGTTCTTCTGTCTCCCGAGCGATTAATTGAGTCATTTCGTAAGGTAGCAATCCTAGGAGGCTGAACGCCCATTGGTCTTCATCCAATCCTAGTCGCTTTGCCTGTCTTTCAAAAAGAATTAGGTAAAATCTCAAATCATTGTCCTTCGACTCGTACTTGGGCATCAGTTTACGTATCTCGTAATGTGCGTCATTGCTGGTACTTCGAGACGTATCGTTGTTTCCGCGTGTAGTCTGGATGCGCAGCTTCTCAAGCTCGAATTCCATTACCATTTGTTCTTTTCGTTCCCGTTCGATTCGTTCCCGATCCTCGATTCGTTTCCGATCCTCGATTCGTTCCCGCTCCTCGATTCGTTCCCGATCCTCGATCAGAGTCTCCAACAGTTGCTTTGCGAATTCTTCTTCGTAAGATTGGCTATTCAAAATAAGGTGTTTTAAATCGACGATCCTGCTCTCTGGCGGTACTACCTCGCCGAGTTCATACGCCAACTTGCTCAAATCGCATTTCCTTACTTCCGCTAAATAAGTCATGTTTTTCAAAAGGAAAAATAAACAAAGCAAAAAATTTTAAAATAAACAAATAAAACTGACTAAACCAGATACGTACTGTTTCAATTATTTCTTTAAACGAAATCAACTTTTCTTTAGTAATTTTGAGACAATACTTTTTTTTTCTTTTTACCGCGATACTTTGCGATAATACTTTTTATCGAGATGATTTTGCAATAATACTTTTACCGCGATACTTTGCGATAATACTTTTATCGAGATGACTTGCAATAATACTTTTACCGCGATACTTTGCGATAATACTTTTGTCGAGGTGACTTGTAATAATACTTTTAGGAATAGGTAATTAAATTTCGTACATACCATGCAACTCCTCTTACGTTGATCGGTCACCGCGCCACGTCCTTCTCGTTTCCAAATTATTCCAGTGAATCTTCAATTTTCTTCAGGACTATCCCACTTCTGAATTTCTGTTGGCTTCCGTAGGCGTTTCTTACTGGGAAAAAGAAAGAGAGGATCCAATGAAATAATTTAGTAGCATTTATTAAAACAAAATCATAATAATGAACAACACATATAACAGAGAGTACCGTCGTCTTCCGGGTATTCCTTCTACTGGGGAGCTCGGATTCTATATTCTGTGCGTTTATAATCTGTTTATCTGTGGCTCTCTGGTCGGGATGGCGCCTACACTTGGGTGTGTAAAGCTGCTGCTCTGGGTTAATACCAATTTTCTGCCAGACTGAGGACATCGCTGGACATGAGAATATGTGGGTATGTGTTAGTTTCACACCAGGCCATTTGATACTTTGTTATCTACAATATAATTCTATATGGGTTACATGTTATAAAAGACGAATAAAATTATTCTGAAGTATTGATAGAATATTAAATAAATATAGGAAACAATTTAGGACATTAGAAATTGTGCAGTGATGGAAGGCTGGTAAAGGCGCTAGCCTTATCACACTCACCATCTGACCAGAGATGACATTCTGGGACATCTAGGTGGGAAACGTGGCATGTATAAACTGTTGGTGATCTATAGATTCTCGCTCTGGATGATCACGACTACATCACAAAATATCTATTGAGTGAGGTGGTTATGATTGTTGAGGCGCTGGGATGTGTTTAGATCGAAAACGATAGTGCCGCGTTTTTTTTTTTTTTTTATTATTAAAATTTTAATTAAAATACATCTTGAAAATTTAAAATATTTTAAAATCATTATACCTATACAAAAAGAATGAATCACTTCGAGAGAATCTGGTAGTTGCCCTGTTATTTTCTACTTATACATATTTTAATAAAATAGATGTGTGTTTAATAGTTATATTTTATATTAGAATATGACAAAAATTTCAAATAATTGCATTCTCACACATGGAAAGTAAATAATTTGAAAAAAATACTGAAATATTTTAATTTATATGATTCGCTTTTATATGCATTTAAATGAGGGTATTGGGTAGCATATGTCATCATATATGGGGAGATTAGATAAAATAATTATATTAAACATTATATCGGGATAATCAGTTTCTCTCATTAATTCGGAAAAATGGATTTACATGAGTGAAATATGTAGTCTGACGTTAAATATATAGTTAAAACTGTCTATAGCGCTCTCTCTTTGAACTCACCAAAATAGGGTGCTATAGAGTGGGGGTGCTATAGACAGGTCACTTCTTATGTAAATCGCATCATACTACGTATTCAAAAAATTGGGCTCTATAAAAAGGAAGGCGCTATTTAGGGGAAGCGCAATAGACAGGTTTAACTGTATATATATAACAATCTATACACAATTTATTTTTTATTTCTCACTTCGTGTAACACACTTGTTTCTATTCATCAAATGTTAGTGGTTCTATTTATTTTTCAATTCTCTCAATTTTCCAATCGTAGGTTACCCGGGTCACTCGGCTCTTATTATTATAATCATTTTACAAATGAAAATAATTGAATTGATTCATTATTTGATTGATTTAAATTTTTCTTGGTTGAAATTATGACAAATACTTCCTTCCATATTTAACTCTAAGGTATTCCTATGCAAAAATGCTCTTCTCTTGCTGTCAATAATTTAATTGTTTCAAGTTATTCACTGGACACAAATATATATATTTTTTCCAATTTTACTTAGGATGTTTGATACTCAGTTGTTATTGATGTTGTTTTTGTAGTGTCGAATCAAGAGCCTCAGATGTCTTCATGTATTTCTATCACAGTATTTGCAATATCTCCTATCTTGGGTGTGTAAAGCTGCTGCTCTGGGTTAATACCAATTTTCCGCCAGACTGAGGACATCGCTGGACATGAGAATATGTGGGTATGTGTTAGTTTCACACCAGGCCATTTGATACTTTGTTATCTACAATATAATTCTATATGGGTTACATGTTATAAAAGACGAATAAAATTATTCTGAAGTATTGATAGAATATTAAATAAATATAGGAAACAATTTAGGACATTAGAAATTGTGCAGTGATGGAAGGCTGGTAAAGGCGCTAGCCTTCTCACACTCACCATCTGACCAGAGATGACATTCTGGGACATCTAGGTGGGAAACGTGGCATGTATAAACTGTTGGTGATCTATAGAAGTCTCGCTCTGGATGATCACGACTACATCACAAAATATCTATTGAGTGAGGTGGTTATGATTGTTGAGGCGCTGGGATGTGTTTAGATCGAAAACGATAGTGCCGCGTTTTTTTTTTTTTTTATTATTAAAATTTTAATTAAAATACATCTTGAAAATTTAAAATATTTTAAAATCATTATACCTATACAAAAAGAATGAATCACTTCGAGAGAATCTGGTAGTTGCCCTGTTATTTTCTACTTATACATATTTTAATAAAATAGATGTGTGTTTAATAGTTATATTTTATATTAGAATATGACAAAAATTTCAAATAATTGCATTCTCACACATGGAAAGTAAATAATTTGAAAAAAATACTGAAATATTTTAATTTATATGATTCGCTTTTATATGCCTTGAAATGAGGGTATTGGGTAGCATATGTCATCATATATGGGGAGATTAGATAAAATAATTATATTAAACATTATATCGGGATAATCAGTTTCTCTCATTAATTCGGAAAAATGGATTTACATGAGTGAAATATGTAGTCTGACGTTAAATATATAGTTAAAACTGTCTATAGCGCTCCCTCTTTGAACTCACCAAAATAGGGTGCTATAGAGTGGGGGTGCTATAGACAGGTCACTTCTTATGTAAATCGCATCATACTACGTATTCAAAAAATTGGGCTCTATAAAAGGAAGGCGCTATTTAGGGGAAGCGCAATAGACAGGTTTAACTGTATATATATAACAATCTATACACAATTTATTTTTTATTTTTCACTTCGTGTAACACACTTGTTTCTATTCATCAAATGTTAGTGGTTCTATTTATTTTTCAATTCTCTCAATTTTCCAATCGTAGGTTACCCGGGTCACTCGGCTCTTATTATTATAATCATTTTACAACTGAAAATAATTGAATTGATTCATTATTTGATTGATTTAAATTTTTCTTGGTTGAAATTATGACAAATACTTCCTTCCATATTTAACTCTAAGGTATTCCTATGCAAAAATGCTCTTCTCTTGCTGTCAATAATTTAATTGTTTCAAGTTATTCACTGGACACAAATATATATATTTTTTCCAATTTTACTTAGGATGTTTGATACTCAGTTGTTATTGATGTTGTTTTTGTAGTGTCGAATCAAGAGCCTCAGATGTCTTCATGTATTTCTATCACAGTATTTGCAATATCTCCTATCTTGGGTGTGTAAAGCTGCTGCTCTGGGTTAATACCAATTTTCCGCCAGACTGAGGACATCGCTGGACATGAGAATATGTGGGTATGTGTTAGTTTCACACCAGGCCATTTGATACTTTGTTATCTACAATATAATTCTATATGGGTTACATGTTATAAAAGACGAATAAAATTATTCTGAAGTATTGATAGAATATTAAATAAATATAGGAAACAATTTAGTACATTAGAAATTGTGCAGTGATGGAAGGCTGGTAAAGGCGCTAGCCTTCTCACACTCACCATCTGACCAGAGATGACATTCTGGGACATCTAGGTGGGAAACGTGGCATGTATAAACTGTTGGTGATCTATAGAAGTCTCGCTCTGGATGATCACGACTACATCACAAAATATCTATTGAGTGAGGTGGTTATGATTGTTGAGGCGCTGGGATGTGTTTAGGATGGTGCTGTTTAGATCGAAAACGATAGTGCCGCGTTTTTTTTTTTTTTTTATTATTAAAATTTTAATTAAAATACATCTTGAAAATTTAAAATATTTTAAAATCATTATACCTATACAAAAAGAATGAATCACTTCGAGAGAATCTGGTAGTTGCCCTGTTATTTTCTACTTATACATATTTTAATAAAATAGATGTGTGTTTAATAGTTATATTTTATATTAGAATATGACAAAAATTTCAAATAATTGCATTCTCACACATGGAAAGTAAATAATTTGAAAAAAATACTGAAATATTTTAATTTATATGATTCGCTTTTATATGCATTTAAATGAGGGTATTGGGTAGCATATGTCATCATATATGGGGAGATTAGATAAAATAATTATATTAAACATTATATCGGGATAATCAGTTTCTCTCATTAATTCGGAAAAATGGATTTACATGAGTGAAATATGTAGTCTGACGTTAAATATATAGTTAAAACTGTCTATAGCGCTCCCTCTTTGAACTCACCAAAATAGGGTGCTATAGAGTATTGGGCTCTATAGAAAGGAAGGCGCTATTTAGGGGAAGCGCAATAGACAGGTTTAACTGTATATATATATAACAATCTATACACAATTTATTTTTTATTTTTCACTTCGTGTAACACACTTGTTTCTATTCATCAAATGTTAGTGGTTCTATTTATTTTTCAATTCTCTCAATTTTCCAATCGTAAGTTACCCGGGTCACTCGGCTCTTATTATTATAATCATTTTACAAATGAAAATAATTGAATTGATTCATTATTTGATTGATTTAAATTTTTCTTGGTTGAAATTATGACAAATACTTCCTTCCATATTTAACTCTAAGGTATTCCTATGCAAAAATGCTCTTCTCTTGCTGTCAATAATTTAATTGTTTCAAGTTATTCACTGGACACAAATATATATATTTTTTCCAATTTTACTTAGGATGTTTGATACTCAGTTGTTATTGATGTTGTTTTTGTAGTGTCGAATCAAGAGCCTCAGATGTCTTCATGTATTTCTATCACAGTATTTGCAATATCTCCTATCTTGGGTGTGTAAAGCTGCTGCTCTGGGTTAATACCAATTTTCCGCCAGACTGAGGACATCGCTGGACATGAGAATATGTGGGTATGTGTTAGTTTCACACCAGGCCATTTGATACTTTGTTATCTACAATATAATTCTATATGGGTTACATGTTATAAAAGACGAATAAAATTATTCTGAAGTATTGATAGAATATTAAATAAATATAGGAAACAATTTAGGACATTAGAAATTGTGCAGTGATGGAAGGCTGGTAAAGGCGCTAGCCTTCTCACACTCACCATCTGACCAGAGATGACATTCTGGGACATCTAGGTGGGAAACGTGGCATGTATAAACTGTTGGTGATCTATAGAAGTCTCGCTCTGGATGATCACGACTACATCACAAAATATCTATTGAGTGAGGTGGTTATGATTGTTGAGGCGCTGGGATGTGTTTAGATCGAAAACGATAGTGCCGCGTTTTTTTTTTTTTATTATTAAAATTTTAATTAAAATACATCTTGAAAATTTAAAATATTTTAAAATCATTATACCTATACAAAAAGAATGAATCACTTCGAGAGAATCTGGTAGTTGCCCTGTTATTTTCTACTTATACATATTTTAATAAAATAGATGTGTGTTTAATAGTTATATTTTATATTAGAATATGACAAAAATTTCAAATAATTGCATTCTCACACATGGAAAGTAAATAATTTGAAAAAAATACTGAAATATTTTAATTTATATGATTCGCTTTTATATGCATTTAAATGAGGGTATTGGGTAGCATATGTCATCATATATGGGGAGATTAGATAAAATAATTATATTAAACATTATATCGGGATAATCAGTTTCTCTCATTAATTCGGAAAAATGGATTTACATGAGTGAAATATGTAGTCTGACGTTAAATATATAGTTAAAACTGTCTATAGCGCTCCCTCTTTGAACTCACCAAAATAGGGTGCTATAGAGTGGGGGTGCTATAGACAGGTCACTTCTTATGTAAATCGCATCATACTACGTATTCAAAAAATTGGGCTCTATAGAAAGGAAGGCGCTATTTAGGGGAAGCGCAATAGACAGGTTTAACTGTATATATATAACAATCTATACACAATTTATTTTTTATTTTTCACTTCGTGTAACACACTTGTTTCTATTCATCAAATGTTAGTGGTTCTATTTATTTTTCAATTCTCTCAATTTTCCAATCGTACGTTACCCGGGTCACTCGGCTCTTATTATTATAATCATTTTACAACTGAAAATAATTGAATTGATTCATTATTTGATTGATTTAAATTTTTCTTGGTTGAAATTATGACAAATACTTCCTTCCATATTTAACTCTAAGGTATTCCTATGCAAAAATGCTCTTCTCTTGCTGTCAATAATTTAATTGTTTCAAGTTATTCACTGGACACAAATATATATATTTTTTCCAATTTTACTTAGGATGTTTGATACTCAGTTGTTATTGATGTTGTTTTTGTAGTGTCGAATCAAGAGCCTCAGATGTCTTCATGTATTTCTATCACAGTATTTGCAATATCCCCTATCTTGGGTGTGTAAAGCTGCTGCTCTGGGTTAATACCAATTTTCGGCAAGACTGAAGGACATCGCTGGACATGAGAATATGTGGGAATGTGTTAGTTTCACACCAGGCCATTTGATACTTTGTTATTTACAATATAATTCTATATGGGTTACATGTTATAAAAGACGAATAAAATTATTCTGAAGTATTTATTTATTATTAAATTAATATAGGAAACAATTTATGACATTAGAAATTGTGCAGTGATGGAAGCTGGTAAAGGCGCTAGCCTTCACACTGTCACCATCTGACCAGAGATGACATTCTGGGACATCTAGGTTTGAAACGTGGCATGATATACATACATCATGATGACTGTATAAACTGTTGGTGATCTATAGAAGTCTCGCTCTGGAAGATCACGACTAAATCACAAAATATCTATTGAGTGAATGTGGTTTTGATTGTTGAGGCGCTGGGATGTGTTTCGATCGAAACCGATAGAGCCGCGTTTATTTTTTATTAAAATTTTAATTAAAATACATCTTGAAAATTTAAAATATTTTAAAATCATTATACCTTTACAGAAAGAATGATTCACTTCGAGAGAATCTGGTAGTTGCCCTGTTATTTTTCTACTTATACATATTTTAATAAAATAGATGTGTGTTTAATAGTTATATTTTATATTAGAATATGACAAAAATTTCAAATAATTGCATTCTCACACATGGAAAGTAAATAATTTGAAAGAAAATACTGAAATATTTTAATTTATATGATTCGCTTTTATATGCCTTGAAATGAGGGTATTGGGTAGCATATGTCATCATATATGGGGAGATTAGATAAAATAATTATATTAAACATTATATTGGGATAATCAGTTTCTCTCATTAATTCGGAAAAATGGATTTGCATTAGTGAAATATGTAGTCTGACGCTAAATATATAGTTAAAAGTGTCTATAGCGCTCCCTCTTTGAACTCACCAAAATAGGGTGCTATAGAGTGGGGGTGCTATAGACAGGTCACTTCTAATGTAAATCGCATCATACTACGTATTCAAAAAATTGGGCTCTATAGAAAGGAAAGCGTTTTTTAGGGGAAGCGCTATAGACAGGTTTAACTGTATATATATATATATAACAATCTATACACAATTTTTTTCTTTATTTTTCACTTCGTGTAACACACTTGTTTCTATTCATCAAATGTTAGTGGTTCTATTTATTTTTCAATTCACTCAATTTTCCAAACGTAGGTTACCCGGGTGTCTCGGCTCGTATTATTATAATCATTTTACGACTGTAAATAATTGAATTGATTCATTATTTGATTGATATAAATTTTTCTTGGTTGAAATTATGACAAATACTTCCTTCCATATTTAATTCTAAGGTATTCATATGCAAAAATGCTCTTCTCTTGCTGTCAATAATTTAATTGTTTCAAGTTATTCACTGGACACAAATATATATATTTTTTCCAATTTTACTTAGGATGTTTGATACTCAGTTATTTTTGATGTTGTTTTTGTAGTGTCGAATCAAGAGCCTCAGATGTCTTCATGTATTTCTATCACAGTATTTGCAATATCCCCTATCTTGGGTGTGTAAAGCTTCTGCTCTGGGTTAATACCAATTTTCCGCGAGACTGAGGACATAGCTGGACATGAGAATATGTGGGTATGTGTTTGTTTCACACCAGGCCATTTGATACTTTGTTATCTACAATATAATTTTATATGGGTTACATGGTATAAAAGACGAATAAAATTATTCTGAAGTATTTATAGAATATTAAATAAATATAGGAAACAATTTAGGACATTAGAAATTGTGCAGTGATGGAAGGCTGGTAAAGGCGCTAGCCTTCTCACACTCACCATCTGACCAGAGATGACATTCTGGGACATCGGTGTGGGAAACGTGGCATGTATAAACTGTTGGTGATCTATAGAATTCTCGCTCTGGATGATCACGACTACATCACAAAATATCTATTGAGTGAGGTGGTTATGATTGTTGAGGCGCTGGGATGTGTTTAGATCGAAAACGATAGTGCCGCGTTTTTTTTTTTTTTTTATTAAAATTTTAATTAAAATACATCTTGAAAATTTAAAATATTTTAAAATCATTATACCTATACAGAAAGAATGAATCACTTCGAGAGAATCTGGTAGTTGCCCTGTTATTTCTCTACTTATACATATTTTAATAAAATAGATGTGTGTTTAATAGTTATATTTTATATTAGAATATGACAAAAATTTCAAATAATTGCATTCTCACACATGGAAAGTAAATAATTTGAAAGAAAATACTGATATATTTTAATTTATATGATTCGCTTTTATATGCCTTGAAATTAGGGTATTGGGTAGCATATGTCATCATATATGGGGAGATTAGATTAAATAATTATCTTAAACATTATATAGGGCTAATCAGTTTTTATCATTAATTCAAAATTATTTTTTTTTATAATTTTAATTAAAATACATCTTGAAATTTTGAAACAGCATTTTATAGTATACATATACATCCATAAAAATTCATTTTGGGAAAATCTGGTATTTGCCCTGTTCATTTTCCACTTATACATATTTTAATAAAATGGATGTGTGTTCAATAGTTCTTTTATTTCAAAATATGACAAAAATTTCAAATAACTACATTTTCACACATAGATAGGTAATAATTTGATAAAAATATTGAAATATATTTAAATTTTTAAGATTCGCTTTTATATGCCTTGTGAAGACATGTTGAATATGCCTACTTCCGCCGCGGAGAGGACCTACGTCACCACTACGTTCCGGCCAGCCAATCACCGAGCTGCCCAGCGGGCAGTCCATCCTCCCTCCCCCATTAGTCTAAATAAAGAAACTTGCCTTTTGTTCGCGTCGCCTCCTCGTGCTTCTATATATCCACTTCAATCGGCAGATGTAGTGGGATAATTGACTACTTCCTTATACTATTACATCATCTAGTCCAGCTTCAACTTATAGCCCAACATCTGGTAGCAGAGCGGGGTTAATTCGAGACACCACGTGCAAGATGACCTCGACGCTGATCAACACGCCCCTCGAGAAACTCAATGATCAGAACTACAGAAGCTGGAAGTATAATACGAAGATGATGCTAATCGAAAGAGAACTCTGGAAGTATGTTACGGAGCCAACACCCGATGAAGAAGCCTCAAGAACAATCTTCAACATGAAGCAAGAAAAGGCGTTGGCTATGATAGCACTGACGATCTCACCGAGCCAACAGATTCATATAATGGACTGTACCACTGCACGAGAAGCATGGGATACCTTGGAACAAGTATACGAACCCAAGTCAAGGTAAAGAATCCTCCAACTGAAGAAGCAGTTCATCTCCATAAGATTCGAAGAACAAGAGACGATGACGAACTATTTGGTGAGACTGAAGATCTGTTTGGATCACTTAAGAGAGGTAGGCGCAGAAATGCAGGATCAAGACCTCGCCTATTCAATGCTTGCTGGCCTACCGGAGTCATACGACGGAATCATCATGACCTTCAGCAACGTAGAAGACAAGGAATTCACCTCTAGCAAGGTAAAACATGTGCTGCTAGCAGAATACGAGAGACGGATGGCCCGACGTGTGAATAACACAAATGAAGCTTTGCAGTTCGGGACAACGACCAGGAAGGAAGACAAGAAGAAGAAAAATTTAATCTGCTACAAGTGCGGCAAGGAAGGACATATCGCGAGATCATGCAGAGGAAAGGCTAAAACTCCAGCTCCAAATTTCCAAACACCGAGATGTAGCACTCACGAGATAGCGGGAAGCGAAATGCTAACAGCCCTATCATGCGCCATCCCTGACAACTCTTGGGTGATCGACAGCGGCGCGACTCACCACGTGTGTAACAAAAGGGAGTGATTCACCAACTTCCAAGGAATAACGTCGGATCCGATCCTAACAGCGAGCGGGACTACACGAGCGGAAGTATGCGGCGACATCAAGTTCAAGGCCTATGTGGGTAAGCACCACGTTGACCTAAAACTATGTAATGTGCTGTATGTCCCTAATGTGCGACGAAACCTATTATCAGTCTCGAGCATGGAAAATAAGGGCAAGATAGTTAATTTTGCGAACAGAAGAGCGCAAGTTTTCGATTCGGAGAACCGAATTGTTGCAATAGCACATGATGAAAATGGATTATATGTCATGAAGGGTAGAGTCATTTTACCAAACGCTGAGTTGCTTAACAGTCAAAAGAGTTCACAAAAACAAACATTAGAACTATGGCATCAGAGATTCTGTCATGTAAACAATGACGCAATTGAGAGAATGGCAAAGGGGGAATTAGTTAAGGGGTTAGAGATCTCCTCGATGGATCGAAGTCTGTGTGATGATTGTTGTGTAGCAAAGTCCACGAAAGAGCCACACAAACCCATAAGGAATATAAGATCTAAAAGGCCGTTAGAATTAGTTCACACTAATATTTGTGGTCCAATGCCTGTTAGATCTATTGGAGGAAGCGCATATTTTCTAACATTCATTGATGATTATTCTAGAAAGATAACCCTGTTTTGCCTTAAACATAAAAACGAAGTGCTGAAACACTTCGACTCGTATCTCGCTAAGGCTGAGAGAGAAACCGGACATAAGCTAAAAGTGCTAAGATCCGACAATGGACTCAAATATTGCAACCATGAATTTAAAACTAGGCTAAAGCAACTTGGCATCAAACACGAGCTAACGAACACATACTCGCCACCTATGAACGGCGTTGCAGAAAGGGCTAATCGAGTGTTGTTGGACATAACCCGATCTTGTTTACATAGCGCCGAACTCCCTCAGAGATTCTGGGCAGAGGCAGTAAACACTGCAGCTTATATAAGAAACAAGTGCAACAATAGCGCCCTAGGAGATAAAGTACCCGATGAACTTTGGTCATCAAGAAAACCGAGTGTTCGCCACTTAAAAGCTTTCGGGTGCTTAGCATATAGCCATATCCCCACAGAAAGGCGAAAGAAACTGGACAATCGAGCAAATAGGTGCATTCTTGTTGGTTATTCTTCCCAGACTAAAGGCTATCGTCTTTGGTGTCCAGAAACTCAACACGTAATTCAAACGAAGCATGTCAAATTTGACGAATCCAAGATAGGACTGAAGTGGACTAAGGTTGAGGATGAACCTGAAAGATACAACCATATTTGGATAGAACCCGATAACCAGCTTGAAGGAGATATAAATCTAAAACCTGAAGCGAAAAGAGAACGTAATGATGATACGAGTGATCAGGATTTAGTGGGGGTAAACAACGATGACATTGTTCAAACTAGGCCTAAAAGAATTGTACGAAACCCTTATGGACGTGCTGGAAAGCCAAAAGCAGAACTGCATTTCCTAGATATCATCGAACCCACAACTTTCGAACAAGCCATAAACAGCAAAGAGGCACCGTACTGGAGAAGGGCCATGAAGGATGAATTGAGAAGTCTTGAGGATAGAAATACGTGGACGTTGTCCGACCTACCACTTGGCAAGCGCCCAATTAGCAGTAGATGGGTATTTAAAATAAAGACTAACTCAAAAGGGGACGTTGAAAGATTTAAAACGCGATTAGTTGCGAGAGGTTTTTCTCAAAAACGAAACGTTGACTTTTTTGAGACATATTCGCCAGTAATAAATTTTCCGGTCATCAGAATGATCTTTGCATTGACGATAAATAAAAATTGGTACAATCGACACCTCGACGTCGACAATGCATATCTGTACGGCGAACTGAATGAAGAAATCTACATGAGCCCACCAGATGGATCTAACGACGAGAAATGTGAGGGCAAAGTTCTTAAACTAAACCGTCCAATATATGGTTTACGTCAGTCCGGTCTCGAATGGTACTGCACACTGGATAAAGCTCTTGAAGATATTGGATTTCGTCGTTTAGCCGCTTGTAATTGTTTATACACTTTTGAAGATAAGGCGGTCATCGCCGTATATGTCGACGATCTAGCTTTGTTCGCGGAAAGCGAGGACATTCTGACAAATATTGAGGAAAAGATTAGAGAAAAATTTAAGATCAAGAACTTAGGACCCATCAAATATTTCTTAGGTGTAGAAATAAGTTATCCGGATGAAAACACAATAATCCTCTCACAAGGAAAATACACCATGTCGATCCTCGAACGATTTAATATGATGGAATGTAGGGGGATTTCTACTCCATTAGATAACTCCATTCCGATTACAAAGAAAGTCTGTCCAACAACTGACAAGGAAAAGGATGAGATGAAACACATCCCTTACAGAGAACTTATAGGGTCTCTGCTAAATCTTGCAAACTCATCGAGGCCTGATATGACGTTTGCCGTAACCAAATTAGCACAATTCTGTAGTAACCCAGGCGAACGACACTGGCAAGCTGCTAAACATATACTAAGATATCTTCAAGCTACTAAGAATGTTTCACTCATCTATAAAAGAGGGTCTGATGATATACTAGCATTTAGCGACTCATATTGGGCTAATGACATAGATGATTGACGATCAACCAGCGGGTCAGCTGTTACTATTAACTGTTGTTTAGTGTCATGGAGATCTAAAAAGCAAAATTGCGTGTCATTATCTACAATGGAGTCTGAGTACATTGCTCTCGCCCAGACCACTAAGGAAATATTGTGGATAGCACAAATATTAGAGAATTTGAAATACCTGACTAACGCCTCACGCCCAATAACAATATTCTGTGATAATAGAGCTACCATCGAGTTTTCTAAAAACAACATAGAAGACAATAGGTCGAAGCACATTGACATACGGTATCATTATATAAGAGAAAAGGTCAACTGCGGAGACATCCATGTTAATTACATCTCTACCAACGACAACCTGGCCGACATCTTCACCAAGGGCCTCAAAAAGACTTCACATCAGAATGCTTGTGCAGCTATGAATTGTCAGGATACTGGCCTACTACCCGGCATATCCAAAGTGGGGGAATGAAGACATGTTGAATATGCCTACTTCCGCCGCGGAGAGGACCTACGTCACCACTACGTTCCGGCCAGCCAATCACCGAGCTGCCCAGCGGGCAGTCCATCCTCCCTCCCCCATTAGTCTAAATAAAGAAACTTGCCTGTTGTTCGCGTCGCCTCCGCGTGCTTCTATATATCCACTTCAATCGGCAGATGTAGTGGGATAATTGACTACTTCCTTATACTATTACATCATCTAGTCCAGCTTCAACTTATAGCCCAACACCTTGAAATGAGGTTATTGGGTAGCATATGCCATCATATATGGGGAGATTAGATAAAATAATTATATTAAACATTATATCGGGATAATCATTTTCTCTCAATAATTCGGTAAAATGGATTTACATTAGTGAAATATGTAGTCTGACATAAAAAATATAGTTAAAACTGTCTATAGCGCTCCCTCTTTGAACTCACCAAAATTGGGTGCTATAGAGTGGGGGTGCTATAGACAGGTCACTTCTAATGTAAATCGCATCATACTACGTATTTAAAAAATTGGGCTCCATAGAAAGGAAGGCGCTATTTAGCGGAAGCGCTATAGACAGGTTTAACTGTATATATATTTAATAACAATCTATACACAATTTTTTTCTTTATTTTTCACTTCGTGTAACACACTTGTTTCTATTCATCAAATGTTAGTGGTTCTATTCATTTTTCAATTCACTCAATTTTCCAATCGTAGGTTACCTGGGTCACTCGGCTCGTATTATTATAATCATTTTACGACTGTAAATAATTGAATTGATTCATTATTTGATTGATTTAAATTTTTCTTGGTTGAAATTATGACAAATGCTTCCTTCCATATTTAACTCTAAGGTGTTCCAATGCAAAAATGCTCTTCTCTTGCTGTCAATAATTTAATTGTTTCAAGTTATTCACTGGGCATAAATATATATATTTTTTTCCAATTTTACTTAGGATGTTTGATACTCAGTTGTTATTGATGTTGTTTTTGTAGTGTCGAATCAAGAGTCTCAGATGTCTTCATGTATCTCTATCACAGTATTTGCAATGTCCCCTATCTTGGGTGTGTAAAGCTGCTGCTCTGGGTTAATACCAATTTTCCGCAAGACTGTGGACAAAGCTGGACATGAGAATATGTGGGTATGTGTTAGTTTCACACCAGGCCATTTGATACTTTGTTATCTACAATATAATTTATATGGGTTACATGTTATAAAAGACGAATAAAATTATTCTTAAGTATTTATAGAATACTAGCGGATGTACCCGGCTTCGCCCGGGTTTTACCCGAGTAAAGGTTTGTCTAACGAACATTTGTTAAAACAATTCTCTATAAACTTATAAAAAAAATAATAGATATATTTTGATAATTTGAAACTCGTAAATTTGAATCTCTCGATAAAATGAACATTTTTTCCCGGTCCCTTGAAAAATACTCGATAAGTTGAATAAAATCAATATTAATTGGTTCCCTCGGTAATTGTAAGTTAAAGGAATAGTATTTTCCCTTGGAATTGTATCATTATTCTTGTCTCAAATAAATTGCCGTGTCATCCTGAATTTTGTCTTTCCTAATTTTCTACATTACAAAATCATCGTATAATCATGATAATATTTAGAGCAGATTGTTGAAATATAACAGATAAATTAGAATATTTATCTTGATTATTTTTAGGCGAAAAGTTATTTCAAAAATTTTATTTGCTAGAAACCTTCCCAGTACTATACTAAATAACTTCCCAAAGTTTCACGGTGTCCCAATGAGTGGTTTGGTCAGGCATAAAGGACAGACACACACACATACATTCATTTTTATATATATATTACCCGAGTAAAGGTTTGTCTAGCGAACATTTGTTAAAACAATTCTCTAAAAACTTATTTTAAAAAATATATATATTTTGATAATTTGAAACTCGTAAATTTGAATCTCTCGATAAAGTGAACATTTTTTCCCGGTCCCTGTGTGCCGTGTCATCCTGAATTTTGTCTTTCCTAATTTTCTACATTAGAAAATCCTAGTTTTATCTAGTGAACATTTTTTCCCGGTCCCTTGAAAAATACTTGATAAGTTGAATAAAATCAATATTAATTGGTTCCCTCGGTAATTGGAAGTTAAAGGAATAGTATCTTTGCCTTGGAATTGTATCATTATTCTTGTCTCAAATAAATTGCTGTGTCATCCTGAATTTTGTCTTTCCTAATTTTCTACATTACAAAATCATCGTTTTATCTAGTGAACATTTTTCCCGGTCAAATATTTGCCGTGTCATCCTGAGATAATCTTACTTTTGATAAATAATATTTAAGATAACAAACTTAGTGATAAGAAAACTTGTTATTATCGTCACAATGAGGGCGCTGCTTGCGAGTTAAATCTACAAATCTGCAAATAACTCTAAGGATATTCAAGATATTCATGAAATTATTTTTCCAAAACCTTCCCGGTGATATACCTAATAATATCCCAAAATTTCACGGCGATTGGATGTATGGTTTTTGAATCTATAGAGTACAGACAAACAGACAGACATTCAATCTATATATATAAAATTGAATGTCTGTCAGTCTGTCTGTTTGTCTGTACTCTATAGATTCAAAAACCATACATCCAATCGCCGTGAAATTTTGGGATATTATTAGGTATATGACCGGGAAGATTTTTGAAAAATAATTTCCTGAATATCTTGAATATCCTTAGAGTTATTTGCAGATTTGTAGATTTAACTCGCAAGCAGCGCCCCCATTGTGACGATGATAACAAGTTTTCTTATCACTAAGTTTGTTATCTTAAATATTATTTATCAAAAGTAAGATTATCTCAGGATGACACGGCAATGTGACACGGGAAAAAATGTTCACTAGATAAAACTATGATTTTCTAATGTAGAAAATTAGGAAAGACAAAATTCAGGATGACACGGCACACAGGGACCGGGAAAAAATGTTCACTTTATCGAGAGATTCAAATTTACGAGTTTCAAATTATCAAAATATATCTTTTTTTTTAATAAGTCTTTAGAGAATTGTTTTAACAAATGTTCGCTAGACAAACCTTTACTCGGGTAAAACCCCGGGCGAAGCCGAGTACGTTTTATAAGTTTATAGAGAATTGTTTTAACAAATGTTCGTTAGACAAACATTCACTCGGGTAAAACCCGGGCGAAGCTGGGCACATCCGCTAGTTTTATATATATAGATTAAATGAATATAGGAAACAATTTATGACATTAGAAATTGTGCAGTGATGGAAGGCTGGTAAAGGCGCTAGCCTTCTCACTGTCACCATCTGACCAGAGATGACATTCTGGGACATCTAGGTGGGAAACGTGGCATTATATACATACATCATGATGACTGTATAAACTGTTGGTGATCTATAAAGACTCGCCCTGGATGATCACGACTACATCACAAAATATCCATTGAGTGAATGTGGTTATGATTGTTGTGGCGCTGGGATGTGTTTTATTTGCTTGCTCATTCACGATGACATTTTTGGCATTTTTTGTTAGATATCTCTCTCTCTCTTTTTCAACATATTTATATTTATATTTTCTAACTCATAATGACTGTTAATTAGCACTTCTATAAATTATATTCATGCATTCTTGTGTCTACTTTCAGAATTTATTTAATACTTTTCTCCATTTTCTTTTCATATATTTTTATTTTAGTTTCTCAAAAATTTTCTTTGTTTCCTTATTTTCTTTTATTTCATTCGTTGCTTTCTTTGATTATTTTTATCTTCTTTCGTTTGATATAATTTTAATTATAAATAGTCAAAAATTTTCCTTACTTTCAATTTCCTATTTAGGTTTATGCTTTTTTTTATAGATTAACATACTCATTAACCCCTGGAAGTCTTGAAAATTGATTATAAAACTTATGGGTATGAAACAAAATTAGCAAGTTAAATAAAAGTTTTTTTTTTCAAAATGTAACAAAAAGCTTGGGAGAATAAGTTAAAGCTTTTAAAAAGGCTAAATCGGTTCATATTGTTATATATATTTTTTTATTGAAAATGACAAATTAGTTTGTTAGAGTTGTAGGGTCATGCAGATAATATGCTAGCTGGATAAATTCGAAACTTACAGTTAAAAAAATTAACAGTGAAAAATTTTAGAATATAAGAGTATTTGTAATTATGGCTCCTGTAGCACTAGTTCAAAGTGGCATAAATTCCCATTGGTATCAAATAAAAATATAGGAAATTTGAGCTATAAAATAGTTCACATTCCTAAAACAGATGGCGCGCTAATGCATCGTATAAATATGTTAATATAAAACATAATCTGTTAAATATCAATAAAATAAACTTTAAGTTTTAAAATACGAATTAAAAAATGTCATCAAACATTATAAAGCAAAATCATCATCATTTTCTGATTACAAAATATGCAAATTAATCTCACATTAGGCTAATTTGCATTGAATAGTTGGCAATCTATGGATATACTCCATGAGCTTGGGTTACTAATATGTTATACTACTTGCTGATTTGCATATTCGGGGGGCTAAAACTATGTCTAATTACTTCCAGACCTAAATATTCTTAGTAAAATGTTATACAGATAGTTTTGATAAATTTATTTTAAAATTATTTATATGAATAACATAAAGAGTTTTTAGAATGATATTCATGCATTTTAAAAGAGGCATCTCTCCTTTTAAAAATGTATTTAAGCAATGCATCTTAGTCCACCACCCTAGAACAGAGGTCGGTAACTGCGGCTCCCAGCCACATGCGGCTCTTTGGATGTGAAGCTGCGGCTCTTTATATAGTTCCATACGTAAATATTATTTATGCGAGTACTATCTATATTGTTGGCAAGAAAATATTTGTGGCTCTTTAAAAACTTTGAAAATTTTGTAAATTGTAATTTTTGACTCTTCCGACTCAAAAGTTTGCCAACCCCTGCACTAGAACAACGTAAAGAATGAGCCACAACACCAGTTTTGGCAAATTTAGACAAATAGCCAACAACCTGTATACCGTGGTTTTAGGGCTTTGGCCCTCATCAGTACAGGTGCGGCTTCGATATTTCACAGCATATTACGAGAGAAGTTATGACATTGACCGAAATTTCCAAGAAGATGTTTGAGCTTGTTGAATGACGGGGCCTAGTCTAGAAACCAACATAGAGTTGAGGTAGGTGGTATTCATAATGTATTTTTGGTACACACACATGTATATTCACTTTCTATATATTTTATATTCTATTATTCATTATTATTCACATGTTTACTATTCTATTCCCCCTGAATTCAAATGAAGAGGCAGTGATTACTTTGGTGAGATACTAATGTACATCTGACATCACGAGGGCAAACAACCCGAAACGCGTTTATTTCCTGCAAGACCACCATCATGATCTTCACATCGCTGCCACTGATTCATCATCTCACCCCTGCTAATAAAACTCCTTAAGATACCTTACTGACCCAACCTCAACTTCTGATACAAAAAGCCCCGTCTTTTCTAGCACTTTCTTAAACGATCCGAACACATGTAAGGAAGGTCTATTGGAGAGAGTTCTGAACTGTATGGAGGGTTGTGTCTCTAGAATTTCCATTTTATTCCGCTATGGGGATCTCAGTGTGATGAGGACGGGCATGCAGAAGACAGACCTTTCGTGACAAACACCTAAGTCTTCTGTAGTCACACACGGAGATGATGTACCTCGCGATGGTAATTCCACGGGAAGCAAAAAAAGATGAATTCCTCGTAATTAACGAGCGCAGCTGCAAAAGACCTTTCAAACCAGACAAAGAGAAGCGATATTTCCTACACCTGAGGAATTGATTACCTTTCTGGGACGTACCATGTTAAGTCACCAATCATTATACTTTCCAAGAAATTATTAATAACTGTTGAGAATCTCTGAAGTTGTGTCTTAATAAAATTGGAGTCGGTCAGGCGGTCTCCTGGATCGCTGGGGTCTTGGGCTCCGACTCGGGACTTTTCCTCCAGAAGCAGCAACAGGATTCTGGTTGGCTCCAACTGGTGCCAAGTTCTGCCTTGTTGACCGCTGCTTCTCTCGCTGGGGTCTAGGGCTCCGTCTCGGGACCTTTTCTCCAGAAGCAGCAACAGGACTCTGGTTGTCTTCAACTGGTGCCAAGTCCTGCCCTGTCGATTTCGACTTCTCTGCAAATTCCATATCTGGCAATTTCCTCTCAGGGATCTCCAGGCCAACTTGAGAGGGCTTTAAATCCTTTTATTTTATATGGTTTTTCCCGGGTTTCTGTAGATGTACCTGGAAGTACTAACCTCGGATCTTTCAGTACTGTAGCCTCTGGTTTTTCCTTTACAGGGCGCAACTGGTTTATGTGCCTCTTGAAAGATTTTCCGCATATCCTATTGGGTAGTGGCGGCAACTAAGGAGTTTTAGTATTGTGCCCAGCTTCCACTTTGGTCCAACAGCATAATTCCGGAAATAAACATCGGAACCTATGTTGAAATTCTCTTGCTTTTTTAGGGCATCATGAAACACCTCTCCTTTAAATTCCATTTTAGACATTAGATTTGAAAACCTTGTTTTCAAACGCCTTTTCATCAATAGTTCCCCCGGCGATTCCTTCATCACTGTCTGTGGAAATGCTCTCTGAGCCAATAAAAATCTCTCCAAGTTTGTCTCAAGGCCATCCTTTCCACTGTTCTTCCTTAGTGAGGTCGTGAACTCTCGCACATAGCGCTCAGCTAATCCATTTGTGCTTGGATTGTATGGGACGAATTCCGTTCATCTTGGTGAATTCCTCAAATTCCCCTGAGACAAACTGTCGCCCATTATCCGTTACCAATAATTCCGGCAGTCCGAACCTTGCAAACACTTGCCTAAGATGGTAAATAATGGTTTTGCTGGTTATTTCTTTCAGGATGAAAATCTCCAACCATTTTGTATAGGCGTCCACTATGACCAAAAGCATTCTACCCATAAAAGGGCCGGCCAAATCCATATGTAGGCGATGCCAGGGTTTTTCGGGCCAAGTCCATTCTGAAATCGTGGAGGTAGGCATATTTGCAGATTCCTGACAGATGGTACATTCCCGGGCCATATCTTCGATGTTCCCATCTATTCCAGGCCACCAAAAATATCTCCGTGCGATAATTTTCATTTTTACTATTCCAAAATGCATCTCATGTAGGTCTCTCAAAATCTGCGATCTCAACTTGGGAGGAATTACTATCCTTTCCCTCCACTGTAAGCAGCTAAATACACACTTAGCTTATTCCTAATTTTGTAGAAAGGGAATAACGGATTTTCTTTCGAGATTTTTGGTACTTGCCAATTTCTTCCCGGACATTCGTCAAAACAATTGAGAGGATCTTGTCTCTTCTAGTTTCAAAAGCCACATCCCGGAATGAAAAAGGTACTTCATTCATTTTTCTCAGAAGCAAGACTTGATCCTCATCAATAGACTCTCTCTCAACTGCTTTTAACGGTAACCTTGATAAAGCATCCGCATTTCCGTGGTCGCCAGTCTTCCGAAATTCAACTGAGTAATGAAAAGCACCCAGCTTTAGCGACCAACGCTTTATCCTTGACGCTGCACATACTGGAATCGGTTTGTGAGGTGAGAACAAGTGCATCAGCGGCCTGTTATCAGTCACCAACACAAACGAGCGTCCTAGAAGGTATTACCTGAATTTTTCACAGCCATAAACAATACTTAAGGCTTCTTTCTCAAGCTGGAAATAATTTTTTTCAGCATCTGTAAGGATTCGCGACGCAAACGCTATTGGACTCTCCTGCTTATTTTTGTCTCTGTGACTAAGTACCACACCAAGTCCATAGCTTGAGGCATCTCATGCCAGTACCATTTCCTTCGTTGGATCATAGTGTGTCAATACTGACTCATTGGTCAATAATGATTTGCATCTATTGAACAATATCCGATGTTCTCTTGTCCATTTCCAATGAGTATTTTTCTTCAACAACTTGTAAAAAGGAGTTAAAATATGAGAGATATTCTTTATAAATCTGGCGTAGTACATCAACATTCCGATAAATGATCGTAACTGGTCAATGTTCTTAGGCTCAGGAGCATTAGAGACTGCTTGTATCTTGTTGATCAATGGATGCAGGCCGTTCTTATCGATTCGAAAACCCAAGTATTCAACCGAATCAACAGCGAACCTGCATTTATTTTTATTCAATTTCAAGCCTTTGTCCTCTAATCTTTTAAATACCAGCTCCAACTTGGCTTTATGCTCATTTGCATCTCTACCTGACACCAAAATGTCGTCAATATAACAAGCCACTCCTGGTATGTCAGAAAAAATGTTGTCCATCAACCTCTGGAATTTATTCGGTGATACAGCCACACCATAAGGGAGTCTTTTATATGCAAACAATCCCTTCGTAGTATTTATATTTACTACTCCTTTGGCTTCTGCCAGCTCTACCTGCAGATAGGCCATTGAAAGGTCCAGAGTTGAGAAAACTGTACTACCCGATAATTTAGAAAAAATCTCATCTATCGTAGACAATGGGTATTTATCCTTTATAATTGCCTTATTTGACGTATTCCTAAAATCTCCACAGATTCTAATTCTGCCATCTTTCTTCAAAACTGGTACTATGAGTGCTGCCCAGTTTATCTACCATATCCTCCAATTCATCCTCCTCTTTTTTTATAGCAAAAGGCAAACTTCGAGCCTTACAAAACACTGGTGCTGCGTCCTTCTTTTAATGCAAATGTTTAATTTTACATCTTTTAAACAACCCAGTTCATTATTGAATAAAATTGAATATTTTTCAATTTTTATGACTTCATGCAAGATTATTCGATGATTTTATTCACATTTAGTAACCTACAGTAGTCAATATTCAAGAATCTTAGCCATTCCCTTCCCAGTAAAACCTCTGGGAAACCTTCATCCACCACTATTAATCTAAGTCTCTTTCCGGCTTCTCCAACAAAAACGTCCCTTTCTCCTACTATCTTGATAGGATTATTGCACAAGGTTTTTTAAATTCTTCGAAGTAGGAAATAATTTTACTTTCCAGAACTTCTTGAAGATGGTTTTCGGCATCAATGTTACCGGACTTCCAGTATCCACAACACACTTTAATACACTTCCGTCTAAAGTGAGCGTAACTTTAACCTCCGTTTCGCCCTTGAGGGATAGTATCTGTTCTTTCACGTAACTATTTTTCTGTGCATAATCTGCCGCTTTGCATACTTTACTTAGATGCCCAATCTTTTTGCACTTATAACAAGCCTTTGACTTGTGTGGGCATGCTGGTGCTAGGTGGGAATTCCCTTCGCCGCACCGGTAGCACCTTCTCACTCCTGCCGTAGACCTATATTTGTGCACAGGGGTGTGCCTCTCCCTTCTATTTCTTTCAGAATGCGAAGTCACTTTGCCTATGCAATTTCCATGCAGTTCCATGCATTTATCAACATAAATTGACTGACCCCGGTAGCTAAAAACTGTCGCTATTTATATACAAAATTCTATGAAAACCATTATGCAAAACAGGATATTTGCATATCCATAATTCAATATGCAAATACACTACAGATGGTTTCTTACAGTTCACTAGCATCCTTCTCGGCTAACTCGTACGAGACTGCAATGGCAAATACTCTATCCAGCTTTACGTCATCATCTTCCTGCAAGAGTCTTTTCTGGCTGGCTACATTCGGGAGTTGGAGGAAGACCTTGCGCACGACGACGACGACGGGATCCTGTTGTGGGACAGGTGGACCACCATCAAGGCGGGGCTGTTAGCGGAGGCCAGATCCCTCCACGACCCGCGACACGCTGCCAGCGACGGCTACGTCGTCCAAGCAAGAGGATACATCGCGGCGCAGCTCGAGGCCTCCTCCATCCGGGCCGACTACCCGTCGCTGCCGGACCTGGCGCGCGCGATCCATCTTCGACGCCCGGTCAGCGTCATCAGGGACGACGACGACAACGTCATCGAGGGCCCCGAGCTTCGGCGGAAGGCGTACGCGATCTTCCAGCCCCGCTTCGCCCGTCCCATCAACGACCCAGCTGCGGGAGCCGCCTTCATCGGCAACAGCATGATCACCCCCATAAGCGAGCTGGGCGAGGAGGACCCTCTTCACCGGCCAGAAATCTGCCCCAGCGAGATTGCCGCTGCCATCCACCGCCTCCCTCGCGGAAAGGCCCCCGGCTGGGACGGCTTGCCATGCGAACTCCTCGCCGCCTTCGAGGACTTCTTCGCCGAAGCTCTGGCCCGAGTGTTCGCGGCGTCACGGCTCCGCGGAGCCCTGCCTCCGTCGACGCGGCGCAGCTCCATCTGCCTGGTGCCCAAGGCCCGCGGCGGTCGCGGCCTTGAGGGATACAGGCCCATCGCACTGCCCTCGGCCGACTACAGGGTGCTGGCTGCCATTCTCCACCGGCGCCTCAAGCCCCACCTACGAGCCCTGGTACCAGACTGCCAGACGTACGCCTTCCCCGGGAGGTCCCCGTCCTGGAACATCGCCAAGGTGACGGATGCTGTTGAGGAGGCAACCGCCATGGGCTCGCCGCTGGCCGTCATGGGCGTCGACCTGGAGTCCGCCTTCGACTCCCTGGACCGCGGCTTCCTGGAGTCCCTGATGACGTCCCTCCGCCTCCCACCGGCCTTCATGGGCTGGATTAATATCTTGTACGCCGGGGCGGACGCAACGATCTGGGCTGGAGGCTTTCACACCACCGCCTTCCCCCTCCTCAACGGCCTACGGCAGGGCTGCGCCGTGAGTGCCGCGCTCTTTAGCATCGCTACGGTGCCGCTGCTATGTCGCCTGGAGTCGACCCTCGGCGTGGGCAAAGTCATCGCCTACGCCGACGACATCGTCCTCCTATTCCATCGCGACGAAGAATTCGAGCGGGTGGCGACCGTCCTCGAAGACTTCAAGCGGGCCTCCGGTATCGCCGTCAACCTCGGGAAGAGCGCGGGCCTTTGGTGCGGCGCCTGGCGCAACCGCGGCGACTCCCCTCTCGGCGCCTCCTGGTCGACCACCTCCATCAGGGTCCTAGGGCTCGACATCGCCCCCAGGAGCCCCGTAGCCCATCAGGAACAGCATCTTCTCGCCCTCCTGGAGTCCGCCTGCCGCAGATGGACGCTCTTCACCCGCGGCCTATCCCTCGTCGAGCGAGCTAGAGCGGCGAACTCGCTGGTGGGCTCCACCATCCAGCATCACCTGCACGGGTACCTGCCATCACCCCCGACTTTCGCCAAGCTGCAGGCCCGACTAGCGAGGTTCGTCTGGGGGCCCGAGCACACGGCGTGGCTTCCCGCCGTCGTCATGGCGAGGCCCGTAGCCATCGGAGGCCTCGGCCTCCTCGACCTGGCAACATAACTCCAGCTCGCCTGCCTCAAGGGTGTGCAGGTCGCGCTCCGCGGAGGCAGGAACGGCTTCGACTGGCTAGTCGCCAGCAGCAGCGAGTCCTTGATCCGCCCTCCACCAGACGGCACGCGTCTCCAGCCCCGCCGTCTTCGGTTGCTGAAGCAGTGGGAGGAGGCCTCCAAGATCCTGAGCCTCAATCACCGGGCGGTCCCCACATCTCAGCTGCTGGACATCCCAATCATCGGCGGCTGCCGGTTCCTTCGCCCTCCCGACCTCCTGGCCCCCGCGCGCTGGCTCGGAGTCCAAGTCCGGGACTTTCTGGCCGAAGAGCGTCACATCGCCCGCCCTACACGCTCCGCCCTGGCTGACGCCGCGGCCCTTGGCGCCTTCTGCCGGAGGCTGACCGCCGAGAACGACGAGGGCTTCCGGGAGACTTCCTTGGCTGCTGCTGTGGTGCTGCGCGGGACGGCCACGCCGTTCCTCAACGGCCTCACGACGTGCTCGGCCCGACGGGCCCTGGATCGTCCGCGCCTCGCGGCCACGCCGATCTCCCGATTACTGGCAAGATGGGCACCCACCATCAGCCCACCATCCAGGATCGACTGGGCCTCGCTCCGGCGCTGCGCCTTCTCGGGGCATGAGGCCGATGCCGCCTTCAAGTTGGCCCTCCACGCTCTACCCCATCCGGCCCATCCTGCCTCGGCCGGCCCCTCGTGTCCTGCCTGCGGGTCCGTCGACCGCTCCCTCGGCCACCGCTACTGGAGCTGCTCTTCCATCAGGCCCCTCATTAGAGAGGCCTTTCACATCATCGGGCGGCCCCCTGACCTGCAGGCTTGGATCTTCGGCGGGTCCGGCCTCGAGGACGACGCCCTGACCATCCTGGCGTCGGCAAAGCTGCGCATTTATCGCCACTTTGTCTAGGTTGGGCTCGGTGGAGTGGAGGACCCACTCATCGCCCGGACGAGGACCCTCATGCGCGGGGGATGCCTTCCTTCATCCTCCATCATCTTATAAATATGTATTATATACTAGCGGACGTACCCGGCTTCGCCCGGGTTTTACCCGAGTAAAAGTTTGTCTAACGAATCTCTCGATAAAGTGAACATTTTTTTCCCGGTCCCTTGAAAAATACTCGATAAGTTGAATAAAATCAATATTAATTGGTTCCCTCGGTAATTGGAAGTTAAAGGAATAGTATCTTGCCTTTGAATTGTACCATTATTCTTGTCTCAAATAAATTGCCGTGTCATCCTGAATTTTGTCTTTCCTAATTTTCTACATTACAAAATCATCGTATCATCATGATAATATTTAGAGCAGATTGTTGAATTATAACAGATAAATTAGAATATTTATCTTGATTATTTCTAGGCGAAAAGTTATTTCGAAAATTTTATTTGCTAGAAACCTTCCCAGTACTATACTAAATAACTTCCCAAAGTTTCATGGCGATCCAATGAGTGGTTTGGTCAGGCATAAAGGACAAACAAACAAACAGACACACATACATTCATTTTTATATATATAGATTTCAATTCTGTATATATTTTTTATTCTTTCTTAAACTGTTCTCTTGAATAATTTGTAATATTGTCGAGATGACAATAAAAATGTTTTAATTGTCAATTGTCACACCACTGAACCACTCACAACACACACCAGTAAACCACTCACAACTCGCACACATAATTGACATCGTAGGGTTCTATTTTTTATTTAAAATTTGGGGAAGCCATTTTACCTCTGGCGATCTGATCAACCCCTGACGTCATGAGTTCTGCCAAGACGACCACTAGTAGATATGCCTAAGACCAATCTCCAGCTCGGCTAAAAAATGACCTATAGTCAAATCGTCATCGCTAAACCATGGCCTATGGTGGCATACCTATGGCCAGTTGTCGTGACAGGACAAGTTTTCACCACGAGGTAGTCAGACCCGAGATTCATAGAGGCTTCCCCGGCGGGCGCTGGGCCGGCAATGGCAACAATTGATCGTTTCTAGGAACTCTATAGAATTTCTCTATCGATCGAAGGATGAAGCAATTCATATGAGATACATTAATTATGAATATTGGATCAAACTTATTTATTGATATCTTCCAGTATTTCGACCTTGTTGCCTCTGCTAGGAACATCCGCTACAAACACTATTCACTTGGAATTCTATCCAGACCACGATAATTGGAAGAATAAATAGTTTGACCCAAGATATAGGCACTCTTCTTAATTTATATATATAAGAATGTGTTAAAATGAATAAATTGCAATGAGAAACTATATATTTAGAATAATTAAAAATTGACATGTTAATATAATGCCAGTTTAGCTTTAGCTGAAACTGAACTATTAAATTACGATTTATTATAGTTATATATTTTATATTTATAATTAGTAGTGAAAAATCTCGAAACTATTATAGACGCGTATGATTATTTCAAAAATAAAACAATTTCTACTGCCCTTACTGCAATGGAAAAATTAATGGGAAGGCCTGTCTCATCTCATGGTGAACTCTCCCAGCGGTTTCACCAGTTTAATTTACCATACCGCTGTTATATTGCATTTTTGGTTTTCCTTTTATACTGTTACTGATGCTAGACTCTTGGAATGGGTATTTTAGATGAACTATGGACATAAGCTTTGAGGTCAGTAGAATGCATTTGTTAAATATATTTACTTATTTGAATATTTCTATATTGTTTTATAGTATATATATATAGTTTATGTAATATTACAAATTAAGATATAACAATTATTTTATTATCTTTGACAAATTACATAAACATTTATTTATTAGAATCATACACAAACTGAATATAAGTGCTCCTGAAGAATTTCATAAAACCAGACGAAGTTATAGATGCCTGAATTCCTGTTAGCTTACAGTTTGTAGGTCCTGTAAATTTTGTATATTTTATTAAACTGAAGAAGTCGCCAAGGCACTTTGAGTGATACTCGATTTCGAAAAAAAATATTTTCAAAACAACTTTGTTCCCCTAGGAGAAGTTTGGAGTATTGTCACATTTAAAAATTATTAGAATAATTAATTATTTTAATCCAAATTTGTGTTTACTTAATTTTAAATAATGAAGCATGACTGTCGCTTCGTTTATAAAAACTCTTAAATATATTTCTCTAATTATAGCCCAACGGTTCTAATAAACTATCACATATAATGACAGAACGCGACATCTGTACACGAAGTTTAAAGCTACTAATTAGCGCAATTCTTTCTTTTATAAATTAAACAAATTTTTACAGCTGAAATAAATTAAACTGGTAAACTGCTGGGAGAGTTCATCAATCCTTCCAATATTTTTCATCGCAGAAAGAGCAGTGTAAAGTTGATTTATTTATTAAAATTAATAATAATCTCGTTAATAAAAGATTTTTTAAAAATGCATGTTATTTCTTTTGAATGGATAATAAAGGATAATTATCCATAGAAGCATAGGGCGCTTCTCCCGTCAAAATAAACTTCAAAAACTGACGCCATCTATTGACCATCGCCGCAAACAAGCGGCCTCGGGTCGGTGACAAAGCCACAACACCAGCTTTGGCAAATTGAGAAGCGTCCACCTAGAGACCATGGTTTCGGGCTAATGGCCCTCGTCAGTCTAGGGCGGACTTTATTCCATGAGATCTGTTAGGAGTTGTGAATATTTATGTATATCTGTATGTATATCATGTATATCTGTGAATATTTATTTTTGTTAATCTGTTGTGTTTGTAAAATACGTTATTTTAATTCTTTTGACCAAAGGCCAAGATGTATGAATAGTTTGTTGTTTTTAAATAAAGTTAGTGTCAGTGTTAGAGAGTGTGTGTGTCTCATGGTGTTGGTGTTGGCTTGATGGAAATACACGGGGTGAGCAGCAGCTAAGTGGAGCCTTATAAAGGAACAAAAATACAGTCCTCAAGAAATATAAGGAGGTTTCATGGTTTGGTCCCTCGAGCCGGATGCCGTGACCTAAGGATTTGAAAGAGTCAAGGAAGATAAAGACAAAGAAGTTAAAGTTGAAATAGAAAAAGATAAATTGTATAACTTAGAATTGAAGATTTGGCGGAAGAAAGAAAAAAGAATTATAAATAGGCAAATACGGCTCTAATTGGAATATTGTTCAAAAGAGATTTATGCAAATTTAAAGCGAAAATTTAAAGTAGGCAAAATTTAAGAAAAGAAGAAAAAGATGGAAATGATTAAAAAGAAAAGAACTCTGCTGCGAACCTCAGTGACAAGAAGTGTAAAGGAGATTGAAGCGGAACTGGAGAAGGAATGTCCATCATCGGAAGCAATAAGGGCAAGTTATAGAATTTTAGAAGATAAGGGCAAAAGATTAGGTGAGGTTGATGCCCAAGTAGAGGACATAATGTTAGCTGACGAGTCGGTTACATCCCAAGACTGGGACAAAGAACAACATATGGTGGATGAGTACAAGAAAAGCCTGGTCGTGACAGAAATAAAGGTCAATGATTACCTTAAAGCCAAAGAGATTGGACACGGGATTACGGGCGAGTGGGACTCTGCTAAAACGGGTCAGGAAGGTTTGGCAGCGTGTAAACTACCAAAGATATCCCTCGCAATATATGACGGTACATGTCTTGAATGGCTGGGATGGTGGTCTCAATTTGAGACGATTCATGAAAACCCGGGAATATCGGAGGTAGACAAGTTCCGATATCTGATGCAATCAATGAAACAGGGGACTCGAGCGGAGAGATTGGTGAGGAGTTATCCTCTGACCAAAGAAAACTACCCGAAGGTAATAAAAGCATTGAAATACCGCTTCGGTGACAGTACCATCCTCACCGAGGTTTATGTACGACAACTGTTGAAGTTGGTTGTTAATATTGTAAGAAGGAAGGGCTTATCCCTGGAAAGTATGTACGACCAATTGGAGTCCCATTTGAAATCCTACATTTGAATGCCTACTTCTTTTATCCAATGGTAGAATCGAGCTTGCCCGTGGACCTGTTGAGAACCTGGCAAAGGAGTGCGCTGGCGGGATATGATGTAGAAGATGGGGAGCTACCGCAAACAGTTGACAAAAGACTAACTTCACTCCTGGAGTTTATGAGAAAGGAGGTCAACCGTGAACAAAGGTTGGGCTACATCAGGGATGGATTAGGAGAATCGTCCCGCATGAGAACCAACGGGCACGATGTTACCAGGATGCATGCAGCGGAAGTCAAAAGTAAGACCGAAAGGGTGGGTCCCCGCTGTATCATCTGTCGAGGAAGCCATTGGATCCAGCGTTGTCCAAAATGGCGTGAAATGCCAGTAACCCAAAGAACCGGAGAGTTGAGGAGTCTTGGGGCGTGTTTTAACTGTTTACGCCTGGGACATTATGCCAGGAATTGTAGAAGACCCAAGCATTATCCACGATGGCGAGACTGTCATAGTGGTTTTCTACAGCAACCAAGAACTAAACCCCAGAACTCACCGGAACAGAAAGTGGAGAATACTAGACTGGAAGATAAGATGGTCCCAGTGAATGAGCTAGAGGTTGCATACACAAGGATGCATGTACGCACGACAATTCCGAAAGCCCTATTGGCTACAGCATTGGTTCGCATAATTAATAACAGGGGAGAAAGAATGGTGGTTCGAGTATTGTTGGACCAGGGATCACACACACACAGTCGTCATTCATCAGTAGAGATGTACTCCAACACCTGAATACTGCAACTACAGGAATCAATGCACAGGTGTAAGGAATTAATGACACAAAGGGAGAGCTGGTCAGGGAGTTGGCGTCGTGTAGATTTGAATCCCTGACACAACCAGGTTGGACAATACCAGTTCGGGCGTTGGTGGTGAACAAAATGACCGGAATGTTGCCTGGCCAGGACTTATGTCTATCCATACCGGCCAGCTGGCATTCCCTGCCCCTGGCAGATCCACAGTTTGAGCGTAACCGGAGAATTGATATGATTTTGGGCGCTGATGTCTATGGACAATTATTGCTTCCTGACATCAAAAGGCAAAGACAGGGCCAATTATGCGCTCAGAATACAAGATTGGGATGGGTGATTTCCGGAAAATTGCCTCTTGTAGATCAGAGCAGTCCGCACCTGGTGTACCACACTAGCGTGAAGTATGAGGATAGCTTGGAGGACATCCTTAAACGGTTTTGGGAAGTGGAAGAAATCCCCACCCAGCGACGGAGTTCGGCAGAGGAGGAGTTTTGTGAGCGGCTGTATCATTCCGAAGTCAAACGAATTAGAACTGAAAGATATGTCGTGCCTCTACCGTTGGATCCAACAATGGCAGAATCAGATCCTAGTAAAACCGAGGAATTCACTAGGCGCCAGATGCCTTCTTTTGTTGCAAAACAATATGATCCTGGGAAGGATGGCCTGGTACGGGTTGCTACAGTGAATACGTCACTGGGAGTACTCCGTAGACCCCTAGTCAAGCTGGTGATGCTGCCGGGGGGCCTTCAGAATTTGATGGAGTCTATCAACCGGGGGAGAATGTTAGGAGTTAAATGTATATCTGTGAATATTTATTTTTGTTAATCTGTTGTTTGTAAAATACGTTATTTTAATTATTTTGATCAAAGGCCAAGATGTATAAATAGTTTGTTGTTTTTAAATATAGTTAGTGTCAGTGTTAGAGAGTGTGTGTGTCTCATGGTGTTGGTGTTGGCTTGATGGAAATACACGGGGTGAGCAGCAGCTAAGTGGAGCCTTATAAAGGAACAAAAATACAGTCCTCAAGAAATATAAGGAGCTTTCAAGATCCATTTGACGGGAGAAGCGCCCTATTCTTCTATGGATCAATTTCCTCCCGGCAATTTTTCCATCTATAAAGGATAATTAAGGATTATTTTTTCATGAGCGACCAAATATATACTTGTGTTGGGGAACAGAAACATCTTACTTCAAAAAATAACCCACATTTAAGACATTTTTATTTTAGAGAGAGAGAGAGATGGCGTTTATGAATCTATTGAGCGGGCTTTTTCTCAAGACATTGTGAACATAATTTTTTGGCCTGAAGATCAACGCCACATAGGCAGGAGTTGTAGAACGCTGGGAAAGCCTGGAATGATTTCATGATTTTTCTACCGCTTTGAAATTTTCCTTTTTATCCATAAAACTTAGGTGAGAGGACGACGAAATATGCAGCCTAAAGTTTCTGAAATATGTCTTACAAATTTCACAAAAACATAAAGTTTTTTTCTTCTTTACACGATGACAGGCATATTGATGACAAATTGAACCTTTTATTGACGCGGTTAGGACCCCCGCAAGATTCCGAGGACTCAGTGGCAATGTCCATCACGTCTGGCCAATTATTAAGTACCTTGTATATGGGACAGAATTCTCTTGTGTCATCTTCTATCTTGATGAGGGTTCCCGAGAGCTTTTTGGGATGATATTTGATGCCATCAGGGCCGTGCTTCCATTCCTTGCCTTTCTTTGATCCCTTGTGGAGGACTTTAATTTTTTTCATCTTGGAGAACATCGACACGAAATGTTCCATTTTGGCAAAAATTATTCGATTGATTATAAAAATATAACATTAACACAGTGGAGAGAGATTTTAAGGGGCTAGTTACTAGTTGGAGAGAAGTGGTTAATAAATTAAAATAAGTTTTACATTTTTTAGTAATTTTTAATTGGAAAAATTATATTTCATAGTAACCTCAATCTACTTATATATTTGCCTTATTCTGTCTGTTTGTCTGTTTGTCTGTTTGAAGCTCACGGATGGGATTTTTCATAACCATCGGTGGTTCAGTGGTAGAATGCTCGCCTGCCACGCGGGCGGCCCGGGTTCGATTCCCGGCCGATGCATTTTTTTTTTTTTTTACAATTTTTAAAACTCATTTATATACACTGCGTGACATTGAAAATGGAACACCAAGAAATAGTGGCCAGAAAGTGATGAAACTCGGCAGACAGAGAGAGACAGGGACGAACAATAAGTGATCTTTATTTCAAAATTATATTCATAATACAGTGCGAGAACGGCGTCGGCTTAGTAGCAAGTAGGACCACCACGGACGGCGATGCAGGCAGCAACACGTCTAGGTAGAGAGTCAATCAGAGTACGGATGGCGTCCTGAGGGATGGCTCTCCATACCCTCTCTACCATTTGCCACAGTTCCTCTTCTGAACGCGGCTGTGGCAAGGCATGCAAACGGCGTCCAATGATGTCCCAGACGTGCTCGATTGGTGAGAGATCAGGAGAGTACGGTGGCCAGGGAAGCATCTGTACATCTTGCAGAGCTTGTTGGCTAATGCGAGCAGTGTGCGGTCGGGCGTTATCCTGCTGATAAAGGGCATTGGGTACCCCCTGAAGGTAGGGGAGTGTCACCGGTCGCAGCACATCATCAACGTATCGTTGGGCCGTCATAGTGCCCTGAATACGAAGTAAAGGTGACCTGGAATCATACGCGATTGCGCCCCAAACCATGATTCCACGTTGTCGCACGGTGGCGCGTTCCACAATTGCTGCCGGATTGGACCTTTCTCCACGTCGACGCCACACGCGTACACGGCGACTATCACTGGACAAGCAGAAACGCGACTCATCTGAGAACACGACCCTGTGCCATTCCGTCATCCACGTCGAGCTAGCCCGGCACCATTCCAAACGTTGGCGCCTATTCGGTGGGGTCAATGGCAGTCTTCTTAGCGGACGGCATGAGTGCAAGCCATTAGCAACCAATCGACGGGAAATGGTTCTGGTCGAGATGGAATGATCTAGGGTGTCTTGCACATGTTGCAGGATGGCGGTACAAGTGGCTTGTGGGGCCGCCACTGCTTGTCGAAGGATACGCCGATCCACACGTGCTGACGTCACTCTGGTTGCACCGACATTCCTATAAATTGCCACATTTCCTTGTTCCAACTATCTTCTCCACAGTCGGTGCACCGTGGACGCACCAAGGTGTGTATCAGCTGCGATTTGACGTATGGACCAACCTGCCCTTTTCAGTCCGATCACCATGCCCCTCGTAAAAGCGTCTGTCTGCTTGAACTGCCTCCGTTTACGATGAGCTGGCATTCTCTGTTATTACACGTGTCTTTTGACACAAGAACAAAATTTCTACAATGATTTTCCTTGAAGAAATAACGACACGAATACTGTCCTTTCTGCAAGTTCCTTCCCTTATATCTTACTCCATGTGCGCAAGAGAGCTGCGCATTTTACATCATTTGCATAACTCGGTTAGGCGCGTCTACCCTGAAATTTGCATAATTTTCTGGCCACTATTTCTTGGTGTTCCATTTTCAATGTCACGCAGTGTATTATACAAGAATGACATCCACGGCGCCAATTTAGAATTGTAACGAATAGTATTTGAATAAAAGCATTTAATCGGGTAAAACCCGGGCGTTGCCCGGGTCATTCGTATATAATAATTGTATAAACGAATGCAAGACAAAATCACCGCGAATGTTTCTCTTTTTAAGGCAATTTCTTTTTAAGGCAATTGTCGTTATTTATCGTTAATTTTTGTTTCGATTTTATTGAAAAAAAAAACGATATGGTGCCTTTAAAAAATGATCTTTATTACTATGCAGTTTTCTATTTAGTCAATATACCTAAGTTCATGTTGCAAATGTAATTATCTCTATCGATTTAGTAGGTGAAATGCAAAAAGAAAATCGACATGATGAAATATTTATGAAAATTCACATTTTTATTTTTATATTTTCAAGACACACACAGTTTGGGGCGGGACGTTTCACAAGAGAGACATCCACGGCGCCAATTTATAATTGTAACGAATAGTATTTTAATTAAAACATTTAAAAACACACAGTTTGGAACGGGACGTTTCACAAGAGTGACATCCATGGCGCCAATTTATAATTGTAACGAATAATATTTGAATTAAAACGTTTTTAAAATATATGCGCACTCGGGTAAAACCCGGGCGTTGCCCGGGCCATTCGTCTAGTAATTAATAAAACACGAAAGATTTTAGCGTCATAAATTATAAACCTTATGAATGCTGTGGTAGAGAAAATTTTAAATTAGAGCTGTGTTGTGCTCAATTGAACATTTATATATCGTATCAACACACTGGATGTTTGAATACAGTTTAGATAAATTTTAGAGATTAATCTGTATCTATCCATGTAAAAATTTATAAATATGTCTGATAATTAGGTATAATTCATTTTTTTATATTCTTTTGTTCGCTTGCACCAATTTAAATTCCTGTCAATACTACTAATTATTTTTTAAAGGAACTGCTTATTCTCGATTGCTTGTAGATAAGTTTATGTCAAGCCCTTTCTTTCTTATTTCTCCCTATTGGATACATTGTAAATAACAATTCTAATTATTGTTACTATTACTGTTATTTCTGTATAAATGCGAAACATTCCCATCTCCAATTTTGTGTTTGATAAGCAAAAATACATCGTTTTAATGCTTTTTATATAAAAGGAGAAGTGTCTCTTTTGTGGTATACATAAATTTTTGAGTAAAAGGGCTTTTTAAAAATGCGTTGAAACAATGAATTTCTAGATTTTTCATGCGCGACCCCTAAGTCTGGAAATAGTTCATCAAACGATTGAAATAAAATTCACAGAGCTGATTCTAGTGGAACTTAAAGTGTTCATCAAAGAGTTTGTTCTTGATGAATTCAAGCGTTAGCTCGTCACCAGGCCTTGATTCCAACATCGTGATGAGAGAGGAATAGGTCTTTGGAAGAGAGAAAAACAGTATAGCTGTTAGGAGAGAGTCCTTTAATGTTTTTCGAATTGTTTGCAGTTTGTGAACTAGTTCCATCGTGGTAGTTATATGTGCTGTTACATGCTGTAGTCTTCTTTGAATTTTAAGCTATATAGTTTCCTTAGGCGATAAATTTTCCTAAGGGCGTTTTTCTTTCGTGTATATTTTTAAGAGTGACTCAAGTAGCTTTGGCTGCTATTAGGTTTTTGACATGGACTATTTGAGAGTCGGCGATGCTTAGGTTTTTTAATGACAACTCTAGCTTTTGAATATTTATTTTTGCATTCAATTTTTGGTTATTCTGGAATATTTTTGGTGACAACTTTCCAAAGTTTTTCCATTTGTAAGAGCATTTCAAGTTTAAAAGACCATTTTCAGTAGTTATAGCCATCGAGCTTATCTAGGGTTACCTAGTGACTTGGGAGTGATGGTATGTCTGCTTGTACTTTGTTTTCTTGTTTCAACTCATCAGTTCAATATCATGCAATATTCAGTCTCATAATCTAATTATTGTAAGGTTTAGGTATTTAGAGTTTGTAGGAAGGCATGAGGCCTTTGATGGTTATTTGCTAATGACCTTTATTTCCATTTAAAAAAGGAAATTTAATAGCGAACAACATTCAAAGAGTAAACATAGGCGAGAAGGTAGACAAATAGTATTTGATGATGATAAATCCAGGGTTGCGGTAGCAGCGGTTGTATTATTTAGTTTCCAACATGGAATATACCGCTTTTGCTTTATTAATTGGGTAGTAAGAGT
The DNA here is from genome assembly GCA_030710605.1 of Cordylochernes scorpioides. NCBI lineage: Eukaryota > Metazoa > Arthropoda > Arachnida > Pseudoscorpiones > Chernetidae > Cordylochernes > Cordylochernes scorpioides. The sequence goes on along the minus strand of CP092865.1, from coordinate 134,040,760 downwards.
ACTGATTTTGGTGTAAAAGGATTTCGTACTATATTAACTGCTGGTTGCAGCACCCCGCCGCCGCCAAGAAAAATAAACAGGCGGCCGCCATAAATTACCAGGACGACCGCGGCGCCAGCGCGGCACAGCGGAGGAATCTAGAGAGGACCAGATGTACATTCCGGGGTGTTGTCCTTTTTGTCTTCCCATATGAATGTAGTTATCAAGAAATTTCAATAAAACACTAACTTTGAGAGACTTTCTGAGCCATCGCTGGACCAGTAAATCGACACACCACATTGGTGAGCCGGACGTGATAGAAAAGAAAAGCATACGAAGATCTCAAGAGATAAAGAAATGCAAAAAGTGATTCAAGCTTGAAAAGAAGCATCATCCAGGATATCGGGATATCATCTCAAGACTAAGATAAGTTTTTATATTATCTTCCTTATTATTTTATCTCAATATTTTTATTTTTAACTTTATCTCTAAGCTGTTGTGTCGAATTTAAATTTACGTAAAATGGAAACAGAAAATAAGCCTAGCGATACCTCAGAAATATGCAAAGTTAGTGTTAAAATACCGCCTTTCTGGGTTGAAAAACCTGAAATATGGTTCTTCCAGGTAGAAGCACAGTTCAAAATAGGTGGAATTATTCAGGAAGACACTAAATTTAATTATTTGATCTCCCAATTAGAACCTAAATATATAGAAAACATTTGGGACATAATTAATAGCAAAAGCGACAACAAGTACTCTGAATGTAAATCACGACTACTTGAATTGTTCAGAGAAAGTGAAGGGTTGAGAATTAAAAAGTTAATTTCAGGTATTGAGCTCGGAGACATGAAGCCGAGCCAGTTACTACAAAAGCTCAGATCCCTCGCTACCCCAGATATCTCTGACAATTTAATAAAAACTTTATGGCTTGATAAACTGCCCACATCCATAAAGAACATACTTATTGTAAGCGAAGAGGACATTAGCAAATTGGCCATAATGGCCGATAAAATAAATGAAATAAACTCTTCCAAAGAAATATATGATGCGGAAGTGCCTTCTTCATCAACAGATCGCTTGATCGCCAAATTGGAAGATCTTGAACGGCAGGTGTCCTAATTGAGACTGGATAGATCTAGATCTCGATCCAAAAATAGGACTCAGTCAAGACCGAGAAGTAATTCTCAAAGATCTTTCGATCCAAAAGGGAAATACTGCTATTACCATTTTAGATTTGGTCCTAATTGCTTGCAAAATAAATGCAGGTCTCCGTGCAGTTGGAAAGAGTCGGAAAGCCCCAACCGGCGGACAGAGTAGCGACAAGCTCTTCTGCCGGCATTCAGGATTGTCGCAATCTCCGATTATTTATGACGGACAAAAACACGGGATTGCGCTTTTTGGTGGACAGTGGTGCTGATATATCTATAATACCTCCAAAGGATAAAAATAGGATGCCTAGCTCTGATTATAAATTATATGCAGCCAATGGTACAGAAATTGTTACCTATGGAACAAAGGTTAGAAATTTGGATATCGGACTTCGACGTCAATTTCAATGGCCTTTTGTAATCGCCAATACCAACAGAGCAATAATAGGAGCAGACTTTCTGAACAACTTTGGATTGATTATTGATATAAAAAATAAACGCCTAATTGATGGAATAACTAATCTTTCCATAAGAGGCGTCATTCAGTCAATCTCAGACATGGGAAATATTAGCACTCTATATTCATCATCCAAGGTCAGCGCTATCCTAACCAAATATCCTAACCTATGTAGGCCACCATCATATTTTGTAGAAGCAAAACATAGCGTTAAGCATTATATTCCTACAAGAGGTCAGCCAATTCACTCAAAAGCCCGTCGCCTAGATTCACAGAGATTAACTCTTGCTAAGGCAGAATTTCAATATATGTTGAATAATGGAATAATTAGACCCTCAAATTCTCCTTGGGCGAGTCCACTACATTTAGTTTCAAAAAAGGACGAGTCACTAAGACCTTGTGGTGATTATAGAAGACTCAATGCAGTTACACTTCCAGATCGTTATCCAATCCCTAGACTGGACGATTTCCACCACATCTTAAAAGGTACTCGTGTGTACTCAAAAATAGACCTATGCAAAGCATTCTATCAGATTCCAATTGCTGAAGAGGATAAACCAAAGACTGCCATCATTACTCCTTTTGGGCTATTCGAATTTAATGTAATGAGTTTCGGTCTTAGAAATGCTACTGCTACCTTTCAGAGATTCATGCATGAAGTCTTAAGAAACTTAGACTTTGCATTTGTCTACTTAGATGATATTCTGGTAGCCTCTAAAACAGAGGAAGAGCATTATAGCCACCTTGAAACCTTATTCAGCAGACTAAATTCCTATGGATTGAGAATCAATCTTTCTAAATCTAAATTCCTAGTACAGGAAATTGATTTTCTAGGATACCTAATTACCTCTCACGGTGTGAAACCACTCCCAACAAAGGTTAAAGCTATTCTAGAATATAAGAAACCAAAAACAGTTCATGAATTACGCATATTTTTGGGAATGCTAAACTTTTATTGTACCTTTTTGAACAATGCCGCAGAGACTCAGGCAATCCTTCATGAATACTTGAGGGGAGCCAAGAAAAAGGATAGAAGCGAAATAAAATGGTCTGAAGAAGCTGAAGTTCAGTTTGAAAAATGCAAACAAGCCCTAGCTAATACAGCACTGTTAGCCTACCCCGATACTGAACTGCCTATCTCACTCTGTACAGATGCTTCAGATCGGGCAGTTGGATCAGTTCTCCAACAGCTTGACAATAATAATTGGAAACCAATAGCATTTTTCTCTAAAAAATTAAATCCTGCTCAATGTAATTATAGTACATATGATAGAGAGCTTCTCGCAATATATTTGTCTATCAAATTCTTCAAGCACCTGCTTGAGGCACGTGAATTTACAATTTTGACTGATCACAAACCTTTAATTTACGCATTCAAACAAAAAAATGAGAAAGCTTCTCCTAGACAATTAAGACATCTTCAATACATCTCCCAATTCACTACTGACATCAAGTTCATAAAAGGTACTGACAACATAGTCGCCGATGCTCTTTCCAGAGTTGATGCTATCAGAACTATCGACTATGAAGAGATCGCCAAAGAACAAACTGGTGATTCAGAACTACAAAACCTGATATCAAAGAATACTTCTCTAAAATTTAAGCAATGCCCACTACAATCAGGCAATTTGTTATGGTGTGACGTGTCTACCAATAATATTAGACCATTCATTCCAATTAAATTCCGAATGATGGTTTTTAGGAACTTCCACGAACTCTCACACCCAGGCATCAAAGCCACTACTAAACAATTAACATCAAGATTTATATGGCCCAATATGAATAAAACATTAGGAAATGGGCTCGAGCTTGTGTCAACTGTGCCAAAAGTGCAAGGTGTCGATACACACAAAATCAGAAATATGCAAATATCAAGAAGTGGATGAAAGATTTAGTGTTGTCCACATAGATCTAATTGGTGCTTTACCTCCATCGAATGGTAACATCTACTGTCTGACCTGCATCGACAGGTACACCAGCTGGATGGAAGTTGTTCCGCTACCAGATATGAAGTCTGAAACGGTAGCGAGAGCGTTCTACGAAAACTGGATTGTTAGATTTGGAGCACCGCATACAGTGATATCAGACCAAGGAAAGCAGTTTACTTCTCAGCTTTTCAAAGATTTAACAACGCTGTGTGGTATCAAACTTCGCCATTCCACGGCGTACCACCCTCAGTGTAACGGGAAGATTGAAAGGCTTCATAGAACCATTAAAACTGCCATTCGTGCCCACAATAGTATTAAGTGGACAGAAACGCTGCCAACAGTTCTCCTAGGCTTGCGTGCTGTGTGTGTGTGTGTATGTGTTGTGTGTGTGTGTGTGTGTGTGTGCTATCAACAAAGATAACAACCATTCTTTGTGTCTCAGATGGTTTATGGCAAAACCATCAGACTGCCTGGCGAATTCTTTGATGATTCTAAACATCACCTGCATGCTGAAGAATTTGTTCAACAGCTTCAAAAGCAAATGGAATTGCTCAAACCCTTAAATGAAAAACATCATTCGAAGACTAAAGTATGTGTTCATAAAGATCTGAAAACATGTTCACATGTATTTATCAGGACAGATCGAGTGAAGAAACCTCTGGAACCACCATATGAGGGACCCTTCCCAGTCCTTGAAAGAACAGACAAGTATTTCACACTCAAAGTGAAAGGAAAAAATGTTACCACATCGATTGACCGATTGCGACCTGCATACTTACTGGCAGATTCGGACAATATAACTGCAGAACACCCTGCTGCAACAAGACCCATCGTGTCGGGAGCGCTGCCTTCTACATCGTCCCAACAGAAACCTGACCCACCAGATGTGGAGAAGTACACAGAATTCCAAGGAACAGGATCAGCACCAGACCTGACTAGGACAAGATCGGGGAGAATAATCAAGAAACCCGTGAGATTTAAGGAGCAATAGACTATATTTCTCCTTATTTTAATTTCTTGCCTATATGATGTATATATATTGTACTTAACCATTTTGTGCACAAATCGTGACTTCGCCACTGGAGGGGGAGTACTGTGGGGGCCAGCTGGTTGCATCACCCCGCCGCCGCCAAGAAAAATAAACAGGCGGCCGCCATAAATTACCAGGACGACCGCGGCGCCAGCACGGCACAGCGGAGGAATCTAGAGAGGACCTGATGTACATTCCGGGGTGTTGTCCTTTTTGTCTTCCCATATGAATGTAGTTATCAAGAAACTTCAATAAAACACTAACTTTGAGAGACTTTCTGAGCCATCGCTGGACCAGTAAATCGACACACCACAGTATGAATGTTTTGGTGTAGCCAGATGAGATCTATTGATCTATTTCTTTTTTATTATTTTGAATACTTGGATGAAAAATTAGTATAAATTCTCTTGGATAATGTTTTCACTGTGTTGATCTCATGACTCAGAGGGTAAAAAAATAAAATATGGATATAATTAGGCTGAAAAACATTTTTGCAAAATACTGTTGTATGGAGACGGTGTGGAGTACAAATTATTAGAATGTTTAAGAAGGGTAGAACATTATTGATTTCTACTTTAAAAGTGAAGGCCATTTCAATTAGGTGACTATTTAACTTTGTTGGGTATCAACCTGGTTATGAGAACAAATACCAAAACCATTACCTATATATCTGAGCTATGCAATAATATCTGAGATCAAATCTGAAGTAATCTATCTGTCTATAGTTTGCATGAAAATTTCAGCAACAGCTGTGGGGGAGAGCTGCCCATTAGGTACCTTTAATAAGCGCAAAGAAGTTGGATTTGAAAGAAAATATTGAATCTGTAGACAAAGTTTGTCTATTTTTGGGACTCTTGAGATATATCAAACTATCTTCATTAGGAATGCTTCAGTTCACTCTATAGCCAGAAGTTGAGGTAGACTCTGATACAAGGCCACAACATCATATGACACTATAATGTGTTCCGATGAGGGTGAATTCTGTGAATTTTTCAATAAAAGAAGGATCTGAAGAGATAAATGTAGTGAGCAGGATGTTTCCTTCAAGAGAGGATTAAGGAACCAGGGATAGATGGAATTCAAGAGGACATAGATATAGGATCCATTACTTGTATTGGAAAAAAAATAGATATTTGAAAGGTGATAAAATAATAAAGAGATATATTTCAATGTGAAAAAAGGCGAATATAATGCAAAAGAATAATTCAAAACAAAGGAAGAATTATCGTATTGACAATGTATAGTAAAATACTTTTAAAGTGTAAAAGGTTGTTATTAAAATGAGAAAAATATCATTAAATTAAATTTAGTTATCATCTATTAATAAAATGTAAAGTGCTGTCTTTTTTCATTTAAGTTGCTAAAACGATATTTAAATATCTATGAATTTGGAATAAAATTGTAAGGTTCTAATAATCTGTTGATGAGCTAATTGTTTGTTTTTTTTTAACGCTTATTTTTTAGCAGCTTTAAATCGTAGTTTGTAGTAAAAAAATGGTGTATTTAAAGAGAGAGAGATTTTAAATCCTATTAAAGAGGAATAATACGTTAAATTAAAATTCCATTAATGTATGACAAAGAAGTCGTTGTTTCGGATGTACATTTAAATACCAACAATATCTTGTTGAAAAAAGATTCACAATTGTGTAGGTAATAATTCTTTGAAACCTTTTAAAAGTTGGGAATTTTTATAAGAAGTTAGAACTAAGAAACACATAGACTTTTTTAAACTTCTTCTACCTAGGAATATTTCTTTTATCTTCACTTATACAGTAGAACTACCTCCCTGTAACAGACAGCACCTAGTTGCAGTGCCAAAGTGTCCTTTACAGAGAGGTGTCCTCTTACCAAAGAGTTGTTATTTTTTTATATTATGATGCATTAGCGCGCCGGTATGAAAATTCGAAACTATTATAGAGGCGTATGATTCTCTTTTAAAAATTAAAAAATTTCTGCTGTTTCGCCAGGCCCTCCCATTAATTTTTCCATTGCAGTAAGGGCAGTAGAAATTGTTTAATTTTTAAAAGAATCGTACTGTATAATAGTTTTGAATTTTTTTATATGTTAAAACAACAAAAAAATATTTTAAAGTATATTATATTTATTAATTATTATATAGCCTATTATAACCTTGTGTTTAGCACTTAGTAATTGGTTATCGTAAACTATTTAAATGCCATTAAACATTTAAAATGAATTTTAGTAATAATATTTATCATTCAACTTTGATTTTCTCTGAATTGTCTGCTAGCAGGAATGTCTGTTATATGTGAAATCAATAAATGATGCATTAGGAAAGTGTCCGTTGTGTGGAGGTGTCTGTAAGAGTGATAATGTCTGTTAGTGTGAATATTCTTTTTAATGTGGAGGCAATGTTGGCGATGATAAAACTGCCCATTGTATAGAGGTGTCTGCAAGTGTCCACTAAGGGAGGTTCTACTGTATTTCCTTTAGATCTTCTTCTTTCTTATCTCCACACTGGGTGAAGTAGAATGCAGCTGCCTTTGTCATCAAGACTGGGAGCACTACTCAGTGGCAGGCCTACTTAGCTCCAAAAAAAATGGCCACCTCTGACATGAGGAAAAGACGCCATGTGCAGCCGCTCCTAACATGGAGTACAAACTCATGCTGTATCCCTGGATTAGGAGCCCTTACAGGGTACTATCAGCCAGGCCAGCTGAGCCCAGGTATTTTAGTGAGCTTGTTACTACTCCCTCTCCTCCATTTTCATCCGGGCTTGGAAGCGGCAAAGGTGGAGTTATTTTCTTTAGATAACTTAGATAAATAGGGTAAGGATTTCCCAAAAAAATTACACGAGAGTAGTTTGAAATGATTTTAATGATGATAAGGCACAATATTTGGATTATAGATTAAAACTACAAGATAATAAGACCAAATAAATAAATAACATAAACTTGATATAACAGTACTATTTAAGAACATGCTGTGATATTTTTTCTTATTTAGTCTTTTGTCTGAGGATAGTAACAACGCTTTTGCAGAAACGTCACACTATTTATTTATCTGGATTTGGGTCTTATTACCTTTTAGTCCTGATTTTAATGATGTTTTACTTTAAAACATTTGTGGTTATCATAAAATCATCATCTTCATTGATACTCAGATTACCGTAGCAGCATAAGCATGGTGCAAGCTGTGCCTCAATGACCAGAAAAGCTGATGAGGGCCAAAAGGTAATAAGACCAAATAAATAAATAAAATAAGCTTGATAACAGTTCTATTTAAAAACATGCTGCGATCTTTTTTTTCTCATTTAGTACTATGTGGTTAGATTTTCCTGATTAATCAAGAATGGGTATCTGGCCAATTATGGAATAATTAAATCCATTAGTTGATATTTATTCCAACATATTGATGAGACAAAGGCAGGGATGTGATGCTCAGATGGTTTATTTGGTGCAGTTCTGGACTTGTGGTCCGGTCCAGGAAGTTCATGATGTTCGGGGTCTCGCCGGGCCGCTTGTAGGAGAGGATGGAGCTGTAGCTAAGGCAGGACATGTTAAACAATTCCGTCACAGTGTATTCCGATCGAGAGACTAAAGATAACTGCACGTTGTATTTAACGCATTGCCGCGAAACGGTGGTCAATGGTCAAATACAATTTATACCCATCATCTCTGTGGTGCCGTTTCACTGATTAATAAAAATAATAATAATTTGTACTGACCCTGTGTACCATTGGTCAGCTACTTGTTGACACACAACAATATGATACAAGCCATCAGCTACACAATCAAGAGATGTCTTTTTTTCAAAGTATCAAAATAGAACAATATTTCATTGAACAGAGTGTCATTAAAGTTAATTACATGGTTTTAATGGTTACTCTGATGGTTTTAAAGGGCAGAAATGTAAATTTAGAATATTGTACCTTCCCACAAGTGTGTAATCACTGTCCAGCCCATCTTCATTCCCGCCTCCACTTCACCTGTTCCCAGGATGTCGGACCTCCCCAGGAGGATGAGGATGGGGACCTGGAGGTCCATCGAGGAGTCCTGTCCCTGGAGCTAGGTGAGGTGGTTTCAGAAGTCTGACACACTGGAGAGTGACACAGAGAGTTGTGGCAGAGCATGCCGGAGCTACCAGACTGGCCCAGGTGGGACTCCAGGTGTGGAGCGGAGCACTACTGATGGCGGACTTCCTTCTCAGCCGTCCACTGACAGCCGAGGTCCTGCTGGAGCTAGGGTCCGGTATAGGACTGTGTTCCCTGCTGGCCGCCCCCCTGGCCTCTACTGTCCTCTGTACAGGTACTGTAACTACACTCTGGGCATTTCCTTTGGCCATTCCCTTTTCTATTGATGATTAGAACTACAGTAGAACCTCCCTGTAAAGGACACCTAATTGCAGAGCCAAAATGTCCTTTAAGGAGAGGTGTCCTCTTATTGGAGAGTTATTAAATAGTAAAAGTAGTAATCTTGCAAATGAAAACTGTCCTTTGTAGACAGGTGTCCACTAGCAGGTTGTCAGCTAAAGGGAGGTTCTACTGTAGTAATAATAGTTGTAATAATACAAATCCAAATATGTATTATCTTGTAGTTCTAATCTGTAATCTAAATGTAGTATGATCCTCATGTAGTTTAAAGTCCATTATTCCAGACATCTCCCAGGAGGGGATCCTGGAGACCAGCCTTAGGAATGTGGAATCTAACAGAGGACACAATGTATTGGTGCGGGAGCTAGACTGGAAGACAGCTCCATCCTCAGGACTGCTGACAGGTCGGTGTTCTTCTTTCTTATCTCTGCTTAACAATATAATGGGCAAGTGTCTAACCTCAAGGAATACCCTTGTTCATGACTCTCGGGCAAAGTGGCAATGACCACGCATTTGTTATCCAAGTCTTCAGTCAGTTATTAGTTTTATTATCTCCACTTATCATATTAGGGTATCAAGCCTGTAGATGTTTTTGATAGTTTCTGCTGGGGATGAGTAGAGTTCTTCAAAAGAGATTTGACATTCATAATGACTGGGTGAAGCAGAATGCATCTGCCTTTGTCATTAAGACTGGGAGCACTACTCAGTAGCAAGCCAAATTAGCTCCAATATGAAATGGCCACCTCTGACATGAGGAACAGACGTCATGTGCAACTGCTCCTAACATGGAGTACAGACACATCCTGTATCCCTGGAACAGGAGCCCTTACAGGGTACTATCAGCTGGGCCAGCTGAGCCCAGATTTTTAGCGAGCTTGTTGCTGTTCCCTCTCCTCCTTTTTTCATCCGAACTTGGGACCAGCAAAGTTAGCTGTTATCCTTGTTGCTCCCAGTCCTGTGCTGATGTCGGACTGTGCAGACGCTGCTTCACCCTGGGGCTGGAGTCCTGGAGATGTGGAGAAACTCCGGCAAGTGACCACTGCTATTGCTGCTGATGGTGAGTCAGACTGTTAGTAGCAAAAAGATGATCCACCAGATTTTATAGTGCAAAGAAAAAATGTCTCTCGATAAATCAGTTTAGATATAATAATCATTATTCTCCCACACACATGTGCGCAAGCACAAAGGCTGAATTATATTAATTAAAAAAATCTTAAATTATGTCATTGAAATGTAATTTTTTATTCATTAAAAATGTTTTCTCTCACATTTCAGTATTTAATTTAAATGAGAAGGGAACACCAGAAAAATCTCAACAAGAGTGTAGAATTATTTAATAAATCAGAGAATTGATTTACCAGACTGGTGCACACAAATATGTATTAGACAAAACAGACAATTACAATATGATAAATTAATCAAAAAATATCTTTCTCCGTAGAACTGTGAAGAAACAAACTCTGTGTGACAAATAATAAGTAACTTGTAACACTATATACACTCATGGACAACACTTAAGGAAGTTGTACCTTTTAGCATGTATATCGGAATTCAGACAATAACTGTGAAAGATATTTGATACACAGTCACCTTTATTGAAGACACAAGAGATAATCAAATGTGAGCAAAATTGCCTCTATCTTCTTCAAAAAAATAGATGACTGGCGATATTAAAAAGACTTTCCACTTCCTTAAGTTTTGTACATGAGTCTATCCCTCAAAATAGATGTCAAAACTAGATGCCATCTATTGACCATCACTACAAACTAGCAGCCTCCGGTCTGTGACAAAGCCACAACACCCCATCTGGCAAACTGAGAAGCGCTCTCCTGGAGATCATGGTTTTGGGCTATGGCCCTCGTCAGTAGAGGTCAGGCTTTTTCCAATGAAATCCACACAGATCTCACTGGTTCCTGGACTGACATTAGCCTGTAACCACGGCCTCCAGGTGAGCTCTTCTCAGTTTGTCAAAGCTGGTGTTGTCGCTGACCTGAGGCCACTAGTTTTTAGCGACAGTCAATAGATGAGTTTTTACATCTATTTTGACAAGAGAGGTGACCTATGTAGATAATATGTGCACAAATTGTGCCTAATTATTTCAATCCATGTTAGAATGGAATACTCAATGTGATCCTATCACAACAACAGCTGGGATGTTGCAGTGATCTACGACAACACCATCTCACAGGCCTTCCTGGCCACCCTGATCTGGCTCCAGACCTCCTTCTCCCTCACAACAGTCTACCTCACCACTGAGAAACGGTGAGAAGCTCTCTTGCTGATGTCCCCACATGGAACAATTATATGGTCTACTCCTCGTAACTGCTCTAGATTCTTACAAAATACAGAAATCATATTATGACGCAACTCTATTTTATTCACCTGATCAAAGGCAAGCCTTTCTTCAGCTAACTAAAATGTAACTCTTACTTTATATCGTAAAGATAGAGGCTGCCAGGCCGGCATTCATTGTTCTTCTAATAAAAGATACTTCGGCCAGTAAATCTTTTTATTGTATCGACTTTTCAACAAAAATCTTTTGTCCTCGTCAGGAGCGAACAAAAATTAAAACATTTGGCAAAGCATTAGAAATTGTTCTAATATAATAATGTTTTGCCAAATGTTTTAATTTTTTTCGCTCCTGACGAGGACAAAAGATTTTTGTCGAAACGTCGAGACAATAAAAAGATTTACTGGCCGAAGTATCTTTTATTTTACGTTCTAGTTAGCTAAAGAAGGGCTTGCCTGAAAGTTTCCTTTAATAAGGTGAATAAAAAAAAGAGTTACGCCGTTATATGATTTCTGTATTTTGTAATTTGTCAAAATCTACAATCCTGCAATAATGAATGCTCTAGATTCTGTTTATAAACACTTTGTTGGCTTATCCTTTAAACTGTACTTGAAGATAAAATATTTGTGGGAAATATCTACATGTATTTTGCCATAGTTTTCTTAGATGCAATCACCAATTATAATCATTCCAGTGCAGACTATATTTAGCAGAATGTGGTAGATTAAATTTCTCCCAAATCACCAGGAAGATTCTCCTCACTGCTAAGCATTCCCAAATATTTTTAATCTTCAATTCACTGATTGTAGAAATTCATTTTTATTTTTTAAAAATTTTTAAGTGTTTTTTTTTTTTTTTTTAATTATTATTCCTAGTACATGTTGTACAGGATAATAATGCTGGGTAAAAGTTGGTGACTGCTTTTACTGTAAGTGCATCACATGTCTACACATGTGAAAAGCAGTTAGACTTTTGCACTTACAAATGTGCCAGACTCTATTTGGGTACTTGCACTCGCTGGTGGGGTTGGACTTTTGCAAGAATCGGGGGCCATTAGAGCATTTTTTTAAATCAGAAAAAAGTGCCCAATGTGGGCTTCAATCCTGAGTTTTAGTGGTCGAAAACCAACAGTTTAAACCACCCTTCCACCAAGTCCCTTGTTTCAAATGTCAAATGTGCTATGTATATTACTTACTTATTTTTTATGAAGGAACACATTTTCTCTGGTTATCTCAAGTAATTTGTGAGAGAGATTTTCAACTTCTTATCACAATAAAACCATTCTGTAAAGGACACCCAGTTACTAATTAGTAAAAATGGTAATTTTAACTATGAAGACTAGCAGGAGTATCCTCTCATGGTGGTTCTGTTGTTGTTTCTCATCCCCTTGTGTGAAGATTATACGAATTTTATGAATCCAAGATTGGGGTTTTGGGGTGCAGCTTTCCTTGATCATGGCACACTCATGCACTGTGCTCTTGGGAGCTAAGACTTTCCAATTCTATCATCGAGCAGAGTAATCACCAACACCTCTAAGAAATTAACACTTTTAATTTCCTTTCATAACTAACTAACTTGCATCATTTCTAAAACCAAATATATACATGCAAAGTAACCCGGTCATCTGGTCAAAAATATAAATATATTAATCTATGAAAAACAACTTATAAAAATGCTAACATGTACCTGTATTCATATTATAATTATTGTAATTGCACATTTCAATATTCTGAGGCGTTTGTGTCTCTCCACCTCTCTGCGTCTTACCATTCATCAAGTTGATCAATCTGTGTCTTCTACAATATTTTGGCCCTCACTCACTACCCATCAACATCCAAAATTATTGCAAAGAAAATAATTAGTTGTAGCATCATAATTTTAATCCCAAGTTTCAAGTCCTAAATGTGTTTTAACTGTTGGTTATAACAACAGCAACTGTCCTCCCAAGAGAACAAGTCTTTGATTTCCAGACTTAAGTCTGGCCATCTACAGACAATGACTTTTCAGAATGGTTGCAAGGTTTTCTTACTATGTACTAAGTGCAAGTCTCAACCTGCAACCCCAAACCACATCATTGACTGTATTGACTCATCCATTGATGAGCTCTACTCATTCCCAGAAGAAACCATCAACAAACTCTACTGGCTTGATACCTTATAGGATTGAGTGGAGAAAAGAAAGAAGGTTCATTGTAACCCATTTCATTCAACTTCTTTAGTTAATGCATTTTTGCTTGGATATAAGAAAGAAGACAACAGCAACAATTAATTGGTCCCATGTAGTGTTGTTTTAATGAGATTTAACTGCAGTAAATCTCTTTGTGTCTATTTATTTTAATGTGATGTTGATAGAAAATGCTCTGAGATCTTTTTATCCTCTCTCAATCACGAATGGAGAAAAATGTCTGATGTTGCCCTAGACACTGGGAGTATTCCTCAGTAACAGACCTCTATATAAAACCTTATTTACCAGGTACAGTAGAATCTCCTAGAGAGGACATCCATGCTAAAGGATTTTCATTGCCAAATTTTCCATATTTTTCTAATTAGCTGCTCTCCAGAAAGAGGACACTTTGATTATGAAACTAGGTGTTGTTCTTCACATAGTTCTACTGTATTTCCCTTGCTGAAATTTTTCTTACCACAAGGTACCTTATACATATTTTGGATTGAAATAAAAAGTTGAAACCGCGAGCATAGTTTGGTTTCTGAATTCAATTTAGTAGCATCTCTCTCTAAAATATCGACTTTGTTGGTTTTGCTTCCACAGGATCAACTTCTCCTTAGACATCCTCGATGAGACAGCTGTTTACTACGACTTCTTCTTCTCAGAGCTTCAGAGCAAATATCCCCAGTGGAGGGCCGTACTGTGTCCCCAGGACTTCCCCCAGTGCAGCTCTCTGTATGAGCGAAGTTCTCTACTGGTAGGTCTACCTAGCCATCAATTACCCTCTGGTCATACTTCCACTGTGTCCAGGAGCTGTGGAGGATTGACCTGGAGCAGCCGCCACTACACACCTCCAATTCTGGGAAATAAAATCTGGTTTTACAGATTCTCTGCTGCTCTTATGATGGCTCTCTAAACTCCACCCAATTACATATAACAAACCAACTCGAGGAACATGAACTCATGGAATTTGTCACTTTGCAGAAGGGGATAAGAAACAACAGAAACAAACCCCTTTACCCTCTTCACCCAGCTTTCTTTCCTAGTACACTTATTGTTGTTGTTTCTTATCCCCTTGTGTAAAGATAACATGAATTCCATGAGGATCTCATTAAATGGGGTGAAGGAATGCAACTTGCATTGATCACGATTCAGGCACACTTTGGTGAAAGTCTGACTTTGTCTATAGTTTGAGGCGTTTCTAACATGGAAATGCCTTTGTTGCCGACAACATGAGTACAGATGCAGCTCCTCCGTATCCCTGGAGAGGAACCCTTGCTGTCAACTGGGTCAGTTGAACTCAGGATTTTTAAAGGTGTTTCTCTCCTCTTAGTACACTTATTGATTGCTATGAATTATTGCATTGGGTTTGTACCTGCCTTCCTTTTTGTATCACACACAGGAGTGGCTGTTACTCTTGTAACTGGACTAACCCAATCTTCAATAAGAAACTTCAGGAAGAATGAATGTGTCTCTGTACTTCACTACTTTCAGTAGTAACTTGTCTCATCTTCACTATGGGCTCCCTTTATCTATCTAAACACTTGAATATTAGTAGCATTTGCTACTTTATCTCCAATAACATTTAAATTGAAAAATGTATTTTTTTCTCTCAGAGATAACCATCTTGCTTCTAAAAACCTATATAATAGGCTCAAAGATTCTACCTTGTTGATTTCTAAAAAAAAAAAAATTGTTAATAAGCTCTAGGATCCACCCATAGAAAAATAAATCCATAGAAAATATTTGAGACTATGTGACCAGGGAGATAAAAAGAACTCGTTTAAAGATTGAGAATTTTATTTTGGTTTAAAAGATCATATTTTTTACATGTGAGCAATTTATATTCCATTTACTTGATTTAAATCTCCTGGTAATTAAATAATTACAACAGGTTTCTGGAGCCCAAAATCTTGAGATTACATTAATAAAATGAAAAGAATCTCTCCAGAAACCTGTGGTATTATTTAATTTATATTCCATTTACTTGATTTAAATCTCCTGGTTATAAATTAAATAATTACAACAGGTTTCTGGAGCCCAAAATCTTGAGTTACATTAATAAAATGAAAAGAATCTGTGCTGAGAAGATGTAAGAAAACATCTACCTATGTTTCCCCACGTGACGCAGCGGAGCGTGACCTCGGCTGCACGGGTGAGTCAGTTGTTGTTTAGCTCTCTGTATAGATGGACATTAAAACATGGTGGCAGCGATAGCTGGATAAAGTACGAACCCGTATATTGCAAAATATCGATTTTTGCGTACCTTGGAAGATAATTCAACATGGCTCAGATTCAACCTCCAGAAACTTTCGACTTCTCGACTCCCAACGAATGGCCCAAATGGAGGAAGAGATTCGAACGATACCTCGTGGTCAGTGGAATGAAGAAGAAAGAGGAGGCGGACAAGATCGATTTGTTCATGTACTTGATGGGTGACCGCGCGGATGATATATTCAGGACCTTCAAGTTCGAAAAGGAGGAAGAGGCAACGAAAGTTGATTCCGTCCTCAAGGCGTTCGACAGCCACTTCTGTGTCAGAAAGAATATTATCTACGAACGTGCGAAATTTAATTCAAGAATCCAAGAGGATCGGGAGCCAGTGGACGAATTCATCACTTCATTGTACAAATTGGCTGATAGTTGCGAATTTGAGGGTCTTCATGAGCAGTTGATCCGTGACCGAATTGTGGTTGGAGTGAGGGACAAAGCTTTATCTGAAAGAATGCAGTTGGACAGCGAACTGACTTTGGAAAAGGCGGTGAAAATGGTTCGACAGCAGGAAGCCGTTCGACAGCAGCAAGTCGACCTGCAGCGTCCCTCAACAAGCCAAAAGGTCAATCAGGTGAAGTTCAACTCGAAGAAACAATCACCGAAACAACAACAGCAGCCTTCGAGGAAGAAGGAGAAGTCAGCCAAAACAAGATCACGATGTCCGAAATGCGGAGGTTTCACCCACAGGGAAGGACAGGCTTGCCGTGCTGAAGGACAAAGATGTAACCTATGTTCAAAAACTGGCCATTTTGCAAATTGCTGCCCAGATAAACAGGCAAAGACTGCGGAAGTCAAAGCTGTTTCTGAACTTGATGAAGAAATTGGTTTTCTCCTGGAGGTCTCAGCTGTGGAGGATTCATCTAATCTCGATGATGATGAAGGCGAGTGCAGGAGGCGATGGACAGCAGAAATCCAAGTGAACGGGAAAAAGGTGAAGTTCAAGCTCGACTCCCAGGCGGATGTTACATGTGTTCCTCTGTGTCTCTTCAAGAAGATAATGGGACAGCAACGACTAGTGGAAAGTGATATCAACCTTAGAGCTGCTGAATTCTCCGAACTTCAGACTGTGGGTATGTTTATATCAACGCTGCGAAATGGCAATTATGAAATCAAGGAGAAGATTTATGTCATTCGTCGTTTGAGTGAACCTCTTCTGAGTCGCCGGGCATGTGAGCTCTTGAACCTGGCGAGGCGGATTGAAGTGGTTGCGACGAGAATTAACCCGATCAAGGAATTCCCCGAAGTATTTGAAGGACTGGGACAGATCGGAAACCCTTACGAAATCAAATTGAAACCTGGAGCAAAACCATATGCTGTGCATACTCCTCGACGGGTACCAATACCTTTGATGGAGAAGCTCAAAACAAGATTGGAAGAGCTCGAGAAGGCGGGAATCATAGCACAAGTTAATGTTGCGACTGAATGGTGTGCACCGACTGTGATTGCTGGTAAACCGAATGGCGACATACGACTCTGTGTGGATCTCTCAAGGCTTAACGAACATGTACAGCGCGAAGTGCATCCCATGCCAGTGGTGGAGCACATGCTGGGGCAACTGGGGGAAGCAAGATTCTTTTCGAAACTGGACGCGAACAGTGGCTTTCACCAGATTCCGTTGAGCCCGGACTGCCAGCATTTAACGACCTTCATCACTCCTTTTGGGAGATATAAATACTGCAGAATGCCATTTGGAATCTCACTCGCCCCAGAGTATTTTCAGAAAGTTATGTCAATAATCTTGCAAGGCATGGACGGTGTAATGTGTTACCTGGACGATATCCTGATATTTGCCTCCGACTCCAAGACTCACGATCGAATTCTTCGTTTAGTGCTCCGAAAACTGAAAGAGGCGAAAGTTACACTAAACAAGGCCAAGTGTGTCTTCGGCGTGCCAAGAATTAATTTTCTTGGGCACATACTGGATGAAGACGGTATTCGACCAGATCCAGCGAAAATCGAAGCAGTGGCGAGGATGCCTGCTCCGACAGATGTTCATGGCGTAAGAAGATTTCTTGGCATGGTGAACCATCTGGGACGTAAACTCCGAACGACCTTGCCAATTGCACCAGAGAATCTTAATCCAAGGTTGGTGGACTCTCAGGCCCTGAAAAGAAAGGAGGGGAGAAGGAGAAAGGATATGAAATCCAGATATGATCGACGCTGCGGAGCTACGGACATGGAGGAGCTATCCGAAGGTGACACGGTTTGGATTACAGATATGCGAACCTGGGGGATTGTAAAGAAGAAAGCATCGACACCAAGGTCGTATATGGTTGATACTCCAGTTGGGACTTTACGTCGAAACAGGTTCCATCTACGAAAAGGAGTTACAGTGCAATATCCAGCCGACCCATCGACGCCGACCTTTTCGGGGGAGGAACTGGTTGAAAATGAAAAGCCCCCAGTTGTGGATTATCCCTCTAACGACTCAGAAGACGGCCAGATAAGAACCCGGAGTGGACGAATTGTTAAACCTGTGGATCGCCTTCATTATTGATTATATTATGCATTTAAAGTTTGTAATGTATATATATATTTCAAGTCTTAAAAAGGGGGATGTGCTGAGAAGATGTAAGAAAACATCTACCTATGTTTCCCCACGTGACGCAGCGGAGCGTGACCTCGGCTGCACGGGTGAGTCAGTTGTTGTTTAGCTCTCTGTATAGATGGACATTAAAACAGAATCTCTCCAGAAACCTGTGGTATTATTTAATTTATATTCCAGCCAACTCTACCTCTTCTCTTCTTCTTTACCTTTTTTCACCTACTTTAGAAATTTACATGGCGAGTGCTGTTATGATTTATAAAATATAGAAATTCTCCCACAGAATGTATTTTTGAACAAGTTCTAACCCTTGGGAAAATGTTAGATGAACACAGAAGTCTGTCAACCATTCAAAATACAGCTTAAAAGAAAAAAAAAAGAGTCAAAATGGGAGTCCAAAAAGTTAAGTAAAAACTGTACTAATTGAATTTCATAATAAGAGTTATCACAACAAGATTATAACTTTTCATTATTTCTACATTGCAAGCTTTCAACGTATTCCCCTTTTACAATTTAAATAATAAAAACATAATAGCAGATGAGATAATGTAAATTATATCTTAAAACATCTGATATCTGTATTACTTTGCTTGGTAAAGGGGATTTCTTGAAAGCTTGTGCAAATAATTAAACATCAGAATTATAATTGTTGTGATAACTGAAATATGCTAAGGACTTGTTCAAACAATAAGAATGGATGGAAAGAGTTTTCCAGGAAGATATTAGACTATAAAAAGAAAGGGCACCTTCCCCGTCACAAACAAAAAAACTAAGGGCCATCTGTCTGTGCAAACTAGCAGACTTATGTCTCAATGTTAAGCCACAATATCAGCTTTGGCTAACTGGTTTTGAGCTGATGGCCCTAGACCAAGAGTCAGCAACCTGCGGCTAGCGAGCCACATGTGGCTCTTTGGATGTGAAGCTGTGTGTAGTACTCGTTTATTTATACGAGTACTATTTATTGTTGGCAAGAAAACATTTTGTGACTTTAAAAACTTTGAAATTTTATAAATTTTGATTCTTCTAACTCAAAAGGTTGCTGACCCCTCCAGTCCAATTTCATTAGATCCATATAGGTTTCATGAAATCCTCAGAATTTTCCAAAAAGGTGCTTATCTGGCTAGGATTATCAGTGGTCAAAATATTGACAGGAAAGTTGACCAATATCCTTCCAACAAAATTTCCATCTAATTTTGGCTACAGATTTGTCCTAGCAATTCTCCAGCTAAGCACCTTTTTGGAAAATTCTGAAGACACTAAAAATAATCTATTGACCACTAAAATGCCAGCCCTTGACTGACGAGAGCCATCAGTCTTAAACCATGGTTTCCAGCTTGGCCTTAGAGTTAGTTGGTGTTGTAGCTTTGTCATTGACCAGAATCCACTAGTTTGAAGAGATGGTCCTCCTGGCAAAATTTCCATCAATATAACTTTTGTTATAGTGCTCTTTTGGGGACTTGGCCAAAAGCACACTATAAGCGGAAAATCAAAAATGTATGTAAAAGAGGGGGGCAAATCAAAATGGGAAAGAGCAATAATTTTCTATGTCACCAAATTCATAGAGAGTGATATTCCTCCATTTTTCACCATTCTCAAAAGAAGTATCAGAATACGTCAAAGAGTAAAATCTTATTGAAATAATTTTTGACATAATGTAGTGGAATTTTGTTGCATTTTATAGAAACAAAATGGAAGTTGGATCTTGATCAATAGCGCTGAGACTTATACCACATTCCCTGCTAAGGTAATTGTTAATTTAGAAGTTTTATTTTTCAGGTCTGAACAATAAATTTGTTAGGCCCTCTACTCAAAAGCCTTCCTCCCCCTGTGACATATTTCACTCTTATGTACAAATTTCTCTGTTGAAGAAATATTTCTCAACATAATGAGTGTCCCTTCATAACATTGCCTGACTCAAAAGTATTGCTGTCCCCCAGACCCAGTAATACTTGGCCTGGAAGTATGAAATTTTATTGAATCAGTTCATTTTCCACTTATAGAGTTGCTGGAAGCCATCTCTCTCAATATTATTTCATTACAGTAAGGACAGTAGAAAGCTTTTTGAATAAGAAACATTTTTTTTTTTTTTCTTATAAGTTATAAGAGGAAGTATGGACTCGATTTATAAATACAGTAAAACCTACCTGTAAAGGACACCTTAATTGCAGAGCCAAAATGTCCTTTAGGGAGGTATCCTCTTGCCGGAGAGTTGTTAAATTGTAAATATGATAATTATACAAATGAAAACTGTCCGTGAGTGTCCTCTCATGGAGGTTCTACTGTACTGCCTAAAATGGAAGGGGAGTATTATAAGTGGGGTGTTTTGTAATGCAAATTATATAATTTGGGACCAGAACCAAGATAGTACTATAGGTGAGAGCATTTTACTGATTAAGACGTACAGTAGTACCTCCATGAAAGAACACCTCTCTATAAAGGATTTGCAATTGCTCATTTGCAAAATTACCATTTTTACAATTTAGCAACTCTACGGTAAGAGGACACCTCTCCCTAAAGGACACCTTGGCTCTGCAATTAGGTGTCCTTTACAGGGAGGTTCTACTGTATATTATAAATAATCTGTCCATTCTGAGATATATGGAACAAGGATTTACTCTAGTTATTTAAATAAAAGTAAAAAAAAAATTCCTGTCTGGCTAGTAGCTTATGTGGAAAGAAAAACTTTGTCATAACCCAAAATCTAGTGGCCTATTTCAAGTTGGATTTTGGAAAAAAAAAGAGCTTCCTTCAATATACGCTCAAGTGAAATTCAGACATTGCCAAGATCATCCATCTCTATCAAAAAATAAAAATATATAGAAAGATAGCATTAAAATAGAGTAAAAATATCAGGTCTCTAGGGAAAAATATCTTTTCAAAAACCTTTGTAATCTCTAGTTTCCTGGCATGAACACCCTTCTACAGAAGAAAACCTGGTATAACCATTAAGAAAAAAGCATCTCCTTATCGTGCAACTGAAAGTTGCTGATGGCTTACACCATCTATCGGAATAAATATAAACTATTCTCGTTGATTTTTAAATATTCCAGAATTGGCCAAATACCCATTCTTGATTAATCAAGAGAATAGTTGATATTTATTCCGATAGATGGCGCAAGCCATCAGCAACTTTCAGTTGCACGATAAGGAGATGCTTTTTTCTTAATTTATGCACCTTATCCCAGTACAATATTACATTTGTACTATTTTTTCACATGGTATAAATTTCTCCTGTAGAAGGGTGATTGTGCCCAAAGACTAGAGATTACAAAGGGTTTTGAAAAGACATTTTCCCTGGAGGCCTGATACTCTATATTGATACAAGGGATTGTTTTACGATGCACTAGTGCGCCATCTGTTATCAAATTATAAAACTATTTTAGATGCGTAATATTCTTTTTAAAATAAAACAATTTCTACTGCCATTACTGCAATGGAATTTACTGATGAGCCAGGCCCTCCCTTTAATTTTTCCATTGCAGTAAGGGCAGTAGAAATTGTTTTATTTTAAAAATAATATTACGCATCTAAAATAGTTTTATAATTTGATAAGGGATTATTTTATTGAAAAACATTAAAATTGATGATAGAAGTGTGGCCTTGAGACCATCAGAGCTATCCAAGTGTATGGATGTATTGATGTAAAAACCACCATTTTTTCAAAGTGTTTATTTATTATTCTAAAACATTAGGGATTGTCATGCATAGAGATAGAGATAAGGAAGAAGCAGTGTCTACATGAGTGGCCAACTAAACCTTGCCAGGGAGAAGAAGAGAATCAAGAGTTGCTTAGCTAGAGAAAAAACATACAACAAAATACTAGAATGGCCCCAAAGTAGAACAGGAGACACAAGCCCTAAGTACTCTAACAATTACATTGTTGCAAAGCCCCCTTCTTTTTTTTTCTGGTAGGAAATTAAGCAATATATTCCACAAGGACGTGGAGGAACTACTAGATCAAACAAATAATACAGACTGCTTGCCTTTGTTTTTCCTCCCTAAAAAGGAAGAACAATAGTGGTATAAAGTTTTTTAAAAAAATGATGTCCTTGTGTATTTTTTAGATATACATATATATATATATATGAAAGACCAAAAAAATATATATAGTACCTGGAATGAAAAAAAAATAATAATAAATTGGGGTAGATAAAAAAAAACATCGGAAAGACAAATAAAAATTTAAAAAAACAAGCATCTGGTTTTTTTGGTTAACAAGAGCTTGGGAAGAGAGCTGTGGGAAAATTACTTTGATATTGCTGACCTGAGGGCAGGGCTGTCGAGTGCAAAGGAACTTAGAATCAATTTAGTACAACAAAAAAATGGCAATTTTCTTTCCTTACAAGGCAAGTAACCCCAAAAAAAAAATGACTAGCCTAAAAAAAAATTATGAACCCTGCCCTCATTATGAATAGAAAGCTGATATGTTTCCTTGGGTAATAACTGCTTATATATATAAAAAAATAATAAGTTAAAGAAATCATGAATAAAAAAAAAATCAATATGGCACGGCCACACAAATTTTGTGTGCAACTAAATTTTTATTTTTAATCTATAAATTCAAATCATTTGTAAAAAAAAAAAATACTATATATAAACAATGAATCTAAAAAATATAAACTCGAATGGGCTAAAAAAAAAAAAGAAGTTTTGAACCTATTTATAAAGAAAGAGGAGAGAAAGAGAAAAATTAAAAACTTCATTTATAAACTACAATTTTTTTTTATTCCTAATTAAAAAAAAAAGTAGTAGTATAATAAAAAAAAATATATTTCATGGTACAAAAAAAAAATTGTAGAAAAAAATATATAAAAAAATAATAATAATAATGGTGGAGAAACCTATGATACAGAATTGCACACACGATGTACACATTTAAAACTTGACGAGGAAGAAAGAAATGACATTTGAGCTATTCGGTTTTTTAAAAAAATGTACACACTCACACAATAATGAGACAGCCAACATGGACACACACACACCCACAATCAACATGCAACGAGTAATTTAAAAGTAAAAAAAAAATCACCCCAATATATAACTAGCCCAGTCTTCCTGAAAGAAGCAATATATCCTGTTGTTCCTCCCCCCCCCCCACATTTATTTATCACAATTATGCAGCAGTGGTGGTGATCATCGCAAAGTAAAAAATAATTTCCTATACTAACAAATCTCCTTGTTCAATAAATACAGTTTTTAACAACCTTATAATATATTTACTCGTATAATACAGATATACACTTACTTTCCTTCAAGAGACTGAAGCCCAGCAAGGGTGCTGAGCTGAGCTGTAAAAAGAGGCCCCCTACCCCCTCCCCCCCTAACAAATCGAGAGGAATGGATATTTAAGAGCAAAGTACTATAGCCCACACATGGTGCGGCCCAAGATCAACAAAAAAAAATGGCAAAGACATGGATGTCCTATCTCATGGACTTTAAAAAAAAAAAAAAAAAAAAGGTCCCTAAACCCCGCCCAACCTATTCCACAGGGGGACAGACAATACTAAGGCACAAAGGACCGAACAACACACGTTGGCCTTCAAGAGATGCATCAAGACGCACAAAATACAGACACGGGACTGTCCTAACAAGCTAAGCAAACCAATAATCAGCAAAGAAGAATTCAGAACCAAATAAAGGTATGGAATTTATATATAGATAGTTAGAAAGAGAATGAAGTGTGCTTAGATTTCTCCTATAAGAGGGAACAAATTTTAGAGATCAGTCCTGGTTGGTCAAGCAATGGGGAAAGCAGCCTAAGTGGAGGAAATCTCTTCCCTGGTCTGCAACACAGCAAAAAATGGCAGTTACACAGAAATATTAACACTGAATATGATTGGCACAAAAAGGAGTTAGTTGCTGGTCCCAAGCCCAGATGAAAAAGGAGGAGTAGTAACAAGCTTGTTTAAAAAACTTTTTTAAATGTTGCTCAATTTTTAGAGATTAGGCAAAATACAAATTCACTCCACATACTATATAGACAGTTATGTAGAGAGTAAAATACAGTAGAACCTCCCTGTAAAGGACACCTAATTGCAGAGCCAAAGTGTCCTTTAGGGAGAGGTGTCCTCTTACCGGAGAGTTTCTAAATCGTAAAAATGGTTGCAAATGAAAACTGTCCTTTGTGGAGAAGTGTCTGCTAAAGGGAGGTTCTACTGTATTATCAGATAGCTATTTACACATTTCTATAATATCGTATGGTATCTTAATATGGTAAACTATGAAGCACAATAAAACATCAATTATATATTCTTATATCATCTAACAAACTTTCAGATTTTAAGTAGTATTGAGTGGTAAATGCGTACTAGGTACAGGTTTCACCTAAAAAAACAATACAAAAGAGATAAGCGTGTGAACAAACAAGGAAGAGAGATAGGCAGGCAATAGGGGCTGTTGGAACGGCAGTCTCACGTGACATTTTACAGGTACATTAGGTCAGCTGACATCCCCCCAACTCATTGATAGATAGACAAGAAGGAATGGTAGACACGAATTCACATCGGCCGGCAGCAATTTTATATTCATTTTAAGAAATCGGGGCATTAATTCGCGTCCTTCAGGTCCAAAGTGTTAATCTAACACGGAAATCAAATAAAATTTTCTCATAATCATTGTGGCTTCATCATAATGATTTGCTCATTTAAAAAATTAAAATATTTATAATTTTTCTATGTTGAAAATAATAAAGAAAATATTAATCTCAATGCCTAAATAAAAAAATAATAACACTCACGACATTAACGGCACTGCAAAGTGAAAACTAACCAGAAATCTAAAGTGCACAGGCCTGATCCTGAAGTTTGTTTTTCGGTGGCCATCACTAGACTCCTATAATACCTTTTTAGCAGTAAAGTTGTATGTAAACAACAATCAACTGCCGAAGTTTGAATTTTAAAAGGGTCGGATTCCAGTTTGTTATTTGATAGGTTGGAGGTTGGGACGTCAAAACATGGTCAAATTATCTTAAAGTGTCGAGTTAAGAAGGTGTTACACTGTATTTCTAATCACTTCTTTAAAATAGTATATTATGCATATATTTGTAGTTGATCCTTACTATAAAATCCTAATTTGGGACCAAGAATTTGGCCAAATGCCCGGATTGGAGACCCAATTGTATTTTTGCACAAGTGTATATGTAGAAAATAAAAGGCTGTTTTTTTTTTTAAATCAAATAATAATCATTACAATTATGGCATGGGCTTCACCTGAATTCTCCCTTGAGTTTTCCCAACAAATAATGCTTTAAAATATTTTTAATTACATTAGTGTCACTCTTAAGTGAAATAATCTGAAGTTCAGAATGGTGAAATTGTTGGAACCCCCATAACTTATGCATATATTTGTAGTTGATCCTCACTATAAAATCCTAATTTGGGACCAAGAATTTGGCCAAATGCCCGGATTGGAGACCCAATTGTATTTTTGCACAAGTGTATATGTAGAAAATAAAAGGCTGTTTTTTTTTTAAAATCAAATAATAATCATTACAATTATGGCATGGGCTTCACCTGAATTCTCCCTTGAGTTTTCCCAACAAATAATGCTTTAAAATATTTTTAATTACATTAGTGTCACTCTTAAGTGAAATAATCTGAAGTTCAGAATGGTGAAATTGTTGGAACCCCCATAACTACTACTATATTGGTTAAAGCAGTATTTATCTGTCAAACATGCAGTCTGGAAGAAGCTCTGGGCAAAATAAATGTTTTCATAATTAATAAATTTGAAAAAAAAAGGGAGATAACCCTTGTGTAAAGAAAGTTTTTATTTAAATGCACCCAAAAGGAAAAATCAGCTTCTGCCATTGAACAATTAGATTTATATGAGAGAAAATAAAAGTGACAATCATATATTGAGTAAAGAGTAAAAAATTTAGTGAACACACCAAAACGGCTAATGAGTTGCTTTATATTA
>CP092865.1:133913409-134014593 GCA_030710605.1 Cordylochernes scorpioides | reverse complement strand
AAATTTTATTAAAATTTTAATTAAAATACATCTTGAAAATTTAAAATATTTTAAAATCATTATACCTTTACAGAAAGAATGATTCACTTCGAGAGAATCTGGTAGTTGCCCTGTTATTTTTCTACTTATACATATTTTAATAAAATAGATGTGTGTTTAATAGTTATATTTTATATTAGAATATGACAAAAATTTCAAATAATTGCATTCTCACACATGGAAAGTAAATAATTTGAAAGAAAATACTGAAATATTTTAATTTATATGATTCGCTTTTATATGCCTTGAAATGAGGGTATTGGGTAGCATATGTCATCATATATGGGGAGATTAGATAAAATAATTATATTAAACATTATATTGGGATAATCAGTTTCTCTCATTAATTCGGAAAAATGGATTTGCATTAGTGAAATATGTAGTCTGACGCTAAATATATAGTTAAAAGTGTCTATAGCGCTCCCTCTTTGAACTCACCAAAATAGGGTGCTATAGAGTGGGGGTGCTATAGACAGGTCACTTCTAATGTAAATCGCATCATACTACGTATTCAAAAAATTGGGCTCTATAGAAAGGAAAGCGTTTTTTAGGGGAAGCGCTATAGACAGGTTTAACTGTATATATATATATAACAATCTATACACAATTTTTTCTTTATTTTTCACTTCGTGTAACACACTTGTTTCTATTCATCAAATGTTAGTGGTTCTATTTATTTTTCAATTCACTCAATTTTCCAAACGTAGGTTACCCGGGTGTCTCGGCTCGTATTATTATAATCATTTTACGACTGTAAATAATTGAATTGATTCATTATTTGATTGATATAAATTTTTCTTTTGAAATTATGACAAATACTTCCTTCCATATTTAATTCTAAGGTATTCATATGCAAAAATGCTCTTCTCTTGCTGTCAATAATTTAATTGTTTCAAGTTATTCACTGGACACAAATATATATATTTTTTCCAATTTTACTTAGGATGTTTGATACTCAGTTATTTTTGATGTTGTTTTTGTAGTGTCGAATCAAGAGCCTCAGATGTCTTCATGTATTTCTATCACAGTATTTGCAATATCCCCTATCTTGGGTGTGTAAAGCTTCTGCTCTGGGTTAATACCAATTTTCCGCGAGACTGAGGACATAGCTGGACATGAGAATATGTGGGTATGTGTTTGTTTCACACCAGGCCATTTGATACTTTGTTATCTACAATATAATTTTATATGGGTTACATGGTATAAAAGACGAATAAAATTATTCTGAAGTATTTATAGAATATTAAATAAATATAGGTAACAATTTATGACATTAGAAATTGTGCAGTGATGGAAGGCTGGTAAAGGCGCTAGCCTTCTCACTTTCACCATCTGACCAGAGATGACATTCTGGGACATCGGTGTGGGAAACGTGGCATGATATACATACATCATGATGACTGTATAAACTGTTGGTAATCTATAAAAGTCTCGCCCTGGATGATCACGACTACATCACAAAATATCCATTGAGTGAAAGTGGTTATGATTGTTGAGGCACTGGGATGTGTTTAGATCGAAACCGATTGAGCCGCGTTTTTTTTTTTTTTTATTAAAATTTTAATTAAAATACATCTTGAAAATTTAAAATATTTTAAAATCATTATACCTATACAGAAAGAATGATTCACTTCGAGAGAATCTGGTAGTTGCCCTGTTATTTCTCTAATTACACATATTTTAATAAAATAGATGTGTGTTTAATAGTTATATTTTATATTAGAATATGACAAAAATTTCAAATAATTGCATTCTCACACATGGAAAGTAAATAATTTGAAAGAAAATACTGATATATTTTAATTTATATGATTCGCTTTTATATGCCTTGAAATTAGGGTATTGGGTAGCATATGTCATCATATATGGGGAGATTAGATTAAATAATTATCTTAAACATTATATAGGGCTAATCAGTTTTTATCATTAATTCAAAATTATTTTTTTTTATAATTTTAATTAAAATACATCTTGAAATTTTGAAACAGCATTTTATAGTATACATATACATCCATAAAAATTCATTTTGGGAAAATCTGGTATTTGCCCTGTTCATTTTCCACTTATACATATTTTAATAAAATGGATGTGTGTTCAATAGTTCTTTTATTTCAAAATATGACAAAAATTTCAAATAACTACATTTTCACACATAGATAGGTAATAATTTGATAAAAATATTGAAATATATTTAAATTTTTAAGATTCGCTTTTATATGCCTTGTGAAGACATGTTGAATATGCCTACTTCCGCCGCGGAGAGGACCTACGTCACCACTACGTTCCGGCCAGCCAATCACCGAGCTGCCCAGCGGGCAGTCCATCCTCCCTCCCCCATTAGTCTAAATAAAGAAACTTGCCTTTTGTTCGCGTCGCCTCCTCGTGCTTCTATATATCCACTTCAATCGGCAGATGTAGTGGGATAATTGACTACTTCCTTATACTATTACATCATCTAGTCCAGCTTCAACTTATAGCCCAACATCTGGTAGCAGAGCGGGGTTAATTCGAGACACCACGTGCAAGATGACCTCGACGCTGATCAACACGCCCCTCGAGAAACTCAATGATCAGAACTACAGAAGCTGGAAGTATAATACGAAGATGATGCTAATCGAAAGAGAACTCTGGAAGTATGTTACGGAGCCAACACCCGATGAAGAAGCCTCAAGAACAATCTTCAACATGAAGCAAGAAAAGGCGTTGGCTATGATAGCACTGACGATCTCACCGAGCCAACAGATTCATATAATGGACTGTACCACTGCACGAGAAGCATGGGATACCTTGGAACAAGTATACGAACCCAAGTCAAGGTAAAGAATCCTCCAACTGAAGAAGCAGTTCATCTCCATAAGATTCGAAGAACAAGAGACGATGACGAACTATTTGGTGAGACTGAAGATCTGTTTGGATCACTTAAGAGAGGTAGGCGCAGAAATGCAGGATCAAGACCTCGCCTATTCAATGCTTGCTGGCCTACCGGAGTCATACGACGGAATCATCATGACCTTCAGCAACGTAGAAGACAAGGAATTCACCTCTAGCAAGGTAAAACATGTGCTGCTAGCAGAATACGAGAGACGGATGGCCCGACGTGTGAATAACACAAATGAAGCTTTGCAGTTCGGGACAACGACCAGGAAGGAAGACAAGAAGAAGAAAAATTTAATCTGCTACAAGTGCGGCAAGGAAGGACATATCGCGAGATCATGCAGAGGAAAGGCTAAAACTCCAGCTCCAAATTTCCAAACACCGAGATGTAGCACTCACGAGATAGCGGGAAGCGAAATGCTAACAGCCCTATCATGCGCCATCCCTGACAACTCTTGGGTGATCGACAGCGGCGCGACTCACCACGTGTGTAACAAAAGGGAGTGATTCACCAACTTCCAAGGAATAACGTCGGATCCGATCCTAACAGCGAGCGGGACTACACGAGCGGAAGTATGCGGCGACATCAAGTTCAAGGCCTATGTGGGTAAGCACCACGTTGACCTAAAACTATGTAATGTGCTGTATGTCCCTAATGTGCGACGAAACCTATTATCAGTCTCGAGCATGGAAAATAAGGGCAAGATAGTTAATTTTGCGAACAGAAGAGCGCAAGTTTTCGATTCGGAGAACCGAATTGTTGCAATAGCACATGATGAAAATGGATTATATGTCATGAAGGGTAGAGTCATTTTACCAAACGCTGAGTTGCTTAACAGTCAAAAGAGTTCACAAAAACAAACATTAGAACTATGGCATCAGAGATTCTGTCATGTAAACAATGACGCAATTGAGAGAATGGCAAAGGGGGAATTAGTTAAGGGGTTAGAGATCTCCTCGATGGATCGAAGTCTGTGTGATGATTGTTGTGTAGCAAAGTCCACGAAAGAGCCACACAAACCCATAAGGAATATAAGATCTAAAAGGCCGTTAGAATTAGTTCACACTAATATTTGTGGTCCAATGCCTGTTAGATCTATTGGAGGAAGCGCATATTTTCTAACATTCATTGATGATTATTCTAGAAAGATAACCCTGTTTTGCCTTAAACATAAAAACGAAGTGCTGAAACACTTCGACTCGTATCTCGCTAAGGCTGAGAGAGAAACCGGACATAAGCTAAAAGTGCTAAGATCCGACAATGGACTCAAATATTGCAACCATGAATTTAAAACTAGGCTAAAGCAACTTGGCATCAAACACGAGCTAACGAACACATACTCGCCACCTATGAACGGCGTTGCAGAAAGGGCTAATCGAGTGTTGTTGGACATAACCCGATCTTGTTTACATAGCGCCGAACTCCCTCAGAGATTCTGGGCAGAGGCAGTAAACACTGCAGCTTATATAAGAAACAAGTGCAACAATAGCGCCCTAGGAGATAAAGTACCCGATGAACTTTGGTCATCAAGAAAACCGAGTGTTCGCCAACTTAAAAGCTTTCGGGTGCTTAGCATATAGCCATATCCCCACAGAAAGGCGAAAGAAACTGGACAATCGAGCAAATAGGTGCATTCTTGTTGGTTATTCTTCCCAGACTAAAGGCTATCGTCTTTGGTGTCCAGAAACTCAACACGTAATTCAAACGAAGCATGTCAAATTTGACGAATCCAAGATAGGACTGAAGTGGACTAAGGTTGAGGATGAACCTGAAAGATACAACCATATTTGGATAGAACCCGATAACCAGCTTGAAGGAGATATAAATCTAAAACCTGAAGCGAAAAGAGAACGTAATGATGATACGAGTGATCAGGATTTAGTGGGGGTAAACAACGATGACATTGTTCAAACTAGGCCTAAAAGAATTGTACGAAACCCTTATGGACGTGCTGGAAAGCCAAAAGCAGAACTGCATTTCCTAGATATCATCGAACCCACAACTTTCGAACAAGCCATAAACAGCAAAGAGGCACCGTACTGGAGAAGGGCCATGAAGGATGAATTGAGAAGTCTTGAGGATAGAAATACGTGGACGTTGTCCGACCTACCACTTGGCAAGCGCCCAATTAGCAGTAGATGGGTATTTAAAATAAAGACTAACTCAAAAGGGGACGTTGAAAGATTTAAAACGCGATTAGTTGCGAGAGGTTTTTCTCAAAAACGAAACGTTGACTTTTTGAGACATATTCGCCAGTAATAAATTTTCGCGTCATCAGAATGATCTTTGCATTGACGATAAATAAAAATTGGTACAATCGACACCTCGACGTCGACAATGCATATCTGTACGGCGAACTGAATGAAGAAATCTACATGAGGCCCACCAGATGGATCTAACGACGAGAAATGTGAGGGCAAAGTTCTTAAACTAAACCGTCCAATATATGGTTTACGTCAGTCCGGGTCTCGAATGGTACTGCACACTGGATTAAAGCTCTTGAAGATATTGGATTTCGTCGTTTAGCCCGCTTGTAATTGTTTATACACTTTTGAAGATAAGGCGGTCATCGCCGTTATAGTCGACGATCTAGCTTTGTTCGCGGAAAGCGAGGACATTCTGACAAATATTGAGGAAAAGATTAGAGAAAATTTAAGATCAAGACTTAGGACCCCATCAAATATTTCTTAGGTGTAGAAATAAGTTATCCGGATGAAAACACAATAATCCTCTCACAAGGAAAATACACCATGTCGATCCTCGAACGATTTAATATGATGGAATGTAGGGGGATTTCTACTCCATTAGATAACTCCATTCCGATTACAAAGAAAGTCTGTCCAACAACTGACAAGGAAAAGGATGAGATGAAACACATCCCTTACAGAGAACTTATAGGGTCTCTGCTAAATCTTGCAAACTCATCGAGGCCTGATATGACGTTTGCCGTAACCAAATTAGCACAATTTCTGTAGTAACCCAGGCGAACGACACTGGCAAGCTGCTAAACATATACTAAGATATCTTCAAGCTACTAAGAATGTTTCACTCATCTATAAAAGAGGGTCTGATGATATACTAGCATTTAGCGACTCATATTGGGCTAATGACATAGATGATTGACGATCAAACCAGCGGGTCAGCTGTTACTATTAACTGTTGTTTAGTGTCATGGAGATCTAAAAAGCAAAATTGCGTGTCATTATCTACAATGGAGTCTGAGTACATTGCTCTCGCCCAGACCACTAAGGAAATATTGTGGATAGCACAAATATTAGAGAATTTGAAATACCTGACTAACGCCTCACGCCCAATAACAATATTCTGTGATAATAGAGCTACCATCGAGTTTTCTAAAAACAATCATAGAAGACAATAGGTCGAAGCACATTGACATACGGTATCATTATATAAGAGAAAAGGTCAACTGCGGAGACATCCATGTTAATTACATCTCTACCAACGACAACCTGGCCGACATCTTCACCAAGGGCCTCAAAAAGACTTCACATCAGAATGCTTGTGCAGCTATGAATTGTCAGGATACTGGCCTACTACCCGGCATATCCAAAGTGGGGGGAATGAAGACATGTTGAATATGCCTACTTCCGCCGCGGAGAGGACCTACGTCACCACTACGTTCCGGCCAGCCAATCACCGAGCTGCCCAGCGGGCAGTCCATCCTCCCTCCCCCATTAGTCTAATAAAGAAACTTGCCTGTTGTTCGCGTCGCCTCCGCGTGCTTCTATATATCCACTTCAATCGGCAGATGTAGTGGGATAATTGACTACTTCCTTATACTATTACATCATCTAGTCCAGCTTCAACTTATAGCCCAACACCTTGAAATGAGGTTATTGGGTAGCATATGCCATCATATATGGGGAGATTAGATAAAATAATTATATAAACATTATATCGGGATAATCATTTTCTCTCAATAATTCGGTAAAATGGATTTACATTAGTGAAATATGTAGTCTGACATAAAAAATATAGTTAAAAACTGTCTATAGCGCTCCCTCTTTGAACTCACCAAAATTGGGTGCTATAGAGTGGGGGTGCTATAGACAGGTCACTTCTAATGTAAATCGCATCATACTACGTATTTAAAAAATTGGGCTCCATAGAAAGGAAGGCGCTATTTAGCGGAAGCGCTATAGACAGGTTTAACTGTATATATATTTAATAACAATCTATACACAATTTTTTCTTTATTTTTCACTTCGTGTAACACACTTGTTTCTATTCATCAAATGTTAGTGGTTCTATTCATTTTTCAATTCACTCAATTTTCCAATCGTAGGTTACCTGGGTCACTCGGCTCGTATTATTATAATCATTTTACGACTGTAAATAATTGAATTGATTCATTATTTGATTGATTTAAATTTTTCTTGGTTGAAATTATGACAAATGCTTCCTTCCATATTTAACTCTAAGGTGTTCCAATGCAAAAATGCTCTTCTCTTGCTGTCAATAATTTAATTGTTTCAAGTTATTCACTGGGCATAAATATATATATTTTTTTCCAATTTTACTTAGGATGTTTGATACTCAGTTGTTATTGATGTTGTTTTTGTAGTGTCGAATCAAGAGTCTCAGATGTCTTCATGTATCTCTATCACAGTATTTGCAATGTCCCCTATCTTGGGTGTGTAAAGCTGCTGCTCTGGGTTAATACCAATTTTCCGCAAGACTGTGGACAAAGCTGGACATGAGAATATGTGGGTATGTGTTAGTTTCACACCAGGCCATTTGATACTTTGTTATCTACAATATAATTTATATGGGTTACATGTTATAAAAGACGAATAAAATTATTCTAAGTATTTATAGAATACTAGCGGATGTACCCGGCTTCGCCCGGGTTTTACCCGAGTAAAGGTTTGTCTAACGAACATTTGTTAAAACAATTCTCTATAAACTTATAAAAAAAATAATAGATATATTTTGATTAATTTGAAACTCGTAAATTTGAATCTCTCGATAAAATGAACATTTTTTCCCGGTCCCTTGAAAAATACTCGATAAGTTGAATAAAATCAATATTAATTGTTCCCTCGGTAATTGTAAGTTAAAGGAATAGTATTTTCCCTTGAATTGTATCATTATTCTTGTCTCAAATAAATTGCCGTGTCATCCTGAATTTTGTCTTTCCTAATTTTCTACATTACAAAATCATCGTATAATCATGATAATATTTAGAGCAGATATGTTGAAATATAACAGATAAATTAGAATATTTATCTTGATTATTTTTTAGGCGAAAAGTTTATTTCAAAAATTTTATTTGCTAGAAACCTTCCCAGTACTATACTAAATAACTTCCCAAGTTTCCACGGTGTCCCCAATGAGTGGTTTGGTCAGGCATAAAGGACAGACACACACACATACATTCATTTTTATATATATATTACCCGAGTAAAGGTTTGTCTAGCGAACATTTGTTAAAACAATTCTCTAAAAACTTATTTTAAAAATATATATATTTTGATAATTTGAAACTCGTAAATTTGAATCTCTCGATAAAGTGAACATTTTTTCCCGGTCCCTGTGTGCCGTGTCATCCTGAATTTTGTCTTTCCTAATTTCTACATTAGAAAATCCTAGTTTTATCTAGTGAACATTTTTTCCCGGTCCCTTGAAAAATACTTGATAAGTTGAATAAAATCAATATTAATTGGTTCCCTCGGTAATTGGGAAGTTAAAGGAATAGTATCTTTGCCTTGGAATTGTATCATTATTCTTGTCTCAAATAAATTGCTGTGTCATCCTGAATTTTGTCTTTCCTAATTTTCTACATTACAAAATCATCGTTTTATCTAGTGAAACATTTTTCCCGGTCAAATATTTGCCGTGTCATCCTGAGATAATCTTACTTTTGATAAATAATATTTAAGATAACAAACTTAGTGATAAGAAAACTTGTTATTATCGTCACAATGAGGGCGCTGCTTGCGAGTTAAATCTACAAATCTGCAAATAACTCTAAGGATATTCAAGATATTCATGAAATTATTTTTCCAAAACCTTCCCGGTGATATACCTAATAATATCCCAAAAATTTCACGGCGATTGGATGTATGGTTTTGAATCTATAGAGTACAGACAAACAGACAGACATTCAATCTATATATATAAAATTGAATGTCTGTCAGTCTGTCTGTTTGTCTGTACTCTATAGATTCAAAAAACCATACATCCAATCGCCGTGAAATTTTGGGATATTATTAGGTATATGACCGGGAAGATTTTTGAAAAATAATTTCCTGAATATCTTGAATATCCTTAGAGTTATTTGCAGATTTGTAGATTTAACTCGCAAGCAGCGCCCCCATTGTGACGATGATAACAAGTTTTCTTATCACTAAGTTTGTTATCTTAAATATTATTTATCAAAAGTAAGATTATCTCAGGATGACACGGCAATGTGACACGGGAAAAAAATGTTCACTAGATAAAACTATGATTTTCTAATGTAGAAAATTAGGGAAAGACAAAATTCAGGATGACACGGCAACACAGGGACCGGGAAAAAATGTTCACTTTATCGAGAGATTCAAATTTACGAGTTTTCAAATTATCAAAATATATCTTTTTTTTTAATAAGTCTTTAGAGAATTGTTTTAACAAATGTTCGCTAGACAAACCTCTTACTCGGGTAAAACCCCGGGCGAAGCCGAGTACGTTTTATAAAGTTTATAGAGAATTGTTTTAACAAATGTTCGTTAGACAAACATTCACTCGGGTAAAACCCGGGCGAAGCTGGGCACATCCGCTAGTTTTATATATATAGATTAAATGAATATAGGAAACAATTTATGACATTAGAAATTGTGCAGTGATGGAAGGCTGGTAAAGGCGCTAGCCTTCTCACTGTCACCATCTGACCAGAGATGACATTCTGGGACATCTAGGTGGGAAACGTGGCATTACTATACATACATCATGATGACTGTATAAACTGTTGGTGATCTATAAAGACTCGCCCTGGATGATCACGACTACATCACAAAATATCCATTGAGTGAATGTGGTTATGATTGTTGTGGCGCTGGGATGTGTTTTATTGCTTGCTCATTCACGATGACATTTTTGGCATTTTTTGTTAGATATCTCTCTCTCTCTTTTTCAACATATTTATATTTATATTTTCTAACTCATAATGACTGTTAATTAGCACTTCTATAAATTATATTCATGCATTCTTGTGTCTACTTTCAGAATTTATTTAATACTTTTCTCCATTTTCTTTTCATATATTTTTATTTTAGTTTCTCAAAAATTTCTTTGTTTCCTTATTTTCTTTTATTTCATTCGTTGCTTTCTTTGATTATTTTTATCTTCTTTCGTTTGATATATTTTTAATTATAAATAGTCAAAAATTTTCCTTACTTTCAATTTCCTATTTAGGTTTATGCTTTTTTTATAGATTAACATACTCATTAACCCCTGGAAGTCTTGAAAATTGATTATAAAACTTATGGGTATGAAACAAAATTAGCAAGTTAAATAAAAGTTTTTTTTTTCAAAATGTAACAAAAAGCTTGGGAGAATAAGTTAAAGCTTTTAAAAAGGCTAATCGGTTCATATTGTTATATATATTTTTTTATTGAAAATGACAAATTAGTTTGTTAGAGTTGTAGGGTCATGCAGATAATAGCTAGCTGGATAAATTCGAAACTTACAGTTTAAAAAAATTAACAGTGAAAAATTTTAGAATATAAGAGTATTTGTAATTATGGCTCCTGTAGCACTAGTTCAAAGTGGCATAAATTCCCATTGGTATCAAATAAAAATATAGGAAATTTGAGCTATAAAATAGTTCACATTCCTAAAACAGATGGCGCGCTAATGCATCGTATAAATATGTTAATATAAAACATAATCTGTTAAATATCAATAAATAAACTTTAAGTTTTAAAATACGAATTAAAAAATGTCATCAAAACATTATAAAGCAAAATCATCATCATTTTCTGATTACAAAATATGCAAATTAATCTCACATTAGGCTATTTGCATTGAATAGTTGGCAATCTATGGATATACTCCATGAGCTTGGGTTACTAATATGTTATACTACTTGCTGATTTGCATATTCGGGGGGCTAAAACTATGTCTAATTACTTCCAGACCTAAATATTCTTAGTAAAATGTTATACAGATAGTTTTGATAAATTATTTTAAAATTATTTATATGAATAACATAAAGAGTTTTAGAATGATATTCATGCATTTTAAAAGAGGCATCTCTCCTTTTAAAAATGTATTTAAGCAATGCATCTTAGTCCACCACCCTAGAACAGAGGTCGGTAACTGCGGCTCCCAGCCACATGCGGCTCTTTGGATGTGAAGCTGCGGCTCTTTATATAGTTCCATACGTAAATATTATTTATGCGAGTACTATCTATATTGTTGGCAAGAAAATATTTGTGGCTCTTTAAAAACTTTGAAAATTTTGTAAATTGTAATTTTTGACTCTTCCGACTCAAAAGTTTGCCAACCCCTGCACTAGAACAACGTAAAGAATGAGCCACAACACCAGTTTTGGCAAATTTAGACAAATAGCCAACAACCTGTATACCGTGGTTTTAGGGCTTTGGCCCTCATCAGTACAGGTGCGGCTTCGATATTTCACAGCATATTACGAGAGAAGTTATGACATTGACCGAAATTTCCAAGAAGATGTTTGAGCTTGTTGAATGACGGGGCCTAGTCTAGAAACCAACATAGAGTTGAGGTAGGTGGTATTCATAATGTATTTTTGGTACACACACATGTATATTCACTTTCTATATATTTTATATTCTATTATTCATTATTATTCACATGTTTACTATTCTATTCCCCCTGAATTCAAATGAAGAGGCAGTGATTACTTTGGTGAGATACTAATGTACATCTGACATCACGAGGGCAAACAACCCGAAACGCGTTTATTTCCTGCAAGACCACCATCATGATCTTCACATCGCTGCCACTGATTCATCATCTCACCCCTGCTAATAAAACTCCTTAAGATACCTTACTGACCCAACCTCAACTTCTGATACAAAAAGCCCCGTCTTTTCTAGCACTTTCTTAAACGATCCGAACACATGTAAGGAAGGTCTATTGGAGAGAGTTCTGAACTGTATGGAGGGTTGTGTCTCTAGAATTTCCATTTTATTCCGCTATGGGGATCTCAGTGTGATGAGGACGGGCATGCAGAAGACAGACCTTTCGTGACAAACACCTAAGTCTTCTGTAGTCACACACGGAGATGATGTACCTCGCGATGGTAATTCCACGGGAAGCAAAAAAAGATGAATTCCTCGTAATTAACGAGCGCAGCTGCAAAAGACCTTTCAAACCAGACAAAGAGAAGCGATATTTCCTACACCTGAGAATTGATTACCTTTCTGGGACGTACCATGTTAAGTCACCAATCATTATACTTTTCCAAGAAATTATTAATAACTGTTGAGAATCTCTGAAGTTGTGTCTTAATAAAATTGGAGTCGGTCAGGCGGTCTCCTGGATCGCTGGGGTCTTGGGCTCCGACTCGGGACTTTTCCTCCAGAAGCAGCAACAGGATTCTGGTTGGCTCCAACTGGTGCCAAGTTCTGCCT
Source organism: Cordylochernes scorpioides (assembly GCA_030710605.1). Taxonomy (NCBI): domain Eukaryota; kingdom Metazoa; phylum Arthropoda; class Arachnida; order Pseudoscorpiones; family Chernetidae; genus Cordylochernes; species Cordylochernes scorpioides. The sequence goes on along the minus strand of CP092865.1, from coordinate 134,002,062 downwards.
TGTTGACCGCTGCTTCTCTCGCTGGGGTCTAGGGCTCCGTCTCGGGACCTTTTCTCCAGAAGCAGCAACAGGACTCTGGTTGTCTTCAACTGGTGCCAAGTCCTGCCCTGTCGATTTCGACTTCTCTGCAAATTCCATATCTGGCAATTTCCTCTCAGGGATCTCCAGGCCAACTTGAGAGGGGCTTTAAATCCTTTTATTTTATATGGTTTTTCCCGGGTTTCTGTAGATGTACCTGGAAGTACTAACCTCGGATCTTTCAGTACTGTAGCCTCTGGTTTTTCCTTTACAGGGCGCAACTGGTTTATGTGCCTCTTGAAAGATTTTCCGCATATCCTATTGGGTAGTGGCGGCAACTAAGGAGTTTTAGTATTGTGCCCAGCTTCCACTTTGGTCCAACAGCATAATTCCGGAAATAAACATCGGAACCTATGTTGAAATTCTCTTGCTTTTTTAGGGCATCATGAAACACCTCTCCTTTAAATTCCATTTTAGACATTAGATTTGAAAACCTTGTTTTCAAACGCCTTTTCATCAATAGTTCCCCCGGCGATTCCTTCATCACTGTCTGTGGAAATGCTCTCTGAGCCAATAAAAATCTCTCCAAGTTGTCTCAAGGCCATCCTTTCCACTGTTCTTCCTTAGTGAGGTCGTGAACTCTCGCACATAGCGCTCAGCTAATCCATTTGTGCTTGGATTGTATGGGACGAATTCCGTTCATCTTGGTGAATTCCTCAAATTCCCCTGAGACAAACTGTCGCCCATTATCCGTTACCAATAATTCCGGCAGTCCGAACCTTGCAAACACTTGCCTAAGATGGTAAATAATGGTTTTGCTGGTTATTTCTTTCAGGATGAAAATCTCCAACCATTTTGTATAGGCGTCCACTATGACCAAAAGCATTCTACCCATAAAAGGGCCGGCCAAATCCATATGTAGGCGATGCCAGGGTTTTTCGGGCCAAGTCCATTCTGAAATCGTGGAGGTAGGCATATTTGCAGATTCCTGACAGATGGTACATTCCCGGGCCATATCTTCGATGTTCCCATCTATTCCAGGCCACCAAAAATATCTCCGTGCGATAATTTTCATTTTTACTATTCCAAAATGCATCTCATGTAGGTCTCTCAAAATCTGCGATCTCAACTTGGGAGGAATTACTATCCTTTCCCTCCACTGTAAGCAGCTAAATACACACTTAGCTTATTCCTAATTTTGTAGAAAGGAATAACGGATTTTCTTTCGAGATTTTTGGTACTTGCCAATTTCTTCCCGGACATTCGTCAAAACAATTGAGAGGATCTTGTCTCTTCTAGTTTCAAAAGCCACATCCCGGAATGAAAAAGGTACTTCATTCATTTTTCTCAGAAGCAAGACTTGATCCTCATCAATAGACTCTCTCTCAACTGCTTTTAACGGTAACCTTGATAAAGCATCCGCATTTCCGTGGTCGCCAGTCTTCCGAAATTCAACTGAGTAATGAAAAGCACCCAGCTTTAGCGACCAACGCTTTATCCTTGACGCTGCACATACTGGAATCGGTTTGTGAGTGAGAACAAGTGCATCAGCGGCCTGTTATCAGTCACCAACACAAACGAGCGTCCTAGAAGGTATTACCTGAATTTTTCACAGCCATAAACAATACTTAAGGCTTCTTTCTCAAGCTGGAAATAATTTTTTTCAGCATCTGTAAGGATTCGCGACGCAAACGCTATTGGACTCTCCTGCTTATTTTTGTCTCTGTGACTAAGTACCACACCAAGTCCATAGCTTGAGGCATCTCATGCCAGTACCATTTCCTTCGTTGGATCATAGTGTGTCAATACTGACTCATTGGTCAATAATGATTTGCATCTATTGAACAATATCCGATGTTCTCTTGTCCATTTCCAATGAGTATTTTTCTTCAACAACTTGTAAAAAGGAGTTAAAATATGAGAGATATTCTTTATAAATCTGGGCGTAGTACATCAACATTCCGATAAATGATCGTAACTGGTCAATGTTCTTAGGCTCAGGAGCATTAGAGACTGCTTGTATCTTGTTGATCAATGGATGCAGGCCGTTCTTATCGATTCGAAAACCCAAGTATTCAACCGAATCAACAGCGAACCTGCATTTATTTTTATTCAATTTCAAGCCTTTGTCCTCTAATCTTTTAAATACCAGCTCCAACTTGGCTTTATGCTCATTTGCATCTCTACCTGACACCAAAATGTCGTCAATATAACAAGCCACTCCTGGTATGTCAGAAAAAATGTTGTCCATCAACCTCTGGAATTTATTCGGTGATACAGCCACACCATAAGGGAGTCTTTTATATGCAAACAATCCCTTCGTAGTATTTATATTTACTACTCCTTTGGCTTCTGCCAGCTCTACCTGCAGATAGGCCATTGAAAGGTCCAGAGTTGAGAAAACTGTACTACCCGATAATTTAGAAAAAATCTCATCTATCGTAGACAATGGGTATTTATCCTTTATAATTGCCTTATTTGACGTATTCCTAAAATCTCCACAGATTCTAATTCTGCCATCTTTCTTCAAAACTGGTACTATGAGTGCTGCCCAGTTTATCTACCATATCCTCCAATTCATCCTCCTCTTTTTTTATAGCAAAAGGCAAACTTCGAGGCCTTACAAAACACTGGTGCTGCGTCCTTCTTTAATGCAAATGTTTAATTTTACATCTTTTAAACAACCCAGTTCATTATTGAATAAAATTGAATATTTTTCAATTTTTATGACTTCATGCAAGATTATTCGATGATTTTATTCACATTTAGTAACCTACAGTAGTCAATATTCAAGAATCTTAGCCATTCCCTTCCCAGTAAAACCTCTGGGAAACCTTCATCCACCACTATTAATCTAAGTCTCTTTCCGGCTTCTCCAACAAAAACGTCCCTTTCTCCTACTATCTTGATAGGATTTATTGCACAAGGTTTTTTAAATTCTTCGAAGTAGGAAATAATTTACTTTCCAGAACTTCTTGAAGATGGTTTTTCGGCATCAATGTTACCGGACTTCCAGTATCCACAACACACTTTAATACACTTCCGTCTAAAGTGAGCGTAAACTTTAACCTCCGTTTCGCCCTTGAGGGATAGTATCTGTTCTTTCACGTAACTATTTTTCTGTGCATAATCTGCCGCTTTGCATACTTTACTTAGATGCCCAATCTTTTTGCACTTATAACAAGCCTTTGACTTGTGTGGGCATGCTGGTGCTAGGTGGGAATTCCCTTCGCCCGCACCGGTAGCACCTTCTCACTCCTGCCGTAGACCTATATTTGTGCACAGGGGTGTGCCTCTCCCTTCTATTTCTTTCAGAATGCGAAGTCACTTTGCCTATGCAATTTCCATGCAGTTCCATGCATTTATCAACATAAATTGACTGACCCCGGTAGCTAAAAACTGTCGCTATTTATATACAAAATTCTATGAAAACCATTATGCAAAACAGGATATTTGCATATCCATAATTCAATATGCAAATACACTACAGATGGTTTCTTACAGTTCACTAGCATCCTTCTCGGCTAACTCGTACGAGACTGCAATGGCAAATACTCTATCCAGCTTTACGTCATCATCTTCCTGCAAGAGTCTTTTCTGGCTGGCTACATTCGGGAGTTGGAGGAAGACCTTGCGCACGACGACGACGACGGGATCCTGTTGTGGGACAGGTGGACCACCATCAAGGCGGGGCTGTTAGCGGAGGCCAGATCCCTCCACGACCCGCGACACGCTGCCAGCGACGGCTACGTCGTCCAAGCAAGAGGATACATCGCGGCGCAGCTCGAGGCCTCCTCCATCCGGCCGACTACCCGTCGCTGCCGGACCTGGCGCGCGCGATCCATCTTCGACGCCCGGTCAGCGTCATCAGGGACGACGACGACAACGTCCATCGAGGGCCCCGAGCTTCGGCGGAAGGCGTACGCGATCTTCCAGCCCCGCTTCGCCCGTCCCATCAACGACCCAGCTGCGGGAGCCGCCTTCATCGGCAACAGCATGATCACCCCCATAAGCGAGCTGGGCGAGGAGGACCCTCTTCACCGGCCAGAAATCTGCCCCAGCGAGATTGCCGCTGCCATCCACCGCCTCCCTCGCGGAAAGGCCCCCGGCTGGGACGGCTTGCCATGCGAACTCCTCGCCGCCTTCGAGGACTTCTTCGCCGAAGCTCTGGCCCGAGTGTTCGCGGCGTCACGGCTCCGCGGAGCCCTGCCTCCGTCGACGCGGCGCAGCTCCATCTGCCTGGTGCCCAAGGCCCGCGGCGGTCGCGGCCTTGAGGGATACAGGCCCATCGCACTGCCCTCGGCCGACTACAGGGTGCTGGCTGCCATTCTCCACCGGCGCCTCAAGCCCCACCTACGAGCCCTGGTACCAGACTGCCAGACGTACGCCTTCCCCGGGAGGTCCCCGTCCTGGAACATCGCCAAGGTGACGGATGCTGTTGAGGAGGCAACCGCCATGGGCTCGCCGCTGGCCGTCATGGGCGTCGACCTGGAGTCCGCCTTCGACTCCCTGGACCGCGGCTTCCTGGAGTCCCTGATGACGTCCCTCCGCCTCCCACCGGCCTTCATGGGCTGGATTAATATCTTGTACGCCGGGGCGGACGCAACGATCTGGGCTGGAGGCTTTCACACCACCGCCTTCCCCCTCCTCAACGGCCTACGGCAGGGCTGCGCCGTGAGTGCCGCGCTCTTTAGCATCGCTACGGTGCCGCTGCTATGTCGCCTGGAGTCGACCCTCGGCGTGGGCAAAGTCATCGCCTACGCCGACGACATCGTCCTCCTATTCCATCGCGACGAAGAATTCGAGCGGGTGGCGACCGTCCTCGAAGACTTCAAGCGGGCCTCCGGTATCGCCGTCAACCTCGGGAAGAGCGCGGGCCTTTGGTGCGGCGCCTGGCGCAACCGCGGCGACTCCCCTCTCGGCGCCTCCTGGTCGACCACCTCCATCAGGGTCCTAGGGCTCGACATCGCCCCCAGGAGCCCCGTAGCCCATCAGGAACAGCATCTTCTCGCCCTCCTGGAGTCCGCCTGCCGCAGATGGACGCTCTTCACCCGCGGCCTATCCCTCGTCGAGCGAGCTAGAGCGGCGAACTCGCTGGTGGGCTCCACCATCCAGCATCACCTGCACGGGTACCTGCCATCACCCCCGACTTTCGCCAAGCTGCAGGCCCGACTAGCGAGGTTCGTCTGGGGGCCCGAGCACACGGCGTGGCTTCCCGCCGTCGTCATGGCGAGGCCCGTAGCCATCGGAGGCCTCGGCCTCCTCGACCTGGCAACATAACTCCAGCTCGCCTGCCTCAAGGGTGTGCAGGTCGCGCTCCGCGGAGGCAGGAACGGCTTCGACTGGCTAGTCGCCAGCAGCAGCGAGTCCTTGATCCGCCCTCCACCAGACGGCACGCGTCTCCAGCCCCGCCGTCTTCGGTTGCTGAAGCAGTGGGAGGAGGCCTCCAAGATCCTGAGCCTCAATCACCGGGCGGTCCCCACATCTCAGCTGCTGGACATCCCAATCATCGGCGGCTGCCGGTTCCTTCGCCCTCCCGACCTCCTGGCCCCCGCGCGCTGGCTCGGAGTCCAAGTCCGGGACTTTCTGGCCGAAGAGCGTCACATCGCCCGCCCTACACGCTCCGCCCTGGCTGACGCCGCGGCCCTTGGCGCCTTCTGCCGGAGGCTGACCGCCGAGAACGACGAGGGCTTCCGGGAGACTTCCTTGGCTGCTGCTGTGGTGCTGCGCGGGACGGCCACGCCGTTCCTCAACGGCCTCACGACGTGCTCGGCCCGACGGGCCCTGGATCGTCCGCGCCTCGCGGCCACGCCGATCTCCCGATTACTGGCAAGATGGGCACCCACCATCAGCCCACCATCCAGGATCGACTGGGCCTCGCTCCGGCGCTGCGCCTTCTCGGGGCATGAGGCCGATGCCGCCTTCAAGTTGGCCCTCCACGCTCTACCCCATCCGGCCCATCCTGCCTCGGCCGGCCCCTCGTGTCCTGCCTGCGGGTCCGTCGACCGCTCCCTCGGCCACCGCTACTGGAGCTGCTCTTCCATCAGGCCCCTCATTAGAGAGGCCTTTCACATCATCGGGCGGCCCCCTGACCTGCAGGCTTGGATCTTCGGCGGGTCCGGCCTCGAGGACGACGCCCTGACCATCCTGGCGTCGGCAAAGCTGCGCATTTATCGCCACTTTGTCTAGGTTGGGCTCGGTGGAGTGGAGGACCCACTCATCGCCCGGACGAGGACCCTCATGCGCGGGGATGCCTTCCTTCATCCTCCATCATCTTATAAATATGTATTATATACTAGCGGACGTACCCGGCTTCGCCCGGGTTTTACCCGAGTAAAAGTTTGTCTAACGAATCTCTCGATAAAGTGAACATTTTTTTCCCGGTCCCTTGAAAAATACTCGATAAGTTGAATAAAATCAATATTAATTGGTTCCCTCGGTAATTGGAAGTTAAAGGAATAGTATCTTGCCTTTGAATTGTACCATTATTCTTGTCTCAAATAAATTGCCGTGTCATCCTGAATTTTGTCTTTCCTAATTTTCTACATTACAAAATCATCGTATCATCATGATAATATTTAGAGCAGATTGTTGAATTATAACAGATAAATTAGAATATTTATCTTGATTATTTCTAGGCGAAAAGTTATTTCGAAAATTTTATTTGCTAGAAACCTTCCCAGTACTATACTAAATAACTTCCCAAAGTTTCATGGCGATCCAATGAGTGGTTTGGTCAGGCATAAAGGACAAACAAACAAACAGACACACATACATTCATTTTTATATATATAGATTTCAATTCTGTATATATTTTTTATTCTTTCTTAAACTGTTCTCTTGAATAATTTGTAATATTGTCGAGATGACAATAAAAATGTTTTAATTGTCAATTGTCACACCACTGAACCACTCACAACACACACCAGTAAACCACTCACAACTCGCACACATAATTGACATCGTAGGGTTCTATTTTTTATTTAAAATTTGGGGAAGCCATTTTACCTCTGGCGATCTGATCAACCCCTGACGTCATGAGTTCTGCCAAGACGACCACTAGTAGATATGCCTAAGACCAATCTCCAGCTCGGCTAAAAAATGACCTATAGTCAAATCGTCATCGCTAAACCATGGCCTATGGTGGCATACCTATGGCCAGTTGTCGTGACAGGACAAGTTTTCACCACGAGGTAGTCAGACCCGAGATTCATAGAGGCTTCCCCGGCGGGCGCTGGGCCGGCAATGGCAACAATTGATCGTTTCTAGGAACTCTATAGAATTTCTCTATCGATCGAAGGATGAAGCAATTCATATGAGATACATTAATTATGAATATTGGATCAAACTTATTTATTGATATCTTCCAGTATTTCGACCTTGTTGCCTCTGCTAGGAACATCCGCTACAAACACTATTCACTTGGAATTCTATCCAGACCACGATAATTGGAAGAATAAATAGTTTGACCCAAGATATAGGCACTCTTCTTAATTTATATATATAAGAATGTGTTAAAATGAATAAATTGCAATGAGAAACTATATATTTAGAATAATTAAAAATTGACATGTTAATATAATGCCAGTTTAGCTTTAGCTGAAACTGAACTATTAAATTACGATTTATTATAGTTATATATTTTATATTTATAATTAGTAGTGAAAAATCTCGAAACTATTATAGACGCGTATGATTATTTCAAAAATAAAACAATTTCTACTGCCCTTACTGCAATGGAAAAATTAATGGGAAGGCCTGTCTCATCTCATGGTGAACTCTCCCAGCGGTTTCACCAGTTTAATTTACCATACCGCTGTTATATTGCATTTTTGGTTTTCCTTTTATACTGTTACTGATGCTAGACTCTTGGAATGGGTATTTTAGATGAACTATGGACATAAGCTTTGAGGTCAGTAGAATGCATTTGTTAAATATATTTACTTATTTGAATATTTCTATATTGTTTTATAGTATATATATATAGTTTATGTAATATTACAAATTAAGATATAACAATTATTTTATTATCTTTGACAAATTACATAAACATTTATTTATTAGAATCATACACAAACTGAATATAAGTGCTCCTGAAGAATTTCATAAAACCAGACGAAGTTATAGATGCCTGAATTCCTGTTAGCTTACAGTTTGTAGGTCCTGTAAATTTTGTATATTTTATTAAACTGAAGAAGTCGCCAAGGCACTTTGAGTGATACTCGATTTCGAAAAAAAATATTTTCAAAACAACTTTGTTCCCCTAGGAGAAGTTTGGAGTATTGTCACATTTAAAAATTATTAGAATAATTAATTATTTTAATCCAAATTTGTGTTTACTTAATTTTAAATAATGAAGCATGACTGTCGCTTCGTTTATAAAAACTCTTAAATATATTTCTCTAATTATAGCCCAACGGTTCTAATAAACTATCACATATAATGACAGAACGCGACATCTGTACACGAAGTTTAAAGCTACTAATTAGCGCAATTCTTTCTTTTATAAATTAAACAAATTTTTACAGCTGAAATAAATTAAACTGGTAAACTGCTGGAGAGTTCATCAATCCTTCCAATATTTTTCATCGCAGAAAGAGCAGTGTAAAGTTGATTTATTTATTAAAATTAATAATAATCTCGTTAATAAAAGATTTTTTAAAAATGCATGTTATTTCTTTTGAATGGATAATAAAGGATAATTATCCATAGAAGCATAGGGCGCTTCTCCCGTCAAAATAAACTTCAAAAACTGACGCCATCTATTGACCATCGCCGCAAACAAGCGGCCTCGGGTCGGTGACAAAGCCACAACACCAGCTTTGGCAAATTGAGAAGCGTCCACCTAGAGACCATGGTTTCGGGCTAATGGCCCTCGTCAGTCTAGGGCGGGACTTTATTCCATGAGATCTGTTAGGAGTTGTGAATATTTATGTATATCTGTATGTATATCATGTATATCTGTGAATATTTATTTTTGTTAATCTGTTGTGTTTGTAAAATACGTTATTTTAATTCTTTTGACCAAAGGCCAAGATGTATGAATAGTTTGTTGTTTTTAAATAAAGTTAGTGTCAGTGTTAGAGAGTGTGTGTGTCTCATGGTGTTGGTGTTGGCTTGATGGAAATACACGGGGTGAGCAGCAGCTAAGTGGAGCCTTATAAAGGAACAAAAATACAGTCCTCAAGAAATATAAGGAGGTTTCATGGTTTGGTCCCTCGAGCCGGATGCCGTGACCTAAGGATTTGAAAGAGTCAAGGAAGATAAAGACAAAGAAGTTAAAGTTGAAATAGAAAAAGATAAATTGTATAACTTAGAATTGAAGATTTGGCGGAAGAAAGAAAAAAGAATTATAAATAGGCAAATACGGCTCTAATTGGAATATTGTTCAAAAGAGATTTATGCAAATTTAAAGCGAAAATTTAAAGTAGGCAAAATTTAAGAAAAGAAGAAAAAGATGGAAATGATTAAAAAGAAAAGAACTCTGCTGCGAACCTCAGTGACAAGAAGTGTAAAGGAGATTGAAGCGGAACTGGAGAAGGAATGTCCATCATCGGAAGCAATAAGGGCAAGTTATAGAATTTTAGAAGATAAGGGCAAAAGATTAGGTGAGGTTGATGCCCAAGTAGAGGACATAATGTTAGCTGACGAGTCGGTTACATCCCAAGACTGGGACAAAGAACAACATATGGTGGATGAGTACAAGAAAAGCCTGGTCGTGACAGAAATAAAGGTCAATGATTACCTTAAAGCCAAAGAGATTGGACACGGGATTACGGGCGAGTGGGACTCTGCTAAAACGGGTCAGGAAGGTTTGGCAGCGTGTAAACTACCAAAGATATCCCTCGCAATATATGACGGTACATGTCTTGAATGGCTGGGATGGTGGTCTCAATTTGAGACGATTCATGAAAACCCGGGAATATCGGAGGTAGACAAGTTCCGATATCTGATGCAATCAATGAAACAGGGGACTCGAGCGGAGAGATTGGTGAGGAGTTATCCTCTGACCAAAGAAAACTACCCGAAGGTAATAAAAGCATTGAAATACCGCTTCGGTGACAGTACCATCCTCACCGAGGTTTATGTACGACAACTGTTGAAGTTGGTTGTTAATATTGTAAGAAGGAAGGGCTTATCCCTGGAAAGTATGTACGACCAATTGGAGTCCCATTTGAAATCCTACATTTGAATGCCTACTTCTTTTATCCAATGGTAGAATCGAGCTTGCCCGTGGACCTGTTGAGAACCTGGCAAAGGAGTGCGCTGGCGGGATATGATGTAGAAGATGGGGAGCTACCGCAAACAGTTGACAAAAGACTAACTTCACTCCTGGAGTTTATGAGAAAGGAGGTCAACCGTGAACAAAGGTTGGGCTACATCAGGGATGGATTAGGAGAATCGTCCCGCATGAGAACCAACGGGCACGATGTTACCAGGATGCATGCAGCGGAAGTCAAAAGTAAGACCGAAAGGGTGGGTCCCCGCTGTATCATCTGTCGAGGAAGCCATTGGATCCAGCGTTGTCCAAAATGGCGTGAAATGCCAGTAACCCAAAGAACCGGAGAGTTGAGGAGTCTTGGGGCGTGTTTTAACTGTTTACGCCTGGGACATTATGCCAGGAATTGTAGAAGACCCAAGCATTATCCACGATGGCGAGACTGTCATAGTGGTTTTCTACAGCAACCAAGAACTAAACCCCAGAACTCACCGGAACAGAAAGTGGAGAATACTAGACTGGAAGATAAGATGGTCCCAGTGAATGAGCTAGAGGTTGCATACACAAGGATGCATGTACGCACGACAATTCCGAAAGCCCTATTGGCTACAGCATTGGTTCGCATAATTAATAACAGGGGAGAAAGAATGGTGGTTCGAGTATTGTTGGACCAGGGATCACACACACACAGTCGTCATTCATCAGTAGAGATGTACTCCAACACCTGAATACTGCAACTACAGGAATCAATGCACAGGTGTAAGGAATTAATGACACAAAGGGAGAGCTGGTCAGGGAGTTGGCGTCGTGTAGATTTGAATCCCTGACACAACCAGGTTGGACAATACCAGTTCGGGCGTTGGTGGTGAACAAAATGACCGGAATGTTGCCTGGCCAGGACTTATGTCTATCCATACCGGCCAGCTGGCATTCCCTGCCCCTGGCAGATCCACAGTTTGAGCGTAACCGGAGAATTGATATGATTTTGGGCGCTGATGTCTATGGACAATTATTGCTTCCTGACATCAAAAGGCAAAGACAGGGCCAATTATGCGCTCAGAATACAAGATTGGGATGGGTGATTTCCGGAAAATTGCCTCTTGTAGATCAGAGCAGTCCGCACCTGGTGTACCACACTAGCGTGAAGTATGAGGATAGCTTGGAGGACATCCTTAAACGGTTTTGGGAAGTGGAAGAAATCCCCACCCAGCGACGGAGTTCGGCAGAGGAGGAGTTTTGTGAGCGGCTGTATCATTCCGAAGTCAAACGAATTAGAACTGAAAGATATGTCGTGCCTCTACCGTTGGATCCAACAATGGCAGAATCAGATCCTAGTAAAACCGAGGAATTCACTAGGCGCCAGATGCCTTCTTTTGTTGCAAAACAATATGATCCTGGGAAGGATGGCCTGGTACGGGTTGCTACAGTGAATACGTCACTGGGAGTACTCCGTAGACCCCTAGTCAAGCTGGTGATGCTGCCGGGGGGCCTTCAGAATTTGATGGAGTCTATCAACCGGGGGAGAATGTTAGGAGTTAAATGTATATCTGTGAATATTTATTTTTGTTAATCTGTTGTTTGTAAAATACGTTATTTTAATTATTTTGATCAAAGGCCAAGATGTATAAATAGTTTGTTGTTTTTAAATATAGTTAGTGTCAGTGTTAGAGAGTGTGTGTGTCTCATGGTGTTGGTGTTGGCTTGATGGAAATACACGGGGTGAGCAGCAGCTAAGTGGAGCCTTATAAAGGAACAAAAATACAGTCCTCAAGAAATATAAGGAGCTTTCAAGATCCATTTGACGGGAGAAGCGCCCTATTCTTCTATGGATCAATTTCCTCCCGGCAATTTTTCCATCTATAAAGGATAATTAAGGATTATTTTTTCATGAGCGACCAAATATATACTTGTGTTGGGGAACAGAAACATCTTACTTCAAAAAATAACCCACATTTAAGACATTTTTATTTTAGAGAGAGAGAGAGATGGCGTTTATGAATCTATTGAGCGGGCTTTTTCTCAAGACATTGTGAACATAATTTTTTGGCCTGAAGATCAACGCCACATAGGCAGGAGTTGTAGAACGCTGGGAAAGCCTGGAATGATTTCATGATTTTTCTACCGCTTTGAAATTTTCCTTTTTATCCATAAAACTTAGGTGAGAGGACGACGAAATATGCAGCCTAAAGTTTCTGAAATATGTCTTACAAATTTCACAAAAACATAAAGTTTTTTTTCTTCTTTACACGATGACAGGCATATTGATGACAAATTGAACCTTTTATTGACGCGGTTAGGACCCCCGCAAGATTCCGAGGACTCAGTGGCAATGTCCATCACGTCTGGCCAATTATTAAGTACCTTGTATATGGGACAGAATTCTCTTGTGTCATCTTCTATCTTGATGAGGGTTCCCGAGAGCTTTTTGGGATGATATTTGATGCCATCAGGGCCGTGCTTCCATTCCTTGCCTTTCTTTGATCCCTTGTGGAGGACTTTAATTTTTTTCATCTTGGAGAACATCGACACGAAATGTTCCATTTTGGCAAAAATTATTCGATTGATTATAAAAATATAACATTAACACAGTGGAGAGAGATTTTAAGGGGCTAGTTACTAGTTGGAGAGAAGTGGTTAATAAATTAAAATAAGTTTTACATTTTTTAGTAATTTTTAATTGGAAAAATTATATTTCATAGTAACCTCAATCTACTTATATATTTTGCCTTATTCTGTCTGTTTGTCTGTTTGAAGCTCACGGATGGGATTTTTCATAACCATCGGTGGTTCAGTGGTAGAATGCTCGCCTGCCACGCGGGCGGCCCGGGTTCGATTCCGGCCGATGCATTTTTTTTTTTTTTACAATTTTTAAAACTTATTTATATACACTGCGTGACATTGAAAATGGAACACCAAGAAATAGTGGCCAGAAAGTGATGAAACTCGGCAGACAGAGAGAGACAGGGACGAACAATAAGTGATCTTTATTTCAAAATTATATTCATAATACAGTGCGAGAACGGCGTCGGCTTAGTAGCAAGTAGGACCACCACGGACGGCGATGCAGGCAGCAACACGTCTAGGTAGAGAGTCAATCAGAGTACGGATGGCGTCCTGAGGGATGGCTCTCCATACCCTCTCTACCATTTGCCACAGTTCCTCTTCTGAACGCGGCTGTGGCAAGGCATGCAAACGGCGTCCAATGATGTCCCAGACGTGCTCGATTGGTGAGAGATCAGGAGAGTACGGTGGCCAGGGAAGCATCTGTACATCTTGCAGAGCTTGTTGGCTAATGCGAGCAGTGTGCGGTCGGGCGTTATCCTGCTGATAAAGGGCATTGGGTACCCCCTGAAGGTAGGGGAGTGTCACCGGTCGCAGCACATCATCAACGTATCGTTGGGCCGTCATAGTGCCCTGAATACGAAGTAAAGGTGACCTGGAATCATACGCGATTGCGCCCCAAACCATGATTCCACGTTGTCGCACGGTGGCGCGTTCCACAATTGCTGCCGGATTGGACCTTTCTCCACGTCGACGCCACACGCGTACACGGCGACTATCACTGGACAAGCAGAAACGCGACTCATCTGAGAACACGACCCTGTGCCATTCCGTCATCCACGTCGAGCTAGCCCGGCACCATTCCAAACGTTGGCGCCTATTCGGTGGGGTCAATGGCAGTCTTCTTAGCGGACGGCATGAGTGCAAGCCATTAGCAACCAATCGACGGGAAATGGTTCTGGTCGAGATGGAATGATCTAGGGTGTCTTGCACATGTTACAGGATGGCGGTACAAGTGGCTTGTGGGGCCGCCACTGCTTGTCGAAGGATACGCCGATCCACACGTGCTGACGTCACTCTGGTTGCACCGACATTCCTATAAATTGCCACATTTCCTTGTTCCAACTATCTTCTCCACAGTCGGTGCACCGTGGACGCACCAAGGTGTGTATCAGCTGCGATTTGACGTATGGACCAACCTGCCCTTTTCAGTCCGATCACCATGCCCCTCGTAAAAGCGTCTGTCTGCTTGAACTGCCTCCGTTTACGATGAGCTGGCATTCTCTGTTATTACACGTGTCTTTTGACACAAGAACAAAATTTCTACAATGATTTTCCTTGAAGAAATAACGACACGAATACTGTCCTTTCTGCAAGTTCCTTCCCTTATATCTTACTCCATGTGCGCAAGAGAGCTGCGCATTTTACATCATTTGCATAACTCGGTTAGGCGCGTCTACCCTGAAATTTGCATAATTTTCTGGCCACTATTTCTTGGTGTTCCATTTTCAATGTCACGCAGTGTATTATACAAGAATGACATCCACGGCGCCAATTTAGAATTGTAACGAATAGTATTTGAATAAAAGCATTTAATCGGGTAAAACCCGGGCGTTGCCCGGGTCATTCGTATATAATAATTGTATAAACGAATGCAAGACAAAATCACCGCGAATGTTTCTCTTTTTTAAGGCAATTTCTTTTTAAGGCAATTGTCGTTATTTATCGTTAATTTTTGTTTCGATTTTATTGAAAAAAAAAACGATATGGTGCCTTTAAAAAATGATCTTTATTACTATGCAGTTTTCTATTTAGTCAATATACCTAAGTTCATGTTGCAAATGTAATTATCTCTATCGATTTAGTAGGAGAAATGCAAAAAGAAAATCGACATGATGAAATATTTATGAAAATTCACATTTTTATTTTTATATTTTCAAGACACACACAGTTTGGGGCGGGACGTTTCACAAGAGAGACATCCACGGCGCCAATTTATAATTGTAACGAATAGTATTTTAATTAAAACATTTCAAAAACACACAGTTTGGAACGGGACGTTTCA
The DNA here is from genome assembly GCA_030710605.1 of Cordylochernes scorpioides. Classification (NCBI taxonomy): domain Eukaryota; kingdom Metazoa; phylum Arthropoda; class Arachnida; order Pseudoscorpiones; family Chernetidae; genus Cordylochernes; species Cordylochernes scorpioides. Next base: position 133,986,979 of record CP092865.1, on the reverse strand, counting down.
CAAGAGTGACATCCATGGCGCCAATTTATAATTGTAACGAATAATATTTGAATTAAAACGTTTTTAAAATATATGCGCACTCGGGTAAAACCCGGGCGTTGCCCGGGCCATTCGTCTAGTAATTAATAAAACACGAAAGATTTTAGCGTCATAAATTATAAACCTTATGAATGCTGTGGTAGAGAAAATTTTAAATTAGAGCTGTGTTGTGCTCAATTGAACATTTATATATCGTATCAACACACTGGATGTTTGAATACAGTTTAGATAAATTTTAGAGATTAATCTGTATCTATCCATGTAAAAATTTATAAATATGTCTGATAATTAGGTATAATTCATTTTTTTATATTCTTTTGTTCGCTTGCACCAATTTAAATTCCTGTCAATACTACTAATTATTTTTTAAAGGAACTGCTTATTCTCGATTGCTTGTAGATAAGTTTATGTCAAGCCCTTTCTTTCTTATTTCTCCCTATTGGATACATTGTAAATAACAATTCTAATTATTGTTACTATTACTGTTATTTCTGTATAAATGCGAAACATTCCCATCTCCAATTTTGTGTTTGATAAGCAAAAATACATCGTTTTAATGCTTTTTATATAAAAGGAGAAGTGTCTCTTTTGTGGTATACATAAATTTTTGAGTAAAAGGGCTTTTTAAAAATGCGTTGAAACAATGAATTTCTAGATTTTTCATGCGCGACCCCTAAGTCTGGAAATAGTTCATCAAACGATTGAAATAAAATTCACAGAGCTGATTCTAGTGGAACTTAAAGTGTTCATCAAAGAGTTTGTTCTTGATGAATTCAAGCGTTAGCTCGTCACCAGGCCTTGATTCCAACATCGTGATGAGAGAGGAATAGGTCTTTGGAAGAGAGAAAAACAGTATAGCTGTTAGGAGAGAGTCCTTTAATGTTTTTCGAATTGTTTGCAGTTTGTGAACTAGTTCCATCGTGGTAGTTATATGTGCTGTTACATGCTGTAGTCTTCTTTGAATTTTAAGCTATATAGTTTCCTTAGGCGATAAATTTTCCTAAGGGCGTTTTTCTTTCGTGTATATTTTTAAGAGTGACTCAAGTAGCTTTGGCTGCTATTAGGTTTTTGACATGGACTATTTGAGAGTCGGCGATGCTTAGGTTTTTTAATGACAACTCTAGCTTTTGAATATTTATTTTTGCATTCAATTTTTGGTTATTCTGGAATATTTTTGGTGACAACTTTCCAAAGTTTTTCCATTTGTAAGAGCATTTCAAGTTTAAAAGACCATTTTCAGTAGTTATAGCCATCGAGCTTATCTAGGGTTACCTAGTGACTTGGGAGTGATGGTATGTCTGCTTGTACTTTGTTTTCTTGTTTCAACTCATCAGTTCAATATCATGCAATATTCAGTCTCATAATCTAATTATTGTAAGGTTTAGGTATTTAGAGTTTGTAGGAAGGCATGAGGCCTTTGATGGTTATTTGCTAATGACCTTTATTTCCATTTAAAAAAGGAAATTTAATAGCGAACAACATTCAAAGAGTAAACATAGGCGAGAAGGTAGACAAATAGTATTTGATGATGATAAATCCAGGGTTGCGGTAGCAGCGGTTGTATTATTTAGTTTCCAACATGGAATATACCGCTTTTGCTTTATTAATTGGGTAGTAAGAGTACTGATTTTGGTGTAAAAGGATTTCGTACTATATTAACTGCTGGTTGCAGCACCCCGCCGCCGCCAAGAAAAATAAACAGGCGGCCGCCATAAATTACCAGGACGACCGCGGCGCCAGCGCGGCACAGCGGAGGAATCTAGAGAGGACCAGATGTACATTCCGGGGTGTTGTCCTTTTTGTCTTCCCATATGAATGTAGTTATCAAGAAATTTCAATAAAACACTAACTTTGAGAGACTTTCTGAGCCATCGCTGGACCAGTAAATCGACACACCACATTGGTGAGCCGGACGTGATAGAAAAGAAAAGCATACGAAGATCTCAAGAGATAAAGAAATGCAAAAAGTGATTCAAGCTTGAAAAGAAGCATCATCCAGGATATCGGGATATCATCTCAAGACTAAGATAAGTTTTTATATTATCTTCCTTATTATTTTATCTCAATATTTTTATTTTTAACTTTATCTCTAAGCTGTTGTGTCGAATTTAAATTTACGTAAAATGGAAACAGAAAATAAGCCTAGCGATACCTCAGAAATATGCAAAGTTAGTGTTAAAATACCGCCTTTCTGGGTTGAAAAACCTGAAATATGGTTCTTCCAGGTAGAAGCACAGTTCAAAATAGGTGGAATTATTCAGGAAGACACTAAATTTAATTATTTGATCTCCCAATTAGAACCTAAATATATAGAAAACATTTGGGACATAATTAATAGCAAAAGCGACAACAAGTACTCTGAATGTAAATCACGACTACTTGAATTGTTCAGAGAAAGTGAAGGGTTGAGAATTAAAAAGTTAATTTCAGGTATTGAGCTCGGAGACATGAAGCCGAGCCAGTTACTACAAAAGCTCAGATCCCTCGCTACCCCAGATATCTCTGACAATTTAATAAAAACTTTATGGCTTGATAAACTGCCCACATCCATAAAGAACATACTTATTGTAAGCGAAGAGGACATTAGCAAATTGGCCATAATGGCCGATAAAATAAATGAAATAAACTCTTCCAAAGAAATATATGATGCGGAAGTGCCTTCTTCATCAACAGATCGCTTGATCGCCAAATTGGAAGATCTTGAACGGCAGGTGTCCTAATTGAGACTGGATAGATCTAGATCTCGATCCAAAAATAGGACTCAGTCAAGACCGAGAAGTAATTCTCAAAGATCTTTCGATCCAAAAGGGAAATACTGCTATTACCATTTTAGATTTGGTCCTAATTGCTTGCAAAATAAATGCAGGTCTCCGTGCAGTTGGAAAGAGTCGGAAAGCCCCAACCGGCGGACAGAGTAGCGACAAGCTCTTCTGCCGGCATTCAGGATTGTCGCAATCTCCGATTATTTATGACGGACAAAAACACGGGATTGCGCTTTTTGGTGGACAGTGGTGCTGATATATCTATAATACCTCCAAAGGATAAAAATAGGATGCCTATCTCTGATTATAAATTATATGCAGCCAATGGTACAGAAATTGTTACCTATGGAACAAAGGTTAGAAATTTGGATATCGGACTTCGACGTCAATTTCAATGGCCTTTTGTAATCGCCAATACCAACAGAGCAATAATAGGAGCAGACTTTCTGAACAACTTTGGATTGATTATTGATATAAAAAATAAACGCCTAATTGATGGAATAACTAATCTTTCCATAAGAGGCGTCATTCAGTCAATCTCAGACATGGGAAATATTAGCACTCTATATTCATCATCCAAGGTCAGCGCTATCCTAACCAAATATCCTAACCTATGTAGGCCACCATCATATTTTGTAGAAGCAAAACATAGCGTTAAGCATTATATTCCTACAAGAGGTCAGCCAATTCACTCAAAAGCCCGTCGCCTAGATTCACAGAGATTAACTCTTGCTAAGGCAGAATTTCAATATATGTTGAATAATGGAATAATTAGACCCTCAAATTCTCCTTGGGCGAGTCCACTACATTTAGTTTCAAAAAAGGACGAGTCACTAAGACCTTGTGGTGATTATAGAAGACTCAATGCAGTTACACTTCCAGATCGTTATCCAATCCCTAGACTGGACGATTTCCACCACATCTTAAAAGGTACTCGTGTGTACTCAAAAATAGACCTATGCAAAGCATTCTATCAGATTCCAATTGCTGAAGAGGATAAACCAAAGACTGCCATCATTACTCCTTTTGGGCTATTCGAATTTAATGTAATGAGTTTCGGTCTTAGAAATGCTACTGCTACCTTTCAGAGATTCATGCATGAAGTCTTAAGAAACTTAGACTTTGCATTTGTCTACTTAGATGATATTCTGGTAGCCTCTAAAACAGAGGAAGAGCATTATAGCCACCTTGAAACCTTATTCAGCAGACTAAATTCCTATGGATTGAGAATCAATCTTTCTAAATCTAAATTCCTAGTACAGGAAATTGATTTTCTAGGATACCTAATTACCTCTCACGGTGTGAAACCACTCCCAACAAAGGTTAAAGCTATTCTAGAATATAAGAAACCAAAAACAGTTCATGAATTACGCATATTTTTGGGAATGCTAAACTTTTATTGTACCTTTTTGAACAATGCCGCAGAGACTCAGGCAATCCTTCATGAATACTTGAGGGGAGCCAAGAAAAAGGATAGAAGCGAAATAAAATGGTCTGAAGAAGCTGAAGTTCAGTTTGAAAAATGCAAACAAGCCCTAGCTAATACAGCACTGTTAGCCTACCCCGATACTGAACTGCCTATCTCACTCTGTACAGATGCTTCAGATCGGGCAGTTGGATCAGTTCTCCAACAGCTTGACAATAATAATTGGAAACCAATAGCATTTTTCTCTAAAAAATTAAATCCTGCTCAATGTAATTATAGTACATATGATAGAGAGCTTCTCGCAATATATTTGTCTATCAAATTCTTCAAGCACCTGCTTGAGGCACGTGAATTTACAATTTTGACTGATCACAAACCTTTAATTTACGCATTCAAACAAAAAAATGAGAAAGCTTCTCCTAGACAATTAAGACATCTTCAATACATCTCCCAATTCACTACTGACATCAAGTTCATAAAAGGTACTGACAACATAGTCGCCGATGCTCTTTCCAGAGTTGATGCTATCACAACTATCGACTATGAAGAGATCGCCAAAGAACAAACTGGTGATTCAGAACTACAAAACCTGATATCAAAGAATACTTCTCTAAAATTTAAGCAATGCCCACTACAATCAGGCAATTTGTTATGGTGTGACGTGTCTACCAATAATATTAGACCATTCATTCCAATTAAATTCCGAATGATGGTTTTTAGGAACTTCCACGAACTCTCACACCCAGGCATCAAAGCCACTACTAAACAATTAACATCAAGATTTATATGGCCCAATATGAATAAAACATTAGGAAATGGGCTCGAGCTTGTGTCAACTGTGCCAAAAGTGCAAGGTGTCGATACACACAAAATCAGAAATATGCAAATATCAAGAAGTGGATGAAAGATTTAGTGTTGTCCACATAGATCTAATTGGTGCTTTACCTCCATCGAATGGTAACATCTACTGTCTGACCTGCATCGACAGGTACACCAGCTGGATGGAAGTTGTTCCGCTACCAGATATGAAGTCTGAAACGGTAGCGAGAGCGTTCTACGAAAACTGTATTGTTAGATTTGGAGCACCGCATACAGTGATATCAGACCAAGGAAAGCAGTTTACTTCTCAGCTTTTCAAAGATTTAACAACGCTGTGTGGTATCAAACTTCGCCATTCCACGGCGTACCACCCTCAGTGTAACGGGAAGATTGAAAGGCTTCATAGAACCATTAAAACTGCCATTCGTGCCCACAATAGTATTAAGTGGACAGAAACGCTGCCAACAGTTCTCCTAGGCTTGCGTGCTGTGTGTGTGTGTGTATGTGTTGTGTGTGTGTGTGTGTGTGCTATCAACAAAGATAACAACCATTCTTTGTGTCTCAGATGGTTTATGGCAAAACCATCAGACTGCCTGGCGAATTCTTTGATGATTCTAAACATCACCTGCATGCTGAAGAATTTGTTCAACAGCTTCAAAAGCAAATGGAATTGCTCAAACCCTTAAATGAAAAACATCATTCGAAGACTAAAGTATTTGTTCATAAAGATCTGAAAACATGTTCACATGTATTTATCAGGACAGATCGAGTGAAGAAACCTCTGGAACCACCATATGAGGGACCCTTCCCAGTCCTTGAAAGAACAGACAAGTATTTCACACTCAAAGTGAAAGGAAAAAATGTTACCACATCGATTGACCGATTGCGACCTGCATACTTACTGGCAGATTCGGACAATATAACTGCAGAACACCCTGCTGCAACAAGACCCATCGTGTCGGGAGCGCTGCCTTCTACATCGTCCCAACAGAAACCTGACCCACCAGATGTGGAGAAGTACACAGAATTCCAAGGAACAGGATCAGCACCAGACCTGACTAGGACAAGATCGGGGAGAATAATCAAGAAACCCGTGAGATTTAAGGAGCAATAGACTATATTTCTCCTTATTTTAATTTCTTGCCTATATGATGTATATATATTGTACTTAACCATTTTGTGCACAAATCGTGACTTCGCCACTGGAGGGGGAGTACTGTGGGGGCCAGCTGGTTGCATCACCCCGCCGCCGCCAAGAAAAATAAACAGGCGGCCGCCATAAATTACCAGGACGACCGCGGCGCCAGCACGGCACAGCGGAGGAATCTAGAGAGGACCAGATGTACATTCCGGGGTGTTGTCCTTTTTGTCTTCCCATATGAATGTAGTTATCAAGAAACTTCAATAAAACACTAACTTTGAGAGACTTTCTGAGCCATCGCTGGACCAGTAAATCGACACACCACAGTATGAATGTTTTGGTGTAGCCAGATGAGATCTATTGATCTATTTCTTTTTTATTATTTTGAATACTTGGATGAAAAATTAGTATAAATTCTCTTGGATAATGTTTTCACTGTGTTGATCTCATGACTCAGAGGGTAAAAAAATAAAATATGGATATAATTAGGCTGAAAAACATTTTTGCAAAATACTGTTGTATGGAGACGGTGTGGAGTACAAATTATTAGAATGTTTAAGAAGGGTAGAACATTATTGATTTCTACTTTAAAAGTGAAGGCCATTTCAATTAGGTGACTATTTAACTTTGTTGGGTATCAACCTGGTTATGAGAACAAATACCAAAACCATTACCTATATATCTGCGCTATGCAATAATATCTGAGATCAAATCTGAAGTAATCTATCTGTCTATAGTTTGCATGAAAATTTCAGCAACAGCTGTGGGGGAGAGCTGCCCATTAGGTACCTTTAATAAGCGCAAAGAAGTTGGATTTGAAAGAAAATATTGAATCTGTAGACAAAGTTTGTCTATTTTTGGGACTCTTGAGATATATCAAACTATCTTCATTAGGAATGCTTCAGTTCACTCTATAGCCAGAAGTTGAGGTAGACTCTGATACAAGGCCACAACATCATATGACACTATAATGTGTTCCGATGAGGGTGAATTCTGTGAATTTTTCAATAAAAGAAGGATCTGAAGAGATAAATGTAGTGAGCAGGATGTTTCCTTCAAGAGAGGATTAAGGAACCAGGGATAGATGGAATTCAAGAGGACATAGATATAGGATCCATTACTTGTATTGGAAAAAAAATAGATATTTGAAAGGTGAGAAAATAATAAAGAGATATATTTCAATGTGAAAAAAGGCGAATATAATGCAAAAGAATAATTCAAAACAAAGGAAGAATTATCGTATTGACAATGTATAGTAAAATACTTTTAAAGTGTAAAAGGTTGTTATTAAAATGAGAAAAATATCATTAAATTAAATTTAGTTATCATCTATTAATAAAATGTAAAGTGCTGTCTTTTTTCATTTAAGTTGCTAAAACGATATTTAAATATCTATGAATTTGGAATAAAATTGTAAGGTTCTAATAATCTGTTATTGTTTACAAATTTGATTGTTGTTGATGAGCTAATTGTTTGTTTTTTTTAACGCTTATTTTTTAGCAGCTTTAAATCGTAGTTTGTAGTAAAAAAATGGTGTATTTAAAGAGAGAGAGATTTTAAATCCTATTAAAGAGGAATAATACGTTAAATTAAAATTCCATTAATGGATGACAAAGAAGTCGTTGTTTCGGATGTACATTTAAATACCAACAATATCTTGTTGAAAAAAGATTCACAATTGTGTAGGTAATAATTCTTTGAAACCTTTTAAAAGTTGGGAATTTTTATAAGAAGTTAGAACTAAGAAACACATAGACTTTTTTAAACTTCTTCTACCTAGGAATATTTCTTTTATCTTCACTTATACAGTAGAACTACCTCCCTGTAACAGACAGCACCTAGTTGCAGTGCCAAAGTGTCCTTTACAGAGAGGTGTCCTCTTACCAAAGAGTTGTTATTTTTTTATATTATGATGCATTAGCGCGCCGGTATGAAAATTCGAAACTATTATAGAGGCGTATGATTCTCTTTTAAAAATTAAAAAATTTCTGCTGTTTCGCCAGGCCCTCCCATTAATTTTTCCATTGCAGTAAGGGCAGTAGAAATTGTTTAATTTTTAAAAGAATCGTACTGTATAATAGTTTTGAATTTTTTTATATGTTAAAACAACAAAAAAATATTTTAAAGTATATTATATTTATTAATTATTATATAGCCTATTATAACCTTGTGTTTAGCACTTAGTAATTGGTTATCGTAAACTATTTAAATGCCATTAAACATTTAAAATGAATTTTAGTAATAATATTTATCATTCAACTTTGATTTTCTCTGAATTGTCTGCTAGCAGGAATGTCTGTTATATGTGAAATCAATAAATGATGCATTAGGAAAGTGTCCGTTGTGTGGAGGTGTCTGTAAGAGTGATAATGTCTGTTAGTGTGAATATTCTTTTTAATGTGGAGGCAATGTTGGCGATGATAAAACTGCCCATTGTATAGAGGTGTCTGCAAGTGTCCACTAAGGGAGGTTCTACTGTATTTCCTTTAGATCTTCTTCTTTCTTATCTCCACACTGGGTGAAGTAGAATGCAGCTGCCTTTGTCATCAAGACTGGGACCATACTCAGTGGCAGGCCTACTTAGCTCCAAAAAAAATGGCCACCTCTGACATGAGGAAAAGACGCCATGTGCAGCCGCTCCTAACATGGAGTACAAACTCATGCTGTATCCCTGGATTAGGAGCCCTTACAGGGTACTATCAGCCGGGCCAGCTGAGCCCAGGTATTTTAGTGAGCTTGTTACTACTCCCTCTCCTCCATTTTCATCCGGGCTTGGAAGCGGCAAAGGTGGAGTTATTTTCTTTAGATAACTTAGATAAATAGGGTAAGGATTTCCCAAAAAAATTACACGAGAGTAGTTTGAAATGATTTTAATGATGATAAGGCACAATATTTGGATTATAGATTAAAACTACAAGATAATAAGACCAAATAAATAAATAACATAAACTTGATATAACAGTACTATATAAGAACATGCTGTGATATTTTTTTATTATTTAGTCTTTTGTCTGAGGATAGTAACAACGCTTTTGCAGAAACGTCACACTATTTATTTATCTGGATTTGGGTCTTATTACCTTTTAGTCCTGATTTTAATGATGTTTTACTTTAAAACATTTGTGGTTATCATAAAATCATCATCTTCATTGATACTCAGATTACCGTAGCAGCATAAGCATGGTGCAAGCTGTGCCTCAATGACCAGAAAAGCTGATGAGGGCCAAAAGGTAATAAGACCAAATAAATAAATAAAATAAGCTTGATAACAGTTCTATTTAAAAACATGCTGCGATCTTTTTTTTCTCATTTAGTACTATGTGGTTAGATTTTCCTGATTAATCAAGAATTTGGCCAATTATGGAATAATTAACACTTTCGACCCGAGGGACGCGAATTCGCGTCCTTGCCGATGTTTCACATGTACATTAGGTCAGCTGATTTCCCCCCAACTCGCTGATAGATAGACAAGAAGGGACAAGATCCTGGTGGACATGAAATCGGTATTTAATATTATATCTAATTTTGAAAATCGAGGACGTGAATTCGCGTCATTCAGGCTTGATTCAAAATCGGAATGGACGTGAATTCGCATCCCTCGGGTCGAAAGTGTTAAATCCATTAGTTGATATTTATTCCAACATATTGATGAGACAAAGGCAGGGATGTGATGCTCAGATGGTTTATTTGGTGCAGTGCTGGACTTATGGTCCGGTCCAGGAAGGTTATGATGTTCGGGGTCTCGCCGGGCCGGTTGTAGGAGAGGATGGAGCTGTAGCTAAGGCAGGACATGTTAAACAATTCCGTCACAGTGTATTCTGATCGAGAGACTAAAGATAACTGCAGTTGTTGTATTTAATGCATTGCTGCGAAACGGTGGTCAATGGTCAAATACAATTTATACCCATCATCTCTGTGGTGCCGTTTCACTGATTAATAAAAATAAAAATAATTTGTACTGACCCTGTGTACCATTGGTCAGCTACTTGTTGACACACAACAATATGATACAAGCCATCAGCTACACAATCAAGAGATGTCTTTTTTTCAAAGTATCAAAATAGAACAATATTTCATTGAACAGAGTGTCATTAAAGTTAATTACATGGTTTTAATGGTTACTCTGATGGTTTTAAAGGGCAGAAATGTAAATTTAGAATATTGTACCTTCCCACAAGTGTGTAATCACTGTCCAGCCCATCTTCATTCCCGCCTCCACTTCACCTGTTCCCAGGATGTCGGACCTCCCCAGGAGGATGAGGATGGGGACCTGGAGGTCCACCGGGGACTCCTGTCACTGGAGCTAGGTGAGGTGGTTTGAGAAAAGGTTGACACACTGGAGAGTGACACAGAGGGTCGTGGCAGAGCATGCCGGAGCTACCAGGCTGGCCCAGGTGGGACTCCAGGTGTGGAGCGGAGCACTACTGATGGCGGACTTCCTTCTCAGCCGTCCACTGACAGCCGAGGTCCTGCTGGAGCTAGGGTCCGGTATAGGACTGTGTTCCCTGCTGGCCGCCCCCCTGGCCTCTACTGTCCTCTGTACAGGTACTGTAACTACACTCTGGGCATTTCCTTTGGCCATTCCCTTTTCTATGATAAGGCACAATTTGAATTAATGATTAGAACTACAGTAGAACCTCCCTGTAAAGGACACCTAATTGCAGAGCCAAAATGTCCTTTAAGGAGAGGCGTCCTCTTACCAGAGAGTTATTAAATAGTAAAAATAGTAATTTTTCAAATGAAAACTGTCCTTTATAGAGTGGTGTCCTCTAGCAGGTTGTCAGCTAAAGGGAGGTTCTACTGTAGTAATAATAGTTGTAATAATACAAATATAAATATGTATTATCTTGTAGTTCTAATCTGTATTCTAAATGTAGTATGATCCTCATGTAGTTTAAAGTCCATTATTCCAGACATCTCCCAGGAGGGGATCCTGGAGACCAGCCTTAGGAATGTGGAATCTAACGGAGGACACAATGTCTTGGTGCGGGAGCTAGACTGGAAGACAGCTCCATCCTCAGGACTGCTGACAGGTCGGTGTTCTTCTTTCTTATCTCTGCTTAACAATATAATGGGCAAGTGTCTAACCTCAAGGAATACCCATGTTCATGGCTCTGGCAAAGTGGCAATGGCCACGCATTTGTTATCCAAGTCTTCAGTCAGTTATTAGTTTTATTATCTCCACTTATCATATTAGGGTATCAAGCCTGTAGATGTTTTTGATAGTTTCTGCTGGGGATGAGTAGAGTTCTTCAAAAGAGATTTGACATTCATAATGACTGGGTGAAGCAGAATGCATCTGCCTTTGTCATTAAGACTGGGAGCACTACTCAGTAGCAAGCCAAATTAGCTCCAATATGAAATGGCCACCTCTGACATGAGGAACAGACGTCATGTGCAACTGCTCCTAACATGGAGTACAGACACATCCTGTATCCCTGGAACAGAAGCCCTTACACGGTACTATCAGCTGAGCCCAGATTTTTAGCGAGCTTGTTGCTGTTCCCTCTCCTCCTTTTTTCATCCGAACTTGGGACCAGCAAAGTTAGCTGTTATCCTTGTTGCTCCCAGTCCTGTGCTGATGTCGGACTGTGCAGACGCTGCTTCACCCTGGGGATGGAGTCCTGGAGATGTGGAGAAACTCCGGCAAGTGACCACTGCTATTGCTGCTGATGGTGAGTAGCACTGTTAGTAGCAAAAAGATGATCCACCAGATTTTATAGTGCAAAGAAAAAAATTCTCTCGATAAATCAGTTTAGATATAATAATCATTATTCTCCCACACATGTGCGCAAGCACAAAGGCTGAATTATATTAATTAAAAAAATTAAGCCATGATAATCATGGTGGGTAGTTAGCGACTGCTTTTTACTGTAAGCGCACCACATGTCTACACATGTGAAAGCAGTTCGACTTTGCACTTACAAATGTGCCAGAGCCCCGTTTGGTTACTTGCACTCGCTGGTGGGGTTGGACTTTTGCAAGAATCGGGGGGCCATTGGAACATTTTTTTTTTTTTTTAACATAAAAAGTGTCCAATGCGGGGATCGAACCCGGGTCGTAGTGGTCGAAACCAAACGGTTTAACCAGCCTTCCACCGACCCCAAATCTTAAATTATGTCATTGAAATGTAATTTTTTATTCATTAAAATTTTTTTTCTCACATTTCAGTATTTAATTTAAATGAGAAGGGAACACCAGAAAAATCTCAACAAGAGTGTAGAATTATTTAATAAATCAGAGAATTGATTTATCAGACTGGTGCACACAAATATGTATTAGACAAAACAGACAATTACATATGATAAATTAATCAAAAAATATCTTTCTCCGAAGACACACGAGATAGCCAAGTGTGAGCAAAATTGCCTCTATCTTCTTCAAAAAAGTAGATGACTGGCGATATTTTCCACTTCTTAAGTTTTGTACATGAGTCTATCCCTCAAAATAAATATAAAAACTAGACGCCATCTATTGACCATCACTACAAACTAGCAGCCTCGGGTCGGTGACAAAGCCACAACACCAGATTTGGCAAACTGAGAAGCGCTCACCTGGAGATCATGGTTTGGGCTATGGCCCTCGTCAGTAGAGATCTGGCTTTATTTATTGAAATCCACACAGATCTCACTGGCTCCTGGACTGACATTAGCCTGTAACCACAGCCTCCAGGTGAGCTCTTCTCAGTTTGTCAAAGCTGGTGTTGTCGCTGACCTGAGGCCACTAGTTTTTAGCGACAGTCAATAGATGAGTTTTTACATCTATTTTGACAAGAGAGGTGACCTATGTAGATAATATGTGTACAAATTATTTCAATCCATGTTAGAATGGAATACTCAATGTGATCCTATCACAACAACAGCTGGGATGTTGCAGTGATCTATGACAACACCATCTCACAGGCCTTCCTGGCCACCCTGATCTGGCTCCAGACCTCCTTCTCCCTCACAACAGTCTTCCTCACCACTGAGAAACGGTGAGAAGCTCTCTTGCTGATGTCCCCACATGGAACAACATACAATTATATGGTCTACTCCTCGTAACTGCTCTAGATTCTTACAAAATACAGAAATCATATTATGACGCAACTCTATTTTATTCACCTGTTCAAAGGCAAGCCTTTCTTCAGCTAACTAAAATGTAACTTTTAATTTATATCGTAAAGATAGAGGCTGCCTGGCCGCATTCATAGTTCTTCAAATAAAAGATACTTCGGCCAGTAAATCTTTTTATTGTATCGACTTTTCAACAAAAATCTTTTGTCCTCGTCAGGAGCGAACAAAAATTAAAACATTTGGCAAAGCGTTAGAAATTGTTCTAATATAATAATGTTTTGCCAAATGTTTTAATTTTTTTCGCTCCTGACGAGGACAAAAGATTTTTGTCGAAACGTCGAGACAATAAAAAGATTTACTGGCCGATGTATCTTTTATTTTACGTTCTAGTTAGCTAAAGAAGGGCTTGCCTGAAAGTTTCCTTTAATAAGGTGAATAAAAAAAAGAGTTACGCAGTTATATGATTTCTGTATTTTGTAATTTGTCAAAATCTACAATCCTGCAATAATGAATGCTCTAGATTCTGTTAATTAACACATTGTTGGCTTATCCTTTAAACTGTGCATGAAGATAAAATATTTGGGAAATATCTACATGTATTTTTTCATAGTTTTCTTAGATGCAATCACCAATTATAATCATTCCAGTGCAGACTATATTTAGCAGAATGTGGTAGATTAAATTGCCCAAATCACCAGGAAGATTCTCCTCACTGCTAAGCATTCCCAAATATTTTTAATCTTCAATTCACTGATTGTAGAAATTCATTTTTATTTTTTAAAAATTTTTAAGTGTTTTTTTTTTTTTTTAATTATTATTCCTAGTACATGTTGTACAGGATAATAATGGTGGGTAAAAGTTGGTGACTGCTTTTACTGTAAGTGCATCACATGTCTACACATGTGAAAAGCAGTTAGACTTTTGCACTTACAAATGTGCCAGACTCTATTTGGGTACTTGCACTCGCTGGTGGGGTTGGACTTTTGCAAGAATCGGGGGCCATTAGAGCATTTTTTTAAATCAGAAAAAAGTGCCCAATGTGGGCTTCAATCCTGAGTTTTAGTGGTCGAAAACCAACAGTTTAAACCACCCTTCCACCAAGTCCCTTGTTTCAAATGTCAAATGTGCTATGTATATTACCTACTTATTTTTTATGAAGGAACACATTTTCTCTGGTTATCTCAAATAATTTGTGAGAGAGATTTTCAACTTCTTATCACAATAAAACCATTCTGTAAAGGACACCTAATTGCTAATTAATAAAAATGGTAATTTTGGTGATGAAGACTAGCAGGAGTATCCTCTCACGGGGGTTCTGTTGATGTTTCTCATCCCCTTGTGTAAAGATCACACGAATTCTATGAGTCCAGAATGGTGTGTTGGGGTGCAGCTTTCATTGATCATGGCACCATGATCCAGGCACATTCATGTACCATGTACTGTGCCTGTATTCATATTATAATTATTGTATTTGCACATTTCAATATTCTGAGGTGTTTGTGTCTCTCCACCTCTGTGTCTTACCATTCATCAAGTTGATCAATCTGTGTCTTCTACAATATTTGGTCCTCACTCACTACCCATCAACATCCAAAATTATTGCAAAAAATATAATTAGTTGTAGCATCATAATTTTAATCCCAAGTTTTAAGTCCTAAATGTGTTTTAACTGTTGGTTATGTTGTTGTTGTTTCTTATCCCCTTGTGTAAAGATTACATGAATTCCAACTGTTGGTTATAACAACAGCAATTGTCCTCCCAAGAGAACAAGTCTTTGATTTCCAGACTTAAGTCTGGTCATCTACGGACAATGACTTTCCAGAATGGTTGCAAGGTTTTCCCACTAAGTACTAAGTGCAATTTTCAACCTGCAACCCCAATCCACATCATTGACTGTATTGACTCATCCATTGAGGAGCTCTACTCATCCCCAGCAGAAACCATTAAAAGTCTCAAGCTCTAGAAGCTTGATACCTATGATTGAGTGGAGATAAGAAAGAAGACAACAGCAACAATATAAACTCTTGGTCCCATGTGGTATTGTTATAATGAGATTTGACTGTAGTAAATCTCTTTGTGTCTATTTATTTATTTATCCTCTCTCAATCATGAATTTTGGAGAGAAATGTCTGATATTGCCCTAGAGTACTCCTCAGTAACAGACCTCTATATAAAACCTTACTAACCAGGTTCAGTAGAACCTCCATGAGAGACATTCTTGCTAAAGATTTTCATTGCCAAATTTGCCATATTTTTCTAATTATCTGCATTCGGTAAAGAGGACACTTTGGTTCTGCAACTAGGTGTTGTTCTTCACAGAGAAGTTCTACTGTACTACCCTACTGATTTTTTTTTACCACAAGGTGCCTTACACATTTTGGATTGAAATGAAAAGTTCAAACTGTGAGCCTAGTTTGGTGTCTGAAGTCAATTCTGAAGTACCTCTCTCAGATGTCGACTTAGTTGGTTTTGCTTCCACAGGATCAACTTCTCCCTAGACATCCTCGATGAGACAGCTGTTTACTATGACTTCTTCTTCTCAGAGCTTCAGAGCAAATATCCCCAGTGGAGGGCTGTGCTGTGTCCCCAGGACTTCCCCCAGTGCAGCTCTCTGTATGAGCGAAGTTCTCTACTGGTAGGTCCATCTAGCCACCCATTACCTTCTGGTCATACTGCCACTGTGTCCAGGAGCTGTGGAGGATTGACCTGGGGCAGCCTCCACTACACTCCTCCAATTCTGGGAAATAAAATCTGGTTTTACAGATTCTCTGCTGCTCTTATGATGGCTCTCTAAACTCCACTCAACTACATATAACAAACCAGGAGCATGAACTCATGGAATTTGTGTCATCTTTGCAGAAGGGGGTAAGAAACAACAGAAACAAACCCCTTTTACCCTCTTCACCCAGCTTTCTTTCCTAGTACACTAATTGTTGTTGTTTATTATCCCCTTGTGTAAAGATAACATGAATTCCATGAGGATCTCATTAAATGGGGTGAAGGAATGCAACTTGCATTGATCACGATTCAGGCACACTTTGGTGAGAGTGACTTTGTCTATAGTTTTGAGGCGTTTCTAACATGGAAATGCCTTTGTTGCCGACAACATGAGTACAGATGCAGCTCCTCCAGTATCCCTGGAGAGGAACCCTTGCTGTCAACTGGGTCAGTTGAACTCAGGATTTTTAAAGGTGTTTCTCTCCTCTTAGTACACTTATTAATTGCAATGAATTATTGCATTGGGTTTGTACCTGCCTTCCTTTTTGTATCACACACAGGAGTGGCCTGTTACTCTTGTAACTGGACTAACCCAATCTTCAATAAGAAACTTCAGGAAGAATGAATGTGTCTCTGTACTTCACTACTTTCAGTAGTAACTTGTCTCATCTTCACTATAGGCTCCCTTTATCTATCTAAACACTTGAATATTAAGAAAAAAGGCATCTCCTTATCGTGCAACTGAAAGTTGCTGATGGCTTGCGCCATCTTTCGGAATAAATATCAACTATTCTCGTTGATTTTTAATTATTCCAGAATTGGCCAAATACCCATTCTTGATTAGTCAAGAAAAGCTAACCACGGACGCGTTTCAGGCTGTTGGCCCTCATCAGCGTGGTGCAAGCTGTACCTCAACGACCAAAAACATTGGTCATTAAGGCATCCTGAAAAATCATGAAACGGGTAGTTAAGGCCAGATTTGCGTGAGAACCTACACAATGTGAAAAACCACCACGCTGATGAGGGCCAAGCAGCCCGAAACGTGTCCGTGGGTTAGCTTTTCTTGACTAATCAAGAATGGGTATTTGGCCAATTCTGGAATAATTAAAAATCAACGAGATAGTTATATTCATCCGAAGATGGCGCCAAGCCACAGCAACTTTCAGTTGCACGATAAGGAGATGCCTTTTCTTAATTATGCACCTTATCCAGTACAATGTCACATTTGTACTATTTTTTTCACTTGAATATTAGTCATAGCATTTGCTACTTTATCTCCAATAACATTTAAATTGAAAAATGTATTTTTTTTTTCTCAGATTAACCATCTTGCTCTAAAAAACCTATATAATAGGCTCAAAAATTCTACCTTGTTGATTCTAAAAAAATAAAAATATAGTTAATAACTCTAGGCTCCACCATAGAAAAATACGCATAGAAAATATTTGAGACTATGTGACCAGGGAGATAAAAAGAACTGTTTAAAGATTGAGAATTTTATTTTTGTTTAAAAGATCATATTTTTTACATGAGCAATTTATATTCCATTAACTTGATTTAAATCTCCTGGTAATTAAATAATTACAACAGGTTTCTGGAGCCCAAAATCTTGAGATTACATTAATCTTGAATTACATTAATAAAATGAAAAGAATCTCCCCAGAAACCTGTGGTATTATTTAATTTATATTCCAGCCAACTCTACCTCTTCTCTTCTTCTTTACCTTTTTTCACCTACTTTAGAAATTTACATGGCGAGTGCTGTTATGATTTATAAAATATAGAAATTCTCCCACAGAATGTATTTTTGAACAAGTTCTAACCCTTGGGAAAATGTTAGATGAACACAGAAGTCTGTCAATCATTCAAAATACAGCTTAAAAGAAAAAGAGTCAAAATGGGAGTCCAAAAAGTTAAGTAAAAACTGTACTAATTGAATTTCATAATAAGAGTTATCACAACAAGATTATAACTTTTCATTATTTCTACATTGCAAGCTTTCAACGTATTCCCCTTTTACAATTTAAATAATAAAAACATATAGCAGATGAGATTATGTAAATTATATCTTAAAACATCTGATATCTGTATTACTTTGCTTGGTAAAGGGGATTTCTTGAAAGCTTGTGCAAATAATTAAACATCAGAATTATAATTGTTGTGATAACTGAAATATGCTAGCTTGTTCAAACAATAAGAATGGATGGAAAGAGTTTTCCAGGAAGATAGTAGACTATAAAAAGAAAGGGCACCTTCCCCGTCACAAACAAAAAACTAAGGGCCATCTGTCTGTGCAAACTAGCAGACTTATGTCTCATGTTAAGCCGCAATATCAGCTTTGGCTAACTGGTTTTGAGCTGATGGCCCTAGACCAAGAGTCAGCAACCTGCGGCTAGCGAGCCACATGTGGCTCTTTGGATGTGAAGCTGTGTGTAGTACTTTTTATTTATATGAGTACTATTTATTGTTGGCAAGGAAAACATTTTGTGACTTTAAAAACTTTGAAATTTTATAATTTTTGATTCTTCTAACTCAAAAGGTTGCTGACCCCTCCAGTCCAATTTCATTAGATCCATATAGGTTTCATGAAATCCTCAGAATTTCCCAAAAAGGTGCTTAGCTGTCAAAAGACATGAGAGGTGACTTCAACAAATTTCCATCTAATTTTGGCTACAGATTTGTCCTAGCAATTCTCCAGCTAGCACCTTTTTGGAAAATTCTGAGGACACTAAAAAAAAGTGCCATCTATTTATAACTAAAATACCAGCCGTTGACTGACGAGAGCCATCAGTCTTAAACCATGGTTTCCAGCTCGGCCTTAAGAGTTAGTTGGTGTTGTAGCTTTGTCATTGACTAGAATACACTAGTTTGAAGAGATGGTCCTCCTGGCACAATTTCCATCAATAAAACTTTTGTTATAGTGCTCTTTGGGGGACTTGACCAAAAGCACACTATAAGCGGGAAAATAAAAAATGTATGTAAAAGAGGGGGGCAAATCAAAATGGGAAAGAGCAATAATTTTCTATGTCACCAAATTCATGGAAAGTGATATTCCTCCATTTTTCACCATTCTCAAAAGAAGTATCAGAAGACGTCAAAGAGTAAAATCTTATTGAAATAATTTTTGACATAATGTAGTGGAATTTTGTTGCATTTTATAGAAAACAAAATGGAAGTTGGATCTTGATCATAGCCCTGAGACTTATCCCACATTCCCTGCTAAGGTAATTATTTGTGGATTTAGAGGTTTTATTTTTCAGGTCTCAACAATAAATTTGTTAGGCCCTCTACTCAAACCCCTCCCACCCCCTGTGAAATATTTCACTCTTATGAACAAATTTCTCTGTTGAAGAAATATTTCTCAACATAATGCGTGTCCCTTCATAATATTGCCTGACTCAAAAGTATTGCAGTCCCCCAGACCCGATAATACTTGGCCTGGAAGTATGAAATTTTATTGAATCAGTTCATTTTCCACTTATAGAGTTGCTGGAAGGCTGATGAGCCATCTCTCTCAATATTATTTCATTACAGTAAGGACAGTAGAAAGCCTTTTGATTAAGAAACATTTTGTTTTCTTATCTCCTACTGGCTATTTAGCAAATTTATAAGAGGAAATATGTACTCGATTTATAAATACAGTAAAACCTACCTGTAAAGGACACCTTAATTGCAGAGCCAAAATGTCCTTTAGGGAGGTATCCTCTTGCCGGAGAGTTGTTAAATTGTAAATATGATAATTTTACAAATGAAAACTGTCCGTGAGTGTCCTCTCATGGAGGTTCTACTGTACTGCCTAAAATGGAAGGGGAGTATTATAAGTGGGGTGTTTTGTAATGCAAATTATATAATTTGGGACCAGAACCAAGATAGTACTATAGGTGAGAGCATTAGTGTTTAACTGATTAAGACTACATTAGAACCTCCATGAAAGGAACACCTCTCTATAAAGGACAGTTTTCATTTGCAAAATTACCATTTTTACTATTTAGCAACTCTACGGTAAAAGGACACCTTCTCCCTAAAGGACACCTTTGGCTCTGCAATTAGGTGTCCTTTACAGGGAGGTTCTACAGTATATTATAAATAATCTGCCCATTCTGAGATATATGGAACAAGGATTTACTCTAGTTATTTAAATAAAAGCAAATTCCTGTCTGGCTAGTAGCTTATGTGGAAAGAAAAACTTTGTCATAACCCAAAATCTAGTGGCCTATTTCAATTGGATTTTGGAAAAAAAAAGAGCTTCCTTCTAAATACGCTCAAGTGAAATTCAGACATTGCCAAGACCTTCCATCTCTTTAAAAAATATAAAATAAATTATTTAGAAAGATAGCATTAAAATAGAGTAAAAATATCAGGTCTCTAGGGAAAAATATCTTTTCAAAAACCTTTGTAATCTCTAGCTTTCAGGCATGACACCCTTCTACAGAAGAAAACCTGGTATAACCATTAAGAAAAAAGCATCTCCTTATCGTGCAACTGAAAGTTGCTGATGGCTTACACCATCTATCGGAATAAATATAAACTATTCTCGTTGATTTTTAAATATTCCAGAATTGGCCAAATACCCATTCTTGATTAATCAAGAGAATAGTTGATATTTATTCCGATAGTAGATGGCGCAAGCCATCAGCAACTTTCAGTTGCACGATAAGGAGATGCTTTTTTCTTAATTTATGCACCTTATCCCAGTACAATATTACATTTGTACTATTTTTTCACATGGTATAACATGGTATAAATTTCTCCTGTAGAAGGGTGATTGTGCCCAAAGACTAGAGGCCCTGGAGGCCTGATACTCTATATTGATACAAGGGATTGTTTTACGATGCACTAGTGCGCCATCTGTTATCAAATTATAAAACTATTTTAGATGCGTAATATTCTTTTTAAAATAAAACAATTTCTACTGCCATTACTGCAATGGAATTTACTGATGAGCCAGGCCCTCCCTTTAATTTTTCCATTGCAGTAAGGGCAGTAGAAATTGTTTTATTTTAAAAAGAATATTACGCATCTAAAATAGTTTTATAATTTGATAAGGGATTATTTTATTGAAAAACATTAAAATTGATGATAGAAGTGTGGCCTTGAGACCATCAGAGCTATCCAAGTGTATGGATGTATTGATGTAAAAACCACCATTTTTTCAAAGTGTTTATTTATTATTCTAAAACATTAGGGATTGTCATGCATAGAGATAGAGATAAGGAAGAAGCAGTGTCTACATGAGTGGCCAACTAAACCTTGCCAGGGAGAAGAAGAGAATCAAGAGTTGCTTAGCTAGAGAAAAAACATACAACAAAATACTAGAATGGCCCCAAAGTAGAACAGGAGACACAAGCCCTAAGTACTCTAACAATTACATTGTTGCAAAGCCCCCTTCTTTTTTTTTTTTCTGGTAGGAAATTAAGCAATATATTCCACAAGGACGTGGAGGAACTACTAGATCAAACAAATAATACAGACTGCTTGCCTTTGTTTTTCCTCCCTAAAAAGGAAGAACAATAGTGGTATAAAGTTTTTTAAAAAAATGATGTCCTTGTGTATTTTTTAGATATACATATATATATATATGAAAGACCAAAAAAATATATATAGTACCTGGAATGAAAAAAATAATAATAAATTGGGGTAGATAAAAAAAAAACATCGGAAAGACAAATAAAAATTTAAAAAAAACAAGCATCTGGTTTTTTTGGTTAACAAGAGCTTGGGAAGAGAGCTGTGGGAAAATTACTTTGATATTGCTGACCTGAGGGCAGGGCTGTTGAGTGCAAAGGAACTTAGAATCAATTTAGTACAACAAAAAAATGGCAATTTTCTTTCCTTACAAGGCAAGTAACCCCAAAAAAAAAAATGACTAGCCTAAAAAAAAAATTATGAACCCTGCCCTCATTATGAATAGAAAGCTGATATGTTTCCTTGGGTAATAACTGCTTATATATATAAAAAAAATAATAAGTTAAAGAAATCATGAATAAAAAAAAAATCAATATGGCACGGCCACACAAATTTTGTGTGCAACTAAATTTTTATTTTTAATCTGTATAAATTCAAATCATTTGTAAAAAAAAAAAAAAATACTATATATAAACAATGAATCTAAAAAATATAAACTCGAATGGGCTAAAAAAAAAAAAAGAAGTTTTGAACCTATTTATAAAGAAAGAGGAGAGAAAGAGAAAAATTAAAAACTTCATTTATAAACTACAATTTTTTTT
This sequence comes from Cordylochernes scorpioides, assembly GCA_030710605.1. Classification (NCBI taxonomy): domain Eukaryota; kingdom Metazoa; phylum Arthropoda; class Arachnida; order Pseudoscorpiones; family Chernetidae; genus Cordylochernes; species Cordylochernes scorpioides. Next base: position 133,964,792 of record CP092865.1, on the reverse strand, counting down.
ATTCCTAATTAAAAAAAAAAGTAGTAGTATAATAAAAAAAAAATATTTCATGGTACAAAAAAAAAATTGTAGAAAAAATATATAAAAAAAAATAATAATAATGGTGGAGAAACCTATGATACAGAATTGCACACACGATGTACACATTTAAAACTTGACGAGGAAGAAAGAAATGACATTTGAGCTATTCGGTTTTTTAAAAAAATGTACACACTCACACAATAATGAGACAGCCAACATGGACACACACACACCCACAATCAACATGCAACGAGTAATTTAAAAGTAAAAAAAAAATCACCCCAATATATAACTAGCCCAGTCTTCCTGAAAGAAGCAATATATCCTGTTGTTCCTCCCCCCCCCCCACATTTATTTATCACAATTATGCAGCAGTGGTGGTGATCATTGCAAAGTAAAAAATAATTTCCTATACTAACAAATCTCCTTGTTCAATAAATACAGTTTTTAACAACCTTATAATATATTTACTCGTATAATACAGATATACACTTACTTTCCTTCAAGAGACTGAAGCCCAGCAAGGGTGCTGAGCTGAGCTGTAAAAAGAGGCCCCCTACCCCCTCCCCCCCCTAACAAATCGAGAGGAATGGATATTTAAGAGCAAAGTACTATAGCCCACACATGGTGCGGCCCAAGATCAACAAAAAAAAATGGCAAAGACATGGACGTCCTATCTCATGGACTTAAAAAAAAAAAAAAAAAAAAGGTCCCTAAACCCCTCCCAACCTATTCCACAGGGGGACAGACAATACTAAGGCACAAAGGACCGAACAACACACGTTGGCCTTCAAGAGATGCATCAAGACGCACAAAATACAGACACGGGACTGTCCTAACAAGCTAAGCAAACCAATAATCAGCAAAGAAGAATTCAGAACCAAATAAAGGTATGGAATTTATATATAGATAGTTAGAAAGAGAATGAAGTGTGCTTAGATTTCTCCTATAAGAGGGAACAAATTTTAGAGATCAGTCCTGGTTGGTCAAGCAATGGGGAAAGCAGCCTAAGTGGAGGAAATCTCTTCCCTGGTCTGCAACACAGCAAAAAATGGCAGTTACACAGAAATATTAACACTGAATATGATTGGCACAAAAAGGAGTTAGTTGCTGGTCCCAAGCCCAGATGAAAAAGGAGGAGTAGTAACAAGCTTAAAGGGAAAGACTCTTCTAGTAAGGTATATCAATTAGGGAGGATCAGAAGATGAGTTTCTTTTATTGATTGAATGCTACGAGCTTTCGGGCAAAAGCCCTTCGACAGGCAAAAATATAACTATACAAAGAAAGATAAATAACGATTTATACATATGTTAATCTTAACTGAAAACCGATTTTGAATAAAGTAAATATTAAATCTGCTGTCTGAGACCACGAGACGGCGCATGGTTTGGGCTATTGAAATAAACATGTGGGAGGTTTAAATGTAGTTTGTGTAGGCTGCGGGGATGTCTATTTTTCTATTTATGCTGTGTAGCTTGGATGAAACTATGGATTCTAGAACCAATCTCTGGTGTAGGTTGGAGATATTTTTGTAGTGAAATGTTGGGTTAGCAGTGTCAAAGGAATGGCCAGAAGATGCAATGTGTTGGAAAATAAGGGAACGGGTATCTCGGTTGGTGATGTTGCGTGTGTGTTCGGTCATTCTGATGATTCTGATGATCTCCTGCAACTTACAAATCCACATGTGTGATCCCATTCTCTCCCCTCTCAGTTAACCTCTCCCGTTTCCTCAAACCCTTTGGCATCCGTACCTTTTTTACTAACACACCTAACCTCCACTCACTCCTTAGGCATCCCATCACAAAAACCGACTCTTCCACTGATCCTCTAACATCTTCTGGAGCAGTCTACTCGGTCTCGTGCCAACAGTGTCCTGCCACCTATGTGGGGGAGACCGGTAGAACCATCGCCATCAGAATGACCGAACACACACTCAACATCACCAACCGAGATACCCGTTCCCTTATTTTCCAACACATTGCATCTTCTGGCCATTCCTTTGACACTGCTAACCAACCATTCACTACAAAAATATCTCCAACCTACACCAGAGATTGGTTCTAGAATCCATAGTTTCATCCAAGCTACACAGCATAAATAGAAAAATAGACATCCCCGCAGCCTACACAAACTACATTTAAACCTCCCACATGTTTATTTCAATAGCCCAAACCATGCGCCGTCTCGTGGTCTCAGACAGCAGATTTAATATTTACTTTATTCAAAATCGGTTTTCAGTTAAGATTAACATATATATAAATAGTTATTTATCTTTCTTTGTATAGTTATATTTTTGCCTGTCGAAGGGCTTTTGCCCGAAAGCTCGTAGCATTCAATCAATAAAAAGAAACTCATCTTCTGATCCTCCCTAATTGATAAGTAACAAGCTTGTTTAAAAAACTTTTTTAAATGTTGCTCAATTTTAGAGATCAGGCAAAATACAAATTCACTCCACATACTATATAGACAGTTATGTAGAGAGTAAAATACAGTAGAACCTCCCTGTAAAGGACACCTAATTGCAGAGCCAAAGTGTCCTTTAGGGAGAGGTGTCCTCTTACCGGGAGAGTTTCTAAATTGTAAAAATGGTTGCAAATGAAAACTGTCCTTTGTGGAGAAGTGTCTGCTAAAGGGAGGTTCTACTGTATTATCAGATAGCTATTTACAGATTTCTATAATATTGTATGGTATCTTAATATGGTAAACTATGAAGCACAATAAAACATCAATTATATATTCTTATATCAATCATCTAACAAACTTTCAGATTTTAAGTAATATTGAGTGGTAAATGCGTACTAGGTACAGGTTTCACCTAAAAAAACAATACAAAAGAGATAAGCGTGTGAACAAACAAGGAAGAGAGATAGGCAGGCAATAGGGGCTGTTGGAACGGCAGTCTCACGTGACATTTTACAGGTACATTAGGTCAGCTGACATCCCCCCAACTCATTGATAGATAGACAAGAAGGAATGGTAGACACGAATTCACATCGGCCGGCAGCAATTTTATATTCATTTTAAGAAATCGGGGCATTAATTCGCGTCCTTCAGGTCCAAAGTGTTAATCTAACACGGCAATCAAATAAAATTTTCTCATAATCATTGTGGCTTCATCATAATGATTTGCTCTCATTTAAAAAATTAAAATATTTATAATTTTTCTATGTTGAAAATAATAAAGAAAATATTAATCTCAATGCCTAAATAAAAAAATAATAACACTCACGACATTAACGGCACTGCAAAGTGAAAACTAACCAGAAATCTAAAGTGCACAGGCCTGATCCTGAAGTTTGTTTTTCGGTGGCCATCACTAGACTCCTATAATACCTTTTTAGCAGTAAAGTTGTATGTAAACAACAATCAACTGCCGAAGTTTGAATTTTAAAAGGGTCGGATTCCAGTTTGTTATTGATAGGTTGGAGGTTGGGACGTCAAAACATGGTCAAATTATCTTAAAGTGTCGAGTTAAGAAGGTGTTACACTGTATTTCTAATCACTTCTTTAAAATAGTATATTATGCATATATTTGTAGTTGATCCTCACTATAAAATCCTAATTTGGGACCAAGAATTTGGCCAAATGCCCGGATTGGAGACCCAATTGTATTTTTGCACAAGTGTATATGTAGAAAATAAAAGGCTGTTTTTTTTAAATCAAATAATAATAATTACAATTATATCATGGGCTTCAACTGAATTCTCCCTTGAGTTTTCCCAACAAATCATGCTTTAAAATATTTTTAATTACATTAGTGTCACTCTTAAGTGAAATAATCTGAAGTTCAGAATGATGAAATTGTTGGAACCCCCATAACTACTACTATATTGGTTAAAGCAGTATTTATCTGTCAAACATGCAGTCTGGGAGAAGCTGGGCAAAATAAATGTTTTCATAATTAATAAATTTGAAAAAAAAAAGGAGATAACCCTTGTGTAAAGAAAGTTTTTATTTAAATGCACCCAAAAGGAAAAATCAGCTTCTGCCATTGAACAATTAGATTTATATGAGAGAAAATAAAAGTGACAATCATATATTGAGTAAAGAGTAAAAAATTTAGTGAACACACACCAAAACGGCTAATGAGTTGCTTTATATTAAATTACATTAAGTTTGAAATTACTTATGATCGTTCCCTGCTGCTCTTATTCTGACTTGTATAAAATAATTTATTAATAGCATAACCTAAACTTTTTTCATTTTTTAGTGCATTTAAATAAAAGCTTTTTTTAATGTATTTTTTATTAAATGTTAATTTAGTTGTTAGTCTCATAGAAAAAAATATATACAAAATTAACAAAATATATCAATATTAAACCCAGCATTTTTATCTATCAGTAGGATTCTATGTGAGCTGTGTTATTGTGGGCAAGGCTTTATCATGCAGTAGTTAGTGTGCTAGTTCATTTCCCAAAATACCACTGTGACCTAGCAGCAATGGGTATAGTGGGGTGAAATACATGTCAGAAAGAATCAATTGGCAGTTGAGGCAATTCGGAAGGAAGTTCACACAGAGGGTAAAAGGCACAATTTGGATTATACCTTATAAACACAAGGTAATAATCTAAATAAATTAATAGTGTGCGACGCTTCAGTAACAACGCTGTTACCGAAACACCACACTATTCATTTGGATTTGGTCTTATTACCTTGTGTTTACACAGAGGAAAAATCTGGCTAGCTTTAGTGTCGCATACCAGGGTTTCTGCTTGGTAGGTTGAATATTGAGTTATCAGTCACTCATCCCGCCACAGAAATGGCTGCACCTTAGTTTAAATGAAATATATAAAAACCTAACATATATATGACCACCTCAGTCACCTCTCAGGACTCAAAAATCATCCATTCTGGTTAGCAGCCCCGTAAATAAATATATTTCCAACCTCCGTCACTTAGAAATTTGATATTAATTACTTTTGCTTTGAAAGCTATTTTAATCGAGGATACAAAGACTTCGTGGTCTGGGGATTATATTGAAAATCAATCACAATTTTTTAGGTTTACTGTTATATTAAAATTTGAGATTGAGACATTATTATTGCTTGTTTTGAAGATGCATGCAAAAATAAATAAGTCGGTGGACGAGTGGGTAACTCCCTCGATTCCCGACAGTCATCAACCGGGATTGAATCCCGCGTTAAAATTTTGTTTAATATGTGAATAACCTTCACATATTATTCATTGTTTCAATTATCATAAACTAGGTTGCTCTTGTTGAGCGGTACCTAATAAAGTGATTTTGAACCGAAGATACATGAGTTATTTTTATGATATTGCAGAGTCATGGCAAAAATAATAAAAACAGCTTTATCACAATTTGCTTCAATTGTGCTGATTAAATAAAATATTTACACATCAACAGAAATATTTGAGCCGGCCAATATAAAACAACAACAATGAGCTTATATAGTGAAAGCTGCGGTCAACTTTACAGAGTAGTTTGTTCAAAAATTTTAAATAAAATAATTTGTATAATATATAATAAAAACTAACCAATGGACAAACCCAATTTTTTAAGTCCAAAATAAATAAAAAATCTAATACTAGGCTTATATATCAAACTAAAATTTTAATTGTTAAATTGAAAAAAAAAGCAAAATTTGAGTATTTCAGCTGACAGATGATGATTTCCAAACAATATATTTAGTGGCATGGTTTGTTTACCTCTAGTTCTATTTCTGCCACACATTAAATCAATTAATTTATAATCAAATTTATTATTATATTAATTTATATTAGAATATAATTAATAAATCAATAGAATCTTTGCATTCCAAAATTCAAAAATGCAAATAGCTTCCTAAAAAAAGCTATCATCAAAGCTTTTTCAAAATGAAACAAAAGCAGGCAAAACTTCAGAACATGTTAAAATAAAAATATTTCTACTGTAAGAGATAAAAATAGAAAGCTACAAAAGAGAATTATCAACTTTTGCCATGCCATACATGATAGCATCTCTTATCAGAAATGTTCTATATCTAGCTAGTTTAACGTAGACTAAAAAAAAAAAAGTGACCTATTATATATATATATATATTATTTTTTTATACCATGAACTATAGTTATTTTGAAGCTATCAATAGCTTGCATGACAGGTTCAGAAAAAAAATTAAATTAAGACTTCAGAAGAATATGTGGAAACTGAATATTTCATATGAAAGTGGCAATGCTTTCAAGTAACCAAGTATTAGTGACATTTTAAAAGTAAAATTTCAGAGATTAGTATTAAATTGATGGCCAGCAGAAAATGTGTCCATATAGTCACCAAACAACAGTATTTTAGATCATTTAATAAAGAATTGTCTTCATTTTAAAATTACACAAGAGATACATATATGCAAATGATAAGAAACTATCATCAAAGGATTTCACAATATTCAGCATTAATGTATGGAAATAGGCCAATTTAGGAAATGATCATTATTGAGGTCTGTGTGAATATTTATAAAATCATCAAGTTTTGCTTGTTCCAAAATCACTTTGTTAGGTACCGCTCAACAACCTAGTTTATGATATTTGCAACAATGAATGTAAAGGTTTTTCACATATATTAAACAAAATGTTAACGCTGGATTTGATCCCGGTTCATGGCTGTTGGGAATTGAGGGTGTTACCGACTTGTCCACCAACTTTTCTTTAAGTTTTGAAAGCAAAATATATATATATATTTATTTTTTTTTTAAATAGCCAGACTGGCTATAGTGAACCATTAAAGTTTGGTCCCATTGAGGTTCACTATTTACTGTATATTTTATAATTGGAAAAGTTGGCTGCACAAAAGCCAATTAATATTCTAAAAATACAAATGCTAAATAGGTGGACTTACATGTCTAGACACCGTAATTCATAGAAAGTCTTTCTTTGAGGGGCAGAGGGAAGCTCTCTGCAAACCTGTTCCAGCTTCTGCTCCCACTTCATTCTTGAAGCCATGGAGGATCTGCAACCATGGAGGATGGATGATGAATGGATGGACCAGTGGAAGCTGGGTAGGACTCACCTCATTGAACATCTGCTTCAAGTCCGGCTTGGGACTGATCCAAGAGGCCACGGCATCACAGAAGTAGATGAACTCATTCACCACCCCTCCGGGGTTCACCCTGATCATGCTGCAGATGCCTCTAAAGGCTGAATCCTTTTCATCATTGTCACGGATATTGCGCAGCGATGAGCACCTACAAAAAGAAAAACACAAATCGGCAAAGCCCTTTTATATCTCTGATCTTTTCAAAGTCTTTTTAGATGTAAAAGCCTTTGTAATTTTGCTATATCATTTAGTCCCTGCTCTCCACTAGACAAAGCATGCATTTTCATTTAGTGCATAGCACATGCTAAAATTTGGTGTGGATTTTTGGTTACAAGAGAAAAAATTGTTTAATAAAATTCTCACAGAAATGCAGCAAAATGGTTGGCTTAAAAAATTGAATACTTTTTTTAAAATAATGCCCATATTGTGCCAACAATAAAAACCATGCTACCTTCAAGTGGTACTGTCTAGATTGAAAATGGCATTTAAAATGTTCTAATATACAGCGGAACCTTGTTATAACAGCAACTTGGTTTTAAGTTCCATTTGTTTTAACAGCATGATTATAACCATATAAAATCTTATTCCCAAATGTTATAGCAAGGTTTGACTGTACTTGAAATGATTATTGAAAACAGGGAAATATGGGCATTATTTTATAACAAGGCTATTGGGCAAAACTTGCACAAGTAGAACTTGCACCAATTTAACCCCCTAGCAACATATTATGAGAAAGTGGAAAGCAAGGCAGCCAAACTAAGGAAAGGTAATAAGGAGAGAAAAATAAAAAACTAAAACGATTACACACCACGGGCGGATAAACTGCTGTAACATGGGGGCCACCTCCTCAGGGCATACGTAACCAAGGCGACCGATTGTAATGGCTGATAGTGGGGTGGGCAGCAAGCAAAATGATCAAAACAAAACAAAACCAAACATAAACAAACCAATCAACACACACAGTCAAGGTCAAGTAGAGGTAGAGAGGGGGTGAAGCTCCATGGCTTCTCCCCACATATGTGGCCAAATAAAAATAAAACTAAATCATGCACCCAACCAAATAGAGGAGCATTCAGAAAACAACTAAAGTCAAAGAAAAGTGGCTCTAGGTGCATTTAACCTGGCAGTATGTATGTAGGTATATCCTTTATAAACCACTGGATTGTTAGTGGCACGCCAACCCCAGTCTTGCTACTGATAGTAAAGATCCATGCAATCTTGTAGTTACATGAGTTAGAGACAAGTGGCACGCTACCACCTCTTGGGGAGGGACCTGCTTACATGCGCTGTATTGGATGGTGTAGCTATATGTGCAAACCTGGGGTGGCCAAATTCTGAAATATTTCCTGCCGGGCCACACACTCCTTTTTTGGTATCTTTTAGTGATATGTGGAATGTAGTTGACATTCGTCCCAGTTTGCAGGCTGCAACATGACTTTACAGGCCACATGCCGGCAACCTAAATAATGTTTTAGCCCTCAAAAGATACCCAGAAAAATGCTGCACTCATTGCTATATTTTGGTCAATATAAATAATTATTTGATAAAATTTCTTTGAAATTGAGACATTGTGGCATTAAGTTTTTTTTTTTATCACCTTGCATCCCTCCCACAAAAAAATATTGTTTCAAAAAATGTTACTTTGTAGATTTACCAGATATTTGAGTTTGGTGGGAATTTGAAGAGAGCTCAGGGCTAGACTAGGGTTACAAACAAATTAGATGGTAGGAAAGGATCATTTTTATATTGAGACCATTTTTCAAAATGTGGAAAATCCTGATTAGAACAATAATGGTTAATGAAATGTGTTTTTACTTGAGAAATACAAAAATTCATTTTAAAAAAAGATAACATTTTGAGATGCAAACATTCCCAGAGAGATTGTTTTTTAAATACTAAGAATACTAGTCCAACCAACCAATATCAAGTGACTAGCTAGTTCTGGCTAGATACACAAAATGCCTTAAAAGAAGAAGCCACCAGGGCAAGAAAATGTTTAGAGAATCTGAAACTCAAGGTCATCATCCATCACACCTGTGTTCTCTAGGAGGGTCTTGGGGGTGCTTTGGCGGTTAATGATCAATACCAACTGGTTGAGCACCAGGGGGATGTAGTGTTTCATGTCTGCACCTACAAACACCACCACAGGTCTGCCCCTGTTGTCTGAGTACGGGGGGGAGCAACCACCTACCCAGCTTGATAGCTATCTCCCCTATTGCCCAGGTAGCATTGTTGCAAACTGAAATGAACTCTGGGTTCAGGTTGTGGCCCAGAATTGGAACAAAATCCTCTGCACAACAACAAGACTTGTAAACTTTCTTGTTAGGATTTTCATGGTACTGACACACATTTTCAAATAGATGATTGCTACAATGAAGCATCAATCTTGGCATTAGTCCAGTTTGATCAAAGCCTGGCTGGCCTCTGTATTTTAAGCCTTACTGGCCCACAATGTAACATACAAATCCTGATGCTGCCATTCTCCCCAATTTTATTAGCTTTTTCCCAATTTCTTACCACATGGCATCTACATTACTTGCTCCATATAATTTTTTTTTTTAAGATGATTCATCAACTGAAAGTGTTATTTCAGAGGATGAGTTTATGGAAATTTATGAAAAGTCAATACAACATTTTGAAGAATCAGAAATGGTCTAATGCTTCTCAAGGCCCATATGCTTGTGTAGGTCAACATTAATATTTACAGCAGTTTTCACGACCAACTCATTGAAATTATTTGCCAGGAAATTGAAAGATAGAGAAAAATAACTTCAAAATCTAAACAAATAGAATCATTTCCCAATGATTGGACTGATGTCACTTTCCTTGGCTACATTCTCAATATGGGAATTGTCTTAAACATATTATTGAACTGGTTTAATTGTGTCAATTTTTACATATACCATTTATTTCATACATCAGTACACTTGATTCTATAGACATTTAACAAGAACTAAAAATAGAATTAGAGATAGCATAAATAAAAAAAATGGCAAGTGTGAATGTTGATCATTATTGGGCAACATGTATCTTTCTTAGGAAAATTGTAAAATGATTCAGGAAATTGTACTTGAAATGGCTAGAGTGAACTACATCATTGAGCCATCAAGCTACAATACCAGTAAGTGGAAGAAGAGCTTGTGGATTATGAATGGTCAAAGCATATGAAAGGTTCAACCTGTGCAAGGTCTTGTTATGACAAACCTTTAAAAACTTGTCCTGCTCAATTTGCGTGATTTCAACATGTGAAATACCTTTTTGCCTATTCAATAAAAATGATTCATGCACCTCTCTTGAACGAGAGGAATAGTAATGCTTCTTATTTTGGGGCTGCTCTTAAAACCTAGGAGAGCTGACTGAGTTGCACAAGTAATAAAAACTGGTGGATATATTCAATAAATAGACAGGTATAAGCTGGAGGTATTAAAAGAATGGAAAAAGAAAAAAAAAAGCACTATGGTATGTATTCTGAAAATGATATAAACAAGTGAATAGAATAGTTCAATAAAATCCTTTGTATGAAAACTAAGGCTTCCAAGGATAATTTCTTTTTATTTATTTTTTTATTTACATCTCTAGCTTTTTTGTGAATGAAAAAGATATTTTACAGGAGATACAGTTGTGAATGGGTTGCTATGAATCCATGTAATTTCATCATCCCAAACTGTACATAGGACAACTTACTGTAGGGGAGATATTTGGCAAAATCCACTTAGTGATTGTAAGGAGGGCACCAAACCTAATTTGAGGGAAATAATAAAATATTGTGAGATGGCTCTTTAACATTATTATATCAGCACTTCCAATAAAAATTATATAATCAATGTATTCACTAGTTATTGTCTATTATTCCTTAGAGCTAGTGTATATGAGATAGGGTTTCCATTGTGTAAGCCTCCTTTATCTACTTCAACTAAAGAGGCAAATATTTCAAGTTGATCAGCCTCTTTAATAAAAGCAACTTTTGTTTTAACAACACAACAAAGTTGTAAGGCCCAAGTGAGGACATTTGGTTAACCCATATATTCTTGGGCTGTTCAAATGTCACTCTCGAGGAACAATGCGAGTGAAGAAGGTGAAGTTTCACGGATTAGTGTCTTCTTCTTCTTCTTCTTTCTTATCTTCACTCAATCACACTAAGGTGTCAAGCTTGTAAAGCTTGAGATTTTTGATGGTGTCTGCCGGGGAAGAGTAGAGCTCATCAATGGATGAGTCAATACAGTCAATAATATGTCTTGGGGTTGCAGGCTGAGAATTGCACTTAGTACATAGTGGGAAAACCTTGCAACCATTCTCGAAAGTCATTGTCCGTAGATGACCAGACTTAAGTCTGGAAATCAAAGACTGTTGTTCTCTTGGGGAGGACAGAACCGGTGCTTGTCCCTCCTGCTCTGTACCAGTCATGTGCAAGCATCAGATTTCCATTCCTGCAGGCATTGGGTTTGATGGTATGGAGGAGGTCTCTTTCGTCTAGTTGGGTGGTGGATTCTCTTGCTTCAGGTAGGCCAAGAGCTCCAGCCTTTGCCAGAGAGTCTGCCAGCTCATTACCAGGAATTCCAACGTGAGCTGGAAGCCATTGCACTGTGACTGAGCTGCTGGCTGGGGAGTCGGTTTACAGACTTAGCAATGCTCTTGAGGAGGGGTTCTTGACTGGAGAAGCAGTTTTGAAGGGTATAAATGGCTGCTCTTGGCTGTTATTGTTCCGGCAGGACTTTTCTTGTTAAAGATTAGTTCATCATATCAGAAGATTGTGTTCATTAAACAATTGGTACATTTTTAGTTCATTGAACAATAAAGTTTTATAGTAAATATCATTGATATTCTCAGAATGTTTTCTCTCATTCTATTTGTACAGTTTTAAATATTTTTATCAAAGTAATCACTGCTTTATTCTGTAATGGTAAATTTTACCTGTGCAAGAGATCAAATCAAAATTTCATCTTTCTTGAAATATTCCATAGTAAATACATATAGCAAGCATGGCTAAAGCAAAATGTGCAAATATTGTTTGTACTTTGATAAAATTAAATGATATGTATTGTTCTCTCCCATATACTTCCTTTAGCATTATTATGGGAAAACATTAGCGTTTTTTGTTTGTGAGCCATTCATTGAACACCAGGTTCATTGAATTAACAAACTACAAATTATCAGATGTTGAATTTGAGATGATAGTTATTGTTTTACTTCAAAATGTCCCCTCTATCTCAGTTTGATAACCATTTCAGCTAAAGTAGCAATGAATGTAAAGGAAATGGTGTTCCCAATATTTATCATCTCCTCCTTGATAACTTATCTAGTTACTATCTCAGTTTAGTCAGCTGTATTTATTACTCCCTGTCACCCACAATTGAAGGGGGGGGGGGGATGGATAATTAAACAGTCATCAATACAAATCCAATATCTAATCACATTTATCCAAACACTAGTGACCAGGAAGTTGTTAAAAGAGTGGTAAACTGCAATTTTTTGACAGACACAAGGATTGAATCCTTTATTGAGCAATTTTTTATGCTTCAATGGCTCGTGCCAACAATTGCACAAATCCAGCCCTACCAGAGTGCAAGTAACCAGACAATTGTAACATTTGAGGCTTGTAGTACAAAGTCATGTTGGTGGATGCACTTACAGTAAAAGCAGTCTTAACTACCCCCCATGATTATCATAGTCTCTACACGTGGGAGATATACTTGAGATTTATAATTTTTTTTAAATGTGCGATAAAACTGTCAATGCTACTTATATAAGTAGAACTTACGAATGCAAGGGTTAACGTGCTGGAAGCAGGCTTTGGTAAGGTCTCCAAGGAGGGCAAAGGAGGACTGCCGGACCTCAGGCATGGGGTCTTGCATACATTGGAAGAGGAGAGCCATAATGTTAGAGGACACCACCAAGGCTTCCATGTGGCCATTGAGGCCCTCTGCCAGGCCACTGAGCATGTCCAGAGCCACAATCATGAAGTCCTTGTCGGGGGCTTCAAACTGTTCTGGTTGATTCATGTTGGCCTGTTGCTGCAACACCATTACCATTGGAGCAACCATCTAAATATTATGAGGCATTTTTATTCCAATAGTTATGTATGAGCTAGGATTTCGGCATAGAATAACTTCTCATATAAAAGTATATTTTATTCACAAGGTTGAACACATAATACATGAGACAGCCTAACACACACAGATGTTCTTATTTTGCAAAGGCTGTTTGCACAACCAGAATAAACAAATGGAGACTTACCAAGTTTTGGTTGAGTGTCTGCTCCACAAGGGATACACATCTCCTGAATACTGGCTCGCAATAAGGGAGGAAGCCACTCTGCAGGGCAGTGGCAACACTGGACAGGCACTCAAGCAAAGGAAAGAGGTCCTTGTCATCATCGTTGAGCACATTCCACTTTTGAATGAGAGGTGGCATCAGAAGGGTGATGTACTCCTGCCCACACCAAGTTAAAAGAGTGTTCTCTAACGCTGAAATATCCTACTCACCGGCTTGTTCAAATGGTGGCCCACTGAATCTGCCAAGGTGCCAATGGCATCGTAGAGAATCAGCAGGTTTTTATGCTGATACTTGCTGAAGGCAAATACCAGGTTTCCAGAATAAAAGAGAGATACGGCACCAGTTCAGTGCATGCCTCTTCTTCAAGGGTGGCAAATGCCGAGCAAGCTGCTTCTTGGACACGCTTATTTGCATCAAGGATTCTCTTAAGCAGTTCAGTCATTAAAGGCTTGAGGTAATGTTCATGAGGTTGCCCCACGACCCAATGAGAGTACCGGCTAAGAGTCCAGCAGGTGATGGAACGAACAAGAGCTTTTTTATCTGACAAACAAGAAATTAGGTAAGGAATCAATTCTGGTAGATGTGGCACCATTCCTTGCATGCACCCTTCAGCAATGGCACCAAGAGCCAAGATACCGGATTCTTTAATGACCCAATCAAGGTGGAAAAGAGTTTCCTTGAGAATGGGTAGAAGTACTGGCAGAAGCTCTTCATGAAAAACATTTGCGAGTACATCCAGCGCTGCAGCAGAGCACTTTCTAAGATTCCAATCTGAAAGAGAGTTATCATCATCCAATCCATCTTCTGATTCATCTGCATCTTCATCAGGATTTTCATGTTTTTGGCTGTGAGTTTTTGATTTGTGGAAACGTGGCTTGATATCCTCATCTCTGTCCGGAATCATTTGATCTTCCTCCACATCTCCTTTGAGAAGTATGATATCAATCTCTGAATATTTCATGCCTCGAACAAGAACAGGGATCAGCCTGGGAAGATGAGGACCCAAGACGTCCTTGCAGATAGGCTCTTCTGCTAAAGAAAGCCAGAATTCACAGGCCTCCAAAGCAACAGTGGAATCTGGGTCTTGGGTTCTCATTAGCATATATTCAATAATGCTATGCATATGAGGAATCAGTCTGTCCATCCTTACTTCTAGAAGCATTACTACAGCTCTACATACATTTTTGCGCACTTCTTGGTCTTCATCTGATGCCAAGTGGAAAAGATTCTAAAAAGAAAAACAACTTTTAATATGAAAGTTAACAAATTTATAGAATTATACTTACTTCTAAAAAACTATCTATGTGCATCATAAGGGCTTGGGTTCTATTGATTATAAATTGATTGACACATCCAATTGCATGGGAGCGAATTTTGGGGCTGCTGTGCCGGAAAAAGGAAAGGAATTTGGGGATAAGAATATTGAGAGGACGATTAAGGGCATCGCTGTCAAGCAATTCTGCTGAATCTTCACAAATTTTTTGGAGGGCTCCAAAGGCTCCCTGAAAGAAAAAAGTTAAATGAGGTTGAAATGGCATTACATAACACCTCACCTCACAGGCATTGTAGTCCTCTGAGTCCAACAGGTTACAGAGGCGAGGCAGGAGCTCTGGCCAGTTGGTCAGCTCCTCCTTGGAAGCAATGGTGGTAATGAGAATGCCCACAGTGGCTCGGATGAGGGGGGAGGGGTCCCCAATGCTGTTAAGACATTCCCACTTGATGAACTCGGTCACCTCCCTGGGAAACTTGCTGAAGTGGAGCTTGACATTGTTCTTCAAAATGAGACCACTCAGGGACCGTGTGGGCTCATCTGGCCAGCCAATCGGGTTAAACAACAGTATACATTACAGCATGGAACTTACCTTCAGAGGTTAGTTTGGTTAGAACATATATGAGGTAATTGTTGAAATCTGGATATTTGTTCAGTTCTTCAAGCTCCTGGAGGGGTGGGGGATGTAAGGTAATAACAAGCAGATGCCAGGTCAGGACAACATTTCTATCAACCCAAATTTGACCAAAATGCTACTGTGATTGAACACATGCGCTGTGTACACATCTCACGAGGAATCCTGAGCTTTGTGCTGACTACATATTTTAACCTGTCAATGCATTTTATTTTTATTTCTGTGTACACCTATCCCCCGATTTACACGTTTTTCTCAGGAACGTATCTACCGTGTAAATCGGGGGATAGGTGTATTTGGTTGACTTAGAAAAAAATTACCACTAGCAGGGAATGTTATCTAACCGACTTTAATTCAACAGAAGGCTTGGGGTGTAGTCAAACCTCCTTGTTATATAACCACAGCAAAAATACATGATTAAATAAAGTATCTCTGTGTATATATTTACATCTTAAAAATATATATTTATTTATATATTGTAAATATAATGAATAACCACACATACAAACAAAAATATAGGTATAATTTTAAAACTGTGTTTACTTTTTTTAGGCATTCTTTTTTAATAGGCATCTTGATACTTGAGGATGCCATGTTGTTCATGACTTTTTGGCAGCCATCTGACAACTTATTGTGAACTCAGATGTCACATCACAATTCTTCATATGGCATTCTATACAAGCTCAAAAGTAGTATTTAAACCTTGCTGTAGAAATTTGATTAAAGAAAGGGGTCAGATTATCAGGTGTCGAATTAGTTATTTGATAGACAGGTCAAGTTGGTGGAGAGACTGTGTATGCTGGCAGAACCTGTCATCAAAAGATTTCACAAGATATTCTGTGGCCATTTTGGTATACAGCATTAGTGTAGCTCAATAGAATTAAAACAAAGTTATTAAGAGGTAGCCTTTTTTCTGCTATATCATCAGCCTTTAACTATACAAGTGAAAAACTAAAATAGCTGAAAGGTGACTATAGTAAACCAAAAGTTTAGTCCCACTGAGGTTCACTATACCTCATTAATTCAACCAATGGTAATTTGACACACGCGATAATTCAACCATGTTTTCGTGTCTTAACCTCCAGCCTAAATAAAATAACCAAAGTTAATTTGAAAACAATAATTTAACCCTTTTTGTAATTCAAAAATTGACTACAACATTAGTTAATTGTTATTTAAACACAACTTTAGTGTCTTACAGCGCCATTCGGCAGAATTAGTTTGCACATGTGCACTATAGCTAAAAGTACTGTTACCTAGCATGCAAAATACTGTATCCTAGCATGCAAATTCCAGCAACATGTTACCTATCTTTTTCTGTTGTCAGTGGTTCAATAACTAAGTGATTACTAATATGAGCAATCAATTGTTTTGGAGAGTAACGTTATGTTTTGACAGAACTTACAGACATGCATGCCTATGGTTATTCACATATTAAACAAAATGTTAACGTGGGATTCAATCCTGGTTCATGGCTGTCGGGAATCGAGGGTGTTACCTACTCGTCCACCAATTTTTTTTAAATAATAAATCCCAATGGTATCAATTCACATTATTAATTGAAATATAATACAAGACTGATAAGGCACAATTTGTATTATAAACACAAGGTAATAAGACCAAATAAATAAAATAAATTTTAGCTATGGTGTGTGTGCATGTTCAAACTAAGGATGCCATTCCGCCAAATGGCGACACTAAAGTTGTATTTATTTGGTTTTATTACCTTGTATTTATAATACAAGACTATTTTATAAAAATATCATTTCAATTATAAATTTGGTTTTCCTAGAAAATGTCTACTAGCAGTGAATGTTGTGATCATGTGCCTGGATGACATGGTGCCATCATCAACAAAAGCTGCACCCGATATTCCATTAGATGGAGCTCGAGGAGCATGAACTCATGGAATTCGTGTAATCTTTAAACAAGGGGATAAGAAACAACAACAACATGAAGAATTCATCTAACGTTAATTCAATCGAAAGCTCTGATCACTTGGGGTGTCAAATCAAAGAAATTAATCATACTATAATTTGTATTGGTTAGCTTCAATAATATCAATTTTATTATTATATATGGATACCATATGTTTTATATAAACCAGCTGGATAACTGACAACTAATACTGGAGCTTAGATTTATATTATAGATTAGAAAACACAAGGTAATAAGACCTAATCCAAATAAATTGTGTGAAGATAACAGCATTGTTTCCATCATCAGCTAAAGTATTGAAAAAAAAAGCACACGACTTATTGAATATAGTTCTACTACCTTGTGTTGTATGTGCTAAACACATTACTTTTCTAATATTGCTTTATGTAAAGCTTTTTTATGTGATTTTTACCTCTCAGTTATTCTCACAATTTTGTAATAATTTTTAAATTTACTTTTATCAGACATGTATATGCTAAATGAGATAACATAGGTTAAAAAAAAGGATGGGTATATTTTAAAAGTTTTTTTCTTATCTCTCTCTCTATCTCAAAAATATATTTTTTGAAAAGTATATATTGAAAAATCTTATGGAAGTATATTTTTTTTCTTTAAGCTAAAAGCATATATTTTGTATATGCTGGTTCTCAAAAAGTAAGCCATGTGAGTGAAAAATATGGTAACAACTTTTTTTAAATTCTAAAATCATGATATCACTTTTAGATCAAATTTTAGATATGCATATTTTACAGTGATAATATAAACCAATAAAATATTAAATTACATGCATTCATTAAAAGCATTAACCGGCCTTAAAATCTAAATCATTAGCTTTTAACTCGAAATATGTTCATTATTTTAAAAGCTTTATCCATCACTTGATTTTTTAAAATACATGAGTTCAAAATGAAAATGCAAGAAACACACGTAATAAACATTTTAAAAGTATATTTAAAGGATACTTGCTGAACCGCCCTCTGAGTATTTGTATCTGGCGATTGAGACTCTTTCAGAAGCTTTAAGATTTGTCTTAAGCCTTCTTCTTGCGGTTGCCATACCATGGTCATATTTTCTCTCATCTGAAAAGCGGAAAAATAAAAAAGGGTTAGGATACTATCGAGACAACAAAGTATAATATAAATCAGGAAATGAACAAGTTTAATGGTTATAAATTTATATCTTGGTTTTATATATATACCAAAGTATTAACAACACAAAACCTACCTTCCAATAAAATATTTTAAATGTTAAAAATGGCGTTGGAGAAATAAATTAAACAAAGTGGTCAAAATTTTTATTTGTTTTTTTGTTTGAAGAAATGCTTTATAATTTTGAATAAAATACTGTACTGAAAAAATATTATAATTAGTTTTAGAATTATGATTTTTTTCTCAATTTTAAATTGAGAAATTATGAATATTTTAACATAAAGGATAGTTTTGAAAATAAAGTGTATATTTTTCAAAAAGGTGCCTGCAACTACTTTTATTGAAATTGAAGGTATAAGCTAATAAATTCAAGTTGTGAATCCATAAATGGGATTACAAGTGTGTATCCCTTTTTGATTATGGACAAAAAATTTGATTTAATGCTATGGTCTTTATCGCGGGAGAAATAGGAGTAACCAATATTTTTTGGTACTAGAGGAAAAATAAATTGTTTTTGTTAGTGATGTTGTAGTTATTACCTTTGAATATTCCTGCTGTGTGCAAATTTATTACCATTCTACATGAAAAATATTAATTCAAAATATATGATTCTAGCATTAATCATTGTGTAAATATCAATCGGCATATATCTTCAGAGCCACCTAGTAATAAATCCATAGGAAACACAATATGTGTATGGCGAGCATGTACCATGCCCAGCTATAGATACACTAATATCAGTTTACCATCTCATATGATTAGTAAATTTACTTGCATGTTTAGCTGAATAATCATTCATGCATACAAAAATTATTGATTTCTAAAATGTCTTCCTCACACAAACACTAATCAAAATGTTACTATATGTTCATTTTGAAAATAGATTTTTTATAAATTTTATACTTTAAACACGATTTTACACTTTAATAACAAAATTTTAAACTTTAATGTAACAACATTGTACACTTTAATAACAACTTTTTAAATTTTGAAAGCTATTTTTCGATTTTAAAAGTATTTTAACAATTATACTATGGGTATTTTTCAGTTTCGTATTATTTTAATTAAAATTGGTCTATATTAACACAAAGAAAATTGAGAAAGACAAAATTCAGGCTGACAGAGCAATTTATTTAAGGCACAAGTGCAAACTAAAATTTATCAAATACAAAATAAGCAATAAGGGAAGTGTTGTGTATAAAAGTGGGCCTTGTATTTGAAATGATAAGGTATGGGTTGATTTTAAATGTTTAATTATCTAGGAATGAGATTACATAATATAACACACAATAAAAATAAAGTACATACTTGAGGTGTGACATGAAGGCGGTAAACAATGCTTATTTGATTACATCTTATATTTACAACACAAAGTTGTCGAATCTATTTCTAACATTATTAAAAATATATAACAGTCTCTCCTACTTTAGATAAGATACTTAGGGATAGTTTCTTGTTTTTATATTTCTCTTTGTGTAGACATAGTTCTCAATATGTCGCGGGGGTCGTCTTGGGCGATGTGATCTGCGTAGGGGTGTATCAGGCATGGATGTAGGTTCCTGATCAGATGTCTGGTCGGGTCATGATGCTCCTGTTGATTCGGTTCAGGCTGTGAAACAGTGTATTGGATCGGATCAAAGTTTGGTGATGACTGGCTTGGTTTCGATTGGTGGTGTATTGTAGATTCTTCAAAAGTGACTTGTTTCTTTTTAATTTCAACTTTTTGAAGTTGGTTTATGTGACGTTTTAGAGATTTTCCTTCATCTAATTCAATGATGTAGTGAATATTTCCAAGCTTTTGTTTAATAGTTCCATTTTTCCAAAACGGTTTGTTGCTGATGAAAACTCTTGCTTGAACTCTTTCTCCTACCTGAAGACATCGTGTACGCGGTTGAATTTGCTGTTGGGACCTCTCTTCCTGATAAGGTCGCATAGCATCAAGTTTTATGCGAATTTGTCTGTTCAGATACATTTCGGATGGTGATCTCCCACTTGCTAATGGAGTTGCTCAATAACGAAGGAGTATCTTTTGAATCTTCTGGTGTATTGGAACATTTTCGTTTATCATAGATTTAAGTTTGTTTTTAAAGGTTTGAACATTCCTCTCAGCGAGTCCATTTGTTGTTGGGTGTCTGGGCGCTATGAATTTTTGTCTGATCCCGTTTTCAAGACAGTAGTTCGAGAAGGTATCACCAGTAAATATTGATGCGTTGTCAGAAACCATGACAAAAGGGTATCCATGGGTTGAAAAAATGTCATTTAAAAGTTTGATGGTGTTGAGGGATGTTGGAGGTTCACTGATGGCTTTGATCTCGGCCCAGCGAGATTTTGCATCAATTAGGACTAAGTAATAATATCCCTGGAAAGGTCCTGCGTAGTCGATGTGAATGCGCTCCCAATTAGTTGATGGAGGATCCTAATGATGTACAGGTGCTTTTGGAGGATTGGTTTGAGTAGATAAGCAATCTTTGCATGAATTTACAAGATTTTCGATATCCTTGTCAATATTCTTCCAAGTGCAGTAACATCGGGCAAGTTGTTTCATCTTCACGATCCCAAGATGTGTTGAAAGAAGGTCTTTTAAGACTTACAGTTGAAGACTTTTTGGAACTACTACTTTATCATTCTTGAACAAGATTTCTCCATTTAGTGTGTAATCACTCTCAATGGAATTTGATTTGATGTCTCGTTTTAGCTTTGACAGTTCTTTGTCTTTGTCTGTCTCTTTTACAATTTCTTCCACTGTTAAGGTTTTCGTATAAATTTCGAACACCGTTGAGGAGCATATTCGATGTACCTCCTCGTTGATAATCATGCCGGTGGTAACATAACCTTGGGCAGTGGGTGCTCGTGAAGAACAGTAAGCAATTTGATTTTCAGTTCCTTTCTTGAATGACACGATGTAGTCGAAACCTGCTAGAAATGAAGCGTAACGTAAGAGACGTGCAGATGTCATTTTTGGAAATTTTGATTTAGAATGAAAAATTCTGGTCAAGGGTTGATTATCAGTAATTAGTGTAAATTTATGTCCGAAAGGATAATAAAAAAAATGGTCTACTCCGAACACAATTGCCAGTGCTTCTCGATCTAGTTGAGAGTAGTTCTGCTCTGCATCTGTTAGTGAACGTGAGGCAAAAGCAATTGGGTGTTCTACCTTATTGATACCATGAGACAATACTGCAGCGATTGCAACAGGGCTTGCGTCTGTTGTTAGGGTAACAGGCAAGTTTGTATCGAAAGGAATTAAAACTCTGTCCTCGCAACTTCATTCTTGAGTTTGATAAATGCTGCTTGGCATTGGGCTGACCAAAAGAAATTTTTATCTTTCTTAAGTAACCTTCGAAGTGGATAAGTAATTGTTGAAACATCTGGTAGAAATCTAGAATAATACGTTATCATCCCCAAAAATCTGCGTAAGTCGGCTATATTCTTTGGTTGTGGCATGTCGATGATAGCCTTTACCTTTGATGGAGATTTTGATATTTTGTTATTTTCTATTACATGTCCAAGATATTCGATTTTTAGTTTGAAAATAAATTCATTTATTTTTGTTGAGGTGTAAGTCACACGCGGGTAATCTTTCTAAGCAAGCAAAAAGATTTTCCTTGCATTCTTGTTTTGATTTGCCATGTACTAGAATATCATCAAAATATGATATAGTCTTGTTTAAGCCTTGAAGAATTTGATCGATAACGCGATTGAATTCTGCAAGAGCAGTTTTTGATCCCGAAACTCAACCTGTTCATTCGGTAAGTTCCTCTGTGTGTCGATATGGTCTAGATGATGCTACTTTCTTCATCCGTCCTCAGATGTAGATAGGCCTTGTAGAGATCCAAGCGGCAAAAATACTTGGAATCCTTTAAGCTGTTTTAAAACATCTTCAATTCTCTTGATTGGGTAACTTGCATTTACCAACTGATCGTTAACACCAACCTTATAATCAACACAACACAAACTGTTCCGTCACCTTTTGGAATGACTACAAGTGGTGATCCCCAGTCACTGGTAGCTGCTTTTGATATTATACCGTCTGCTTCCAGTGTGTCCAATTCCTTTTCCACCTTCTCCCGGAGGGCATAAGGTACATTCCTTTCAGGTGTGAAGCTTGGTTTTTCTCCTTGACGGAGTTGAAGCGTGATGAGAAAATCAGGCACGCAACCAACTTTTTGAGTATAAATTTCAGGGAATTCTTTTTCGATATCATAATCATCATTTATGGATGACACTTTTAGTTCCTTGATTTGATTTAGATTTTCTTGATCAATTTCTTCTAGATTTATTTTTAGATGCCTGATCCAGATTCTTCCTAGAAGAGGATCATAGTTATTAGGAATGATAAATAATTCTTCAATAGATTGTTGCATCATGATTAATGCGCGTATATTAAAAATTATTTATAATATTATTTTTAAGATATTCAAAATTCAAATTATATATTTATTTATTTTTATTTGAAACAGAATATTTAGATTATCATCATTCCTTTTTATAGTTTCATTCCTTTTGTAATATTTTATTGTACATATATCTTTACTAGCTGAATGACCCGGGCAACGCCAGTGTTTTAATTTAGACACGTGGACCTGTTGGATCATTAACGCTGTGTTTTACCCGATTGAATGTTTTTATTCAAATACTATTTGTTACAATTATAAATTGGCGCCTTAAATAAATGCATATATTAGTTAATAACTATAGCCTATGTGCTTTATCTGTCTATGTACTGTTGGCTTCCGTAGGGGTCTCTTACTGGGAAAAAGAAAGAGAGGATTCCAATTAGTTATTAACTAATATATGCATTTATTTAAGGAGCGACCCACTCCAACACAATAGTTACAAAAACCAAAAAGCGAGTGGGGGGGGGGGGGGCAGAGTCAAAAACAAAGTGTCTCGTGCAGTGGCGGCGCCATCGTAGCGAACCAATAGGAGAGCGCCATTCCAAAAAAAAAAAAAGCAAACGGTGACAGAGATGAAGAACGCATGACGCTTGTAACTGTATATAGAATTGCTTATTGGAAGACTGCGGATCGCGACGGAGGAGCAAGACAAGAATAAATAAACACAATAACTTGAAAAGGTAATTTATTTTTATTTAATTTTATTTATTTACTTTTTTTATTCATTTGATTTGAATATGGAAACCCGTTCGGGAAACGTGTATAACACCAAGAAGGAAGAAACCAAGGTCGACGACCCTGCAAAGCTGCAACTTGGTGCAACAAGATGTACGATCTTTGAATTCTACTTGGATTTCCACTTTTCCTAGAGAATTGAAAACGTTTCCAGTATATGATCAGAAAACAATGTTAGTTGGTTGAACCTTATTTTTGGTATTTAGCTTTTTAAATTGATTCTCGGGCATTAAGGTGTAACCCGCTCCAGTGTCTACCTCAAACTTTTGATTGAAACCTTCAATTTTAATTGAAA
This sequence comes from Cordylochernes scorpioides, assembly GCA_030710605.1. NCBI lineage: Eukaryota > Metazoa > Arthropoda > Arachnida > Pseudoscorpiones > Chernetidae > Cordylochernes > Cordylochernes scorpioides. The sequence goes on along the minus strand of CP092865.1, from coordinate 133,941,054 downwards.
CATAATACTTTGTTGTATCTTGTGAAGCGTTCAGCAGGGGTTGATCATAAATGTCAACAATTCTGTTTATTCCGAAGTCTTCATAATTATCGATATGATTTGTCTGAGTGTTATTTGACTTATTATTGAGGAGAGTTTTGATGCATATTTTTGACACATGACCTGTTTTATGGCATGATGTACAAGTCAATTTTGATGGGTCTGTTCTGCAATTTTTCGATAGGTGGTTGTTTCGACCACAGCGAAGGCAAACATTGTTGATGCCAAGTTTCTCATAATCGATACGGCCTCGTGATTTCGATCGAGCATGTTGATTCTCACGGGTTTGATTTGATCTGGGTCGGTTTTGACTTGGAGTCTTATAATTGTCCTTCCTTGATCAATAATTGTGTCGAGAAACTTTGTGGACTTCATCTGTCACTTTGATAGTTGTGGTTGATGGTCGTGCCTTTGATAATTCGTGGCAATCAGTCTTCGATGCTTCAAGAGCAATAGCCTTCGTTAAAATATCATTAAATGCGTAGATTTCCGATTGTAGGATTTGTTCCTTTATCCAGTTGTCTTTTATACCTCGGATAAACTGCGCTCTCAGGAAAAATTCTGATGCTGAAACATCTTTTCCACATTCGCATTGTGCCTTAAATTCACAGTCAGCTATATCACGTCTTAATGATGCTACAAAGTCTGCAATTGAATCCTTATCTTGTTGATATGTTGATAGAAAATAATGTTGAGAGACAAGGGTGCTTCTTCTTGGCGCTAAATGTTTTTCCAATTCTTCGATGAGTTCTTCGTAATCAAGTTCTCCAGGAGTTGTTGGGGCTACCAAGGCTGCTAAGATGTTATAATTTGAAGCACCTATCGAATTCAATAACATTTGAGCACTTCTCTTTTTATCTTGATAAATGTCTTTCATTTTGATGTAATTTTCAAAACGCTGGCGATAATATTTAAATATTTCCTTATTTGGATCAAATTTTCAAAGGGTGGAGCATGAGAAATGTTTACAGGGGTGGGTTGATTTTCTTTTATATCAGTTCCATCTCTAGGTTGAGTTGTTTTTGATAACAAAGTATTGATTAGCTGTTGTTGATTTCTATTCATGGCTTCAATGAGGGCCTGAAACTGTTGTGAATCCATTTTGTTTAAAATATTTTGATTTTTACCTCGATGAAAATTAAAATAAATAAATATTGATATGCGAATAATTGCTTGTTTTAAAAATAGATATATTTTGGTAGTTATAAATTTAATAGAATTAGAATTGATGATATGAAGTTAAATTGCTAATAAAATTGATATATATTGTATTATATAATGAATATTTGATATTTGATAAAGTTTGATTTAAATATACACACTGCGTGACATTGAAAATGGAACACCAAGAAATAGTGGCCAGAAAGTGATGAAACTCGGCAGACAGAGAGAGACAGGGACGAACAATAAGTGATCTTTATTTCAAAATGATAGTCATAATACAGAGCGAGAACGGCGTCGGCTTAGTAGCAAGTAGGACCACCGCGGACGGCGATGCACGCAGCAACACATCTAGGTAGAGAGTCAATCAGAGTACGGATAGCGTCCTGAGGGATGGCTCTCCATTCCCTCTCAACCATTTGCCACAGTTCGTCTTCTGAACGCGGCTGTGGCAAGGCATGCAAACGGCGTCCCATGATGTCCCAGACATGCTCGATTGGTGAGAGATCAGGAGAGTACGGTGGCCAGGGAAGCATCTGTACATCTTGCAGAGCTTGTTGGTTAATGCGAGCAGTGTGCGGTCGGGCGTTATCCTGCTGATAAAGGGCATTGGGTACCCCCTGAAGGTAGGGGAGTGTCACCGGTCGCAGCACATCATCAACGTATCGTTGGGCCGTCATAGTGCCCTGAATACGAAGTAAAGGTGACCTGGAATCATACGCGATTGCGCCCCAAACCATGATTCCACGTTGTCGCACGGTGGGGCGTTCCACAATTGCTGCCGGATTGGACCTTTCTCCACGTCGACGCCACACGCGTACACGGCGACTATCACTGGACAAGCAGAAACGCGACTCATCTGAGAACACGACCCTGTGCCATTCCGTCATCAACGTCGATCTAGCCCGGCACCATTCCAAACGTTGGCGCCTATTCGGTGGGGTCAATGGCAGTCTTCTTAGCGGACGGCATGAGTGCAAGCCATTAGAAACTAATCGACGGGAAATGGTTCTGGTCGAGATGGAATGATCTAGGGTGTCTTGCACATGTTGCAGGATGGCGGTACAAGTGGCTTGTGGGGCCGCCACTGCTTGTCGAAGGATACGCCGATTCACACGTGCTGACGTCACTCTGGTTGCACCGACATTCCTATAAATTGCCACATTTCCTTGTTCCAACCATCTTCTCCACAGTCGGTGCACTGTGGACGCACCAAGGTGTGTATCAGCTGCGATTTGACGTATGGACCAACCTGCCCTTTTCAGTCCGATCACCATGCCCCTCGTAAAAGCGTCTGTCTGCTTGAACTGCCTCCGTTTACGATGACCTGGCATTCTTTGTTATTACACGTGTCTTTTGACACAAGAACAAAATTTCTACAATGATTTTCCTTGGAGAAATAACGACACGAATACTGTCCTTTCTGCAAGTTCCTTCCCTTATATCTTACTCCATGTGCGCACGAGAGCTGCGCATTTTACATCATTTGCATAACTCGGTTAGGCGCGTCTACCCTGAAATTTGCATAATTTTCTGACCACTATTTCTTGGTGTTCCATTTTCAATGTCACGCAGTGTATTTGCTAGAATAGTTGCCGTTTTTAACCCTCGTCGCCAAATTCTGTTGTGTATAAAAGTGGGCCTTGTATTTGAAATGATAAGGTATGGGTTGATTTTAAATGTTTTAATTATCTAGGAATGAGATTACATAATATAACACACAATAAAAATAAAAGTACATACTTTAGGTGTGACATTGAAGGCGGTAAACAATGCTTATTCTATTACATCTTATATTTACAACACAACATTGTCGAATCTATTTCTAACATTATTAAAAATATATAACAGGAAGTATACAGAGTAGCTAAATATATAAATATGGAAATTAATATTTCGTTACTTAGTGCCTTCCCTATTGGAGCTGTGACTAACAGCTTGCAAAACCTGTTGCTACTGTCATGAATATAATATGCTTCTGCCAAGGATTCCCTCAGAGTCTTGAGACTTTGTCCCTAGTACTTTAACATCCTATATCTTACGGCGTCAAGAACTTTGTCTTATCGTCTATAGGGACATGTCATCTTGGAGATAATTCTTGGCTTTAACACGGCGGTGGGATCCTGGAGCCATTAGCTGAGAATGTAGATCTCAGCACCCATTGCCTTAAGGTCTTCTCGATGATCTTCAGTTTGTCCTCCCTTATTTACCCAGCATATCAACCAGATGTCTTGTAGATAATTAGGAACGACAAACTTTATGCTGACAGACCAATTTATGGATTAAGCACAAGCTAAATTTTATAAAAATACAATAAGGGAAGTATACAGCGAGAGTAGCAATATATATATATATTAATTAAAGGGCATATTTTGGATCTAATATAAAACAAACATTTTATTTAATATAAAAATGCCAATATTTCAATAGGCTATACGCCTAACTTCATCAGGGCGTTTCTTATTTTTAAACTGCTTCGGATGATCACGCGATGCCTTCACGCGACGATATATAAAATATTTACAACTCTGGGGCTAAAATTTAAATATATATATAAATATAGAAATAAATAATGTTCATAAAATAAATATTTCTTTACAATATATATCCATTTTAATCTTACCTGCATTTGATATAGATGTTGACTTTTCTTAGACTTTTAAAAAATATACTGATTTTAAAGAAGATTAATCAAGCATTATCTTTATTGATTCACAAGAGAGAGATAACAAAGTAAAAGAAAACTTATAACATAGTAAACCAAGAGAAACTTATCTTCTTAGGTTAGCGCCTATTTACTTGTGATCTTACACACATATTCTGTGGGGGAATAATTAATTATTTTACCTTAAAATATATAACAAAATAAGTTCCCCTTTGTGTAAGCCCTAATCAGCAAGTCAGATGTGCTTCCATGTGTCTTCTTTTTATTGTCTGACAGTTTGATTCCTTTTTTATTTTATTTTAAAAACTACTTTCGGTTTATGCTGTGCTGTGTGATGTGCTTTGTTTGTGAAGTAATTTTGACAGATTTTATGCAGTTATTTGCACCCTGGCTGTCACTTTTCAAGGTAATTGGGAAAGTTAAATTCTCGCAAAGTTCTTCTAGTAATCCCTTTAACCATACCACTTCAGAAATTCCTTCACATAATGAAATAAGTTTCGCTTTACATGTAGATAAGACTACTAAATTTTTCTTCCTACTTCTTCAGTTTATTCAGTTTTCGCAAAGTTTGACTGTTTAGCGTGATTTGAGTTTTGCTTTTCTGGTTGTGCACCAGTTCGCATCGGTACTTATTGTGTTATTGTTTTCTTTTTGCTTATATACCAACATTTTATTTATTGTTCCTTTAAGATATCTATAGATCCTACAACTCCAGTTGGGTTTTATCCAAGTGAAAGTTTGCCTAACGAATATTATTGATAATAATATTCGGGAACACACAGAATATTATGATAATAATGATAATATAATTCGTTACGTTGACAAAAGTTACTATTTACGGGTTAACACACAAATACAATATACTAGGGCCTACAGTAAGAGTAACTTAAACACAGAAAAATCGTGGACTCAAAAGTACAACACAAAAAAAGTAAATAATAAACCACAATTTGTTAAATAAAATAAAAAAAACAGTACTTAGCTTTATTGCTGCTTAGGTAGGGATCGGACCGGGGTTACACAGGTATGCGCCGAGATTGCCAGACAGGGATATAGCACGCAGAGAGCACTTTAAGCGTCCCCACACGATATTTCACCACACTCGCCTCGACTCATACCATAGCCCACTTTATATACAAACATGGCCACATTCGTCCAATGAGAATGCGGGAGAGATTTGTTCACAAACAAACGAAAACATAAATTCTTTCCACTAAAACCTGAGATAAGATATGATAAGATTGCAAATATTTGTCAATATAATTTGACAAAAGGTGTCTTTCCAAATAAAAAAAAAAATAAACTAACAAATCTCCCGAACATTCCCATTGTCCCGTAAGGAAAACCTCCGCTGTCGGGAGGGAAAAAGCTCACGGGAGCCATGTTATAAAGATACAAAAAAAAAAAAACTAAAGAGAGGAGAAGTAGGCATCCGGGTCGTTCCATAAAGGTGCCTTCCATCTTGCTCCTCCCAAAAGAAACTTCAAAAAAAAAAAATCTGCGCATACTACGTGAGTTACCATGAGTGATTACCAAAAACACACATATATAATATGCTTTAGTATACATAGTTTAATGGGGGACCAAATAAGCTCTCATCTGGGACCGGCTGGGTAAGTTAGGTAGGAACTTAGGGTACTGACAGACGCTCACTTGATGAGAAACCGAACGATCCAATTCCATTCAGTTCTCTCAAGTCCAAGAGCTAAAAGCTCTTCTTAACGTCTGTGTCTAAACACTTTCATCCTATCGACATGTACAACTTTCACGTCGTTCATGGTGACCCCTCTTACTCTGAAGTTAACATCGGAGACCCTAGCTTCCACACGGAAAGGCCCATAGAAGTTGGAGTAACCTTCATTCATAGGAACCGTTAGCATTACCAGGTCTCCTTTGTCGAAACTTCTGGAATAAGGTGGCCTAGGATTCATAAGCTTTTTAGCAGAATTACCTGACATAAACTGTCTGACAGTCTCCTTTGCTTTCCGCATCACCCTTAACCTCTCAGCCCAAGTAGGCTTTCTAAAACTATTAACAGACCCAGCGCTACACTCACAGCTTCTGTTAAACTCAGTAGGTGGCAACTTTACAGCCTCGTTTTCAATGCGCTTCACTGATTTCTCCTCGAAGGAGCTTGAAACCATCGGTCTATGCACACTGGCAATGTAGCTAAGGTCTACAAAATCTCGGTCTTCTGGTTTCAAGGAAATCATGTTGCAACGCTCCCGTATGGCAGGTAACGGGATATTGAATCTCCTTATATCATTGATTCCCAGAATCCCGTCGTAGGCCTTATCTCCGAGTGACATTAGCCAAAACCTTATCTCTCCCAGCTCAATGCCGTTTTCGTTACCAACTCTACAGGTTTTAACACGTGTAAGTGTCTGCTCTTGGCCTGTCACTGACACTATACGTAAAGTTTTAAGTGCATCGTCCCAATTCTCCTTCAAGACCTTGCACTTTTCAGAATCAATAATACTGACTTGGCTTCCTGTATCGTATAACAGGTGCCACATATTGCCGTTAATATTCACCTTAACTATTGGCAGATTTCTAAACTGATTTCCTCCATATGAACGTATGTTCACTATCTCAGCATTGTCAAGAGTATTGCGGTTGAAAAACATAGAAGACTGTCTTGAGCAATCACTAGCTATATGTCCTAAGCTACACTCAGGTGGACTCAGCCTGATTTCGCCCAACAATTTAGTCAGTTTTTCTACCTCACCCCTAAGATCTGCAATACACTGCTCATTTTCGTGCTTCATCCTGTTTACACTGGCACTAAGCATCTTCATCTCACTCTTAATGCTATTTATTTCTTCAACCCCTTCTACTGAACATACCCCTTTCATAAAGCTGCAACGGTGTTCTACACCATCCTCCGTGGCCATGACACTGACTGCTTTGTCTATTGATTTAGCCTCACTGCGAACAATAGCCTCTCTATACTTATCGAGCACATTTTCGAGGAAAATTTCAAACACTAGGCTATCGTCAAAACTGTACTCTACTTTATCTCTAATGGCCAGGAATCTTTCTTTAAAAACCATAGGACTTTCCCCAACTCTCTGCTTAAGACCTTCTATTAATTTAAGGCATTCCCTAATACCACGCGCTTTCTTAGGGTACAATATGTTCAGTTTACTAGCAATACTTTTGAAACTGCTATCGTTACGGATACCCATCTCCTCTAAGCTCAACCTAACTTCAGGGGATAAAGCCTCGAACATGAGCAACGCTTTGACCTCAGGATCCCATTTGCCTACTCGAGCTTTAAGCTCGACTTCCCGAATGAAAGAATCGAGATTAACCCCATTAAACACTGACAGGTTAAGCATAGAGTTCACAAACATGATGGAGTACATAAAAATAGTAATAAACCACACAATCAAAGAAAAAAAAACCGCACGTAAAATTACAGGAATTTACACGTGCAAACACCAGTAATCCTGGCAGGGCTCGCCAATGACAAAAGTTACTATTTACGGGTTAACACACAAATACAATATACTAGGGCCTACAGTAAGAGTAACTTAAACACAGAAAAATCGTGGACTCAAAAGTACAACACAAAAAAAAGTAAATAATAAACCACAATTTGTTAAATAAAATAAAAAAAACAGTACTTAGCTTTATTGCTGCTTAGGTAGGGATCGGACCGGGGTTACACAGGTATGCGCCGAGATTGCCAGACAGGGATATAGCACGCAGAGAGCACTTTAAGCGTCCCCACACGATATTCCACCACACTCGCCTCGACTCATACCATAGCCCACTTTATATACAAACATGGCCACATTCGTCCAATGAGAATGCGGGAGAGATTTGTTCACAAACAAACGAAAACATAAATTCTTTCCACTAAAACCTGAGATAAGATATGATAAGATTGCAAATATTTGTCAATATAATTTGACAACGTCATATACTGTATTTATATAATATATGAAATTTATTTTTCGAGCAAACATATCCTCTCTCTCTACTGAATAGATTTTTAAAAAGATATACATAAATAAAAATATTTAGAGATATACTACATGATCTTAGCCAAAAGGCCGAGAAACGATATCTATATATATAAAAATAAATGTTTGTATGTTTGTCTGTTTGTTTGTCTGTCTGTATGACCCGTATACAAATTCGCAGTAGTTCACTAATTCAAACCAAAATTTCCATACATAGGTAAAAAATAACGGGGATGACGATAGGCTATTTTAAAATATATATAAATCAATTATTAAGACTATATATTCAAATTATTCGACTTAGCTCACGAGCAGCGCCCTCTAGAACGCGTGGCGATTTTGACGGCGGGGGGCGCCCATTGGCTCCCGGCGCAGCACGTGACTTCCCTGCCCCCCCCCCCCGCCGAGTAAATGAGATCTCCCGGCTGCCGGCCGGTTGAGCTCACGAGCAGCGCCCTCTAGAACGCGTGGCGATTTTGACGACGGGGGGCGCTCCCGGTTGGACAGTTGCGCGGGGGCAGAGTGACCTCGCGGGTGCCCTCCGGGAACTATTTCCATCTTCCATATGTAATATACATTTAATCGTGTAAACCCGGGCGTTGCCCGGGTCATTCGTCTACAAATTCGCAGTAGTTCACTAATTCAAACCAAAATTTCCATACATAGGTAAAAGAATACTGGGAAGACGATAGGCTATTTTAAAAATATTGCTGTATCATGTTTGATTATCAGATGCAGAATTATATCGGGAAAAATTCCAAAAAGCAGAGACCACGGGTGAAACAGGGTACATTTAATAGGGTAAAACCCGGGCGTTGCCCGGGTCATTCGGCTAGTTTTATATATAGAGATGACCTGGCTTCGTGTGTCTTCTGCTCGAGTGAATGTTTCGCTGGTAGAATTTTGTTCCTGCCTACTATTAATCATTATCTGGCTTCGCCCGTGGTCTGATTTAGTGAATATTCCCCAAAATAATTTTTTAATGCAATCAAGCATGATACGGCAATATTGTCATCATCATTTCTGACTAAAAAAATATTGTTGCTCAGTACTTGGTTAAATATAATTTTTCTTGGTTAAAGTGCGACAAAAAAAAAACTCTTCCAGATTTAACTCTCTGTCCTGTTCAAATTTCAGCGAGATTAGTTACATATTGAGGGCGTGCATAGCCGACAAACATATATATATATGTTCCCGGCGTCGCCCGATTTTTACCCGAGTAAAAGTTTGCTTAACAAGCATTTGTTAAAACGATTCTAACAAACATCCAATCCCTACTGAATCTATACTTGTCTACACTCTCGATACTTTTTTCCCGGTCCCTTGAAAAATACTCGATAAGTTGAAAAAATCAGTATTAATTGGTCCACTCGGTAATTTGAAGTTGAAGGAATAGTATCTTGCCACAAACGAAGATTTGTAAATAACTATTTAGCGAATGTACCCGGCTTCGCACAGTTTTTATCCTTAAAAGTTTGCCTAAGAACATTTGTTAAAACGATTCTAGAAAACATCCAATCGTCCTATCCAATCCACCTATATATTGATTTATAAAGTATATAAATATAAATATTGTTATATGCCTTTAAATATATTTTTGAAACACATAATTTTTTTAAAACATTTATTATATTTTAAATAAGATATTGTCACTTTTGTGAATTTGATAATTAATTATTTCTTTTTTCTCAATGAATTATATATCTCTATATATATAAAAGTCAATTTCTGTCTGTCTGTTTCGCGATAAACTCAAAAATTACTGAACCAATTGGTACCAAATTTTGAATGTTGCTTTTTATAAACCTGAGGAAAATTTTCGGCTACATTTTGTTTACGCGGAGTAATCCGGAATGGAATGAATACCCAAATATGGCCATTTTTTATAAGCATCGGTGGTTCAGTGGTAGAATGCTCGCCTGCCACGCGGGCGGCCCGGGTTCGATTCCCGGCCGATGCATTTTTTTTTTTACAATTTTTAAAACTCATTTATCTATATTAATAAAATGCAAATTTCATAAGTGGTGTTCGCTAAAAACTTTCGTTACAATGAATCAATTTCGACCAAATTTTCAAAATTTATGTAAAACGAGATGGAGCAGGTTTTGCTTAACATCAAAATATTTTTCCTAACTTTAACATGCGTAACTTCGCTGTTATCGATTAAATACAAAAAAAAAAAATCAACAGAGTTAATTTTATTTATATATAAATACAAAAAAAAAAATTCAGCAATTCATTCAACTCAATCTAAAAAAATATTCAAAACAAGCAATTTTAAGATAACACCATATGTAAAACAGTCGGCCAAGAAAACAACAACGATATTACATCTTTCTCACATATTCACACACAATCTTGATTAATAATTAAAACTAATCTTTAACATTGTTTATTATACTTCATAATATATAATATTCGTTAGGCAAACTTTCACTCGGATGAAACCCGGGCGAAGCCGGGTACACATCCGCTAGTATATAATATAATATAATATAATCTATCTATATTAATAAAATGCAAATTTCATAAGTGTTGTTCACTAAAAACTTTCGTTGCAATGCATCAATTTCGACCAAATTTTCAACATTTATGTAAAACGAGATGGAGCAGGTTTTGCTTAACATCAAAATATTTTTCCCTAACATTAACATGCATAACTTCGCTGTTATCGATTAAATACAAAAAAAAATTCAACAGAGTTAATTTTATTTATATATAAATACAAAATTAAATTTCAACAGAGTTAATTTTTTTACATACTAGCTAATAATCTCAATCTAAAATATATTCAAAACAAGCAATTTTAAGATAACACCATATGTAAAACAGTCAGCCAGGAAAACAAATAACGTGTAATATATATATAATAAATATAATATATATAATATAACGGTATAATAACGGTATAAAGAAATAATGAGCCTATCGTTCAAATTTATAATTGTAACAAATAGTATTTTAATTAAAACATTTTAAAAACACACAGTTTGGAACGGGACGTTTCACAAGAGTGACATCCATGGCGCCAATTTATAATTGTAACGAATAGTATTTGAATTAAAACGTTTTTAAAATATATACGCACTCGGGTTTACCCGGGCGTTGCCCGGGCCATTCGTATTATATAAATATATAATAAAAAATATAATGTAATGAATATTATTATCATTATTATCATAATAGTCTATGTTCCGGAAAATTATTTTCAATAATATTCGTTAGGCAAACTTTCACTCAGATAAAACCCGGGCAAAGCCGGGTACACATCCGCTAGTATAATATAATATAAATATAAAAATGAATGTATGTGTGTGTGTGTGTGTGTGTGTGTGGTCTGTCTGTCCTTTATGCCTGACCAAACCACTCATTGGAACGCCATGAAACTTTGGGAAGTTATTTAGTATAGTACTGGGAAGGTTTCTAGCAAATAAAATTTTTGAAATAACTTTTCGCTTTAAAATAATCAAGATAAATATTCTAATTTATCTGTTATAATTCAACAATCTGCTCTAAATATTATCATGATGATACGATGATTTTGTAATGTAGAAAATTAGGAAAGACAAAATTCAGGATGACACGGCAATTTATTTGAGACAAGAATAATGATACAATTCCAAGGCAAGATACTATTCCTTTAACTTCCAATTACCGAGGGAACCAATTAATAATGATTTTATTCAACTTATCGAGTATTTTTCAAGGGACCGGGAAAAAATGTTCACTTTATCGAGAGATTCGTTAGACAAACCTTTACTCGGGTAAAACCCGGGCGAAGCCGGGTACGGTACGTCCGCTAGTATATAATATAAATATATATTATTATATCAACTGTATTAATTAAATCAAATACCTAAACACTAATATAATACAATTTTTGCCATCACACACACTTTTCCTGTAGTTTATGTGTTACTTCTGTATTGCTATTCTATGGCACTTCTAATATTTATTATTGATATACTTTTAGTATGAAGGAAATTGCACTCGGTGGAATTCTCGGGCGAAGCCGGGTCATTCGCCTAGTATTATATATATATTAATTTAAAATTTCATTTTTGTTATCATCATCACATACAATGTAATCTATATATATAAAATTGAATGTCTGTCTGTTTGTCTGTACTCTATAGATTCAAAAACCATACATCCAATCGCCGTGAAATTTTGGGATATTATTAGGTATATCACCGGGAAGGTTTTTGAAAATAATTTCATGAATATCTTGAATATCCTTAGAGTTATTTGCAGATTTGTAGATTTAACTCGCAAGCAGCGCCCCCATTGTGACGATGTTAACAAGTTTTCTTATCACTAAGTTTGTTATCTTAAATATTATTTATCAAAAGTAAGATTATCTCAGGATGACACGGCAATGTGACACGGGAAAAAATGTTCACTAGATAAAACTATGATTTTCTAATGTAGAAAATTAGGAAAGACAAAATTCAGGATGACACGGCACACAGGCACCGGGAAAAAATGTTCACTTTATCGAGAGATTCAAATTTACGAGTTTCAAATTATCAAAATATATCTTTTTTTTTTTTAATAAGTTTTTAGAGAATTGTTTTAACAAATGTTCGCTAGACAAACATTCACTCGGGTAAAACCCGGGCGAAGCCGGGCACATCCGCTAGTTTTTTTTATATAAACAACAACAATTAGGGGCTCAAAAATCATTTATTATGGTTAGCAGTTCCGTAAATAAAGATATTTTCACAACAACAATTAAAGTTGCATCATCATTTTTATAAAACAACAGCAGATTAAATTAACAATGTAAAAATATATTTTAACATTACATTTTAACATTTAACACAAAAACGTTACAATTTTTTCTTTAAATATATATTAATATGGAAATGCCCAGTATTTTTTACGTCATTGGAATATTATATTACTAAATTCTCAAATTAAATTTATTATACTTGGAAAACATTTTAAGCACTGTTACAATTTATAAATATAATTTCACCAGACACCGCTAGAGGCGCTGCTTGCGAGTGAAAGTAGAAAAATTGCAAATAAAATTGCAAAGAATATTTATTTCAAATCAAATTCAAACCAGGAATCTTCCCAGTAGTATAGTAAATAACTTTCTAAAGTTTCACGGCGATTGGATAATCTTACCTTTTAAAAGCATTCATCGTGTGAACAAACTAACATTCATCGTGTAACAAACCACGTGTTAATTATTAACCAATCAAATTCATTTATCGTCGCGACCAGTGCTGCGCCCAAGCGGTAAAAGGCTTGAATTAACGCTTTTTGGTTTTTTATTTTTTTTAAAAAGCACATTAACTTTTTAGTTTTTTGAATAGCCTATATGTTAAACGAAATCTTCAGCTACCTACATGCGGAATTTCATAATGATTTATTCTGTAAATTTTGCGCAACGCGATAACAAACATCGATTTTGGATTTCATTTTTATAGATATAAGGAAGGATAATGTTGGAACTGGGCATCTTGGGGTCAGCTTGGGAAAGGTTCAGGGCTCGTGGTGAAGGTGGTGTTCTGCCTGAAGAACCTTCACCTGAAGCCTGTAGCTTGCCCATAGGCATGCTGGAGTCTGGCTTGATACTGGTGGAGTCAAGTCAAGTATCATAGTCAGTGGCTTGACTACAGGGAAGGCGCGTCTGAGTCCATCTTGGACTCTGGCTTGGCTTCAAGTCAGCCACAATGGGACATGTGACTCGACCACCAGGAAGGGGTGTCTGAGTCCATCTCAGGACTAGCTTGGTAGGGCCAGGTCATCCACCACAGGTCAGGTGGCTTGACCACAGGAAGGGGTGTCTGAGTCTATCTTGGTCTCTGGCTTGTTGTTGTCAAGGCCGAAGGTGGCCTCAGGCAACATCTCTACACCTCACAATCACCAGAGGTTTGCAGCTTAGATGGACTAAGGTGGGTCATGGTTATGTTAGGTGGGGTTTTTGGGTTATTTTGGCATACTATGGTCACGAGGTGTCCTAACATATTTATCATTATATGTATTGCCGAAAGCTTATGTTCATAGTTCATTTAAAATACCCTTTCCAAGAGTCTAGCTTCAGTATCAGTATAAAAGGAAAACCGAAAAATACAATATTACAGTGGTGTGGTAGATTAAACTGTAGAAAGCCCTTGAAACTTCACCACTGATGAGCTAAGACCTCCCAATATTTTTGCATCTCAGTAAGGACAGTAGAAGTTTTTTTATATCTAAAACAAACATTCATGCTTAAACTCCTGACGAGGACAAAATATTTTTGTGGAAATTGAAGTGTCTATTATTTAAGAAATATAAATGTCGGTCAGTCAATCTCTATCTTCAAGAGAATATATTTGGATACTCTGTCTATCATTATACTTGTAGTGATGGTTGTTGATGTGCTGTGTTGGTGTGGCTTGTGGAAAGGCTGCTGATAAAATTATAATTAAAATTAATTTATTTAAAGCAAGACATTATAAAGAGAAAATAAGCAACGGTTGAAAATAACGGCCGCCGCACTAGCCTAGTTGTTTACCGCTGCCGTGTGGCCAGATCCAGTGTCTCTGATGACGTCCCACGCGCATGCGTAGTGAAGTGTTGACGCCCGCGGATCGCCGAGGCCGTCTTAGTTCGGCTCGCTGAAGCAAAGTGTAGTCGCCACACTACTCCCCCTCCAGTAGGATCTTTCCAGCGATCCTATGCAATCTTATTGGCTTGCCAAGTTCGGGTCTTGGGAAAACATCGGTCCTTCTGATGTGAAAGCAGGCTTGAGGCGGTCGATAGACACCCACGTGGATCTCTTTTTAATTTTCAGTTTGTAAATTTTGGGTTTCCTAAAAAGGACTTCATATGGACCGTCGTATGGGGGAGCTAGCGGTGGCAATATCAGGTCCCGACGTAGATAGACATGGGAACATGTCTCGAGGGGTTTGGGCACGTAAACGTGGCGGTTCCCATGTGGTTTGCTTGGTGCAGGTTTCAGAGATGCCATGGCGCGCTTGAAGTCCTCCAGCCACGGTTCGGTAGGCGAGCTTGCAGAGGGGGGGTCCTCGAAAAATGTTCCTGGAAGGGGTAGGGGCTTCCCATAGACCAGCTCAGCGGTTGTGGTGTTGAGATCTTCCCTTAGCGACGAACGAATCCCTAGGAGCACCAGGGGAAGTTTCAAGGACCAGCTCGTGGAATCGTGACAGCGAAGGGAGTCTTTCAGCTGTCTGTGGAATCTTTCTACCAGGCCGTTTGCCGCTGGGTGCTAGGGTGATGTCCTTATTCTGTTGATTCCCAGAAGCCGTGTCAACTCACCGAAAAGTGCCGATTCAAACTGCCTGCCTTGGTCTGTAGTCACTTTTGCTGGCACGCCAAAACGAGATATCCAGACCGATAGGAAGGCATTTGCTACTGTTTTGGCGGTGATGTCCTGTATGGGTAGGGCTTCGGGCCACCTAGTGAATCGGTCGACGCAGGTGAATATGTACCGATAGTTTTTACTCGGTGGTAATGGTCCGACCAGGTCAATGTGAACATGACTGAACCTTCCGTCTGGGGGACTAAACGACTGAAGGGGCGTTCTTGTGTGTCTAGCGGTTTTGGAGACTTGGCAGCGGTGGCAGGCGCGAGTCCAAAGTGCGCAATCCTTCTTGACGGCCGGCCAGACGTAATGGGCGGTGACCATCCTTGTAGTAGCTCGTACTCCGGGGTGAGACAAGTTGTGGTATGCAGAAAAAATTATGCGGCGACAGGGTGAGGGTACGAATGGTCTGGGTTTTGCTGTGGAAACGTCACAGTACAGGGAAATGTTCGTTTCTGGGATTTGTACTTTTTCCAGTTGTAGTGAGCTGCGGTTTTCCGATGTCAAGAGAGCTTGTAGCTCCTGGTCTACTGCTTGCGCTTCGGCGAGGGATTTCGGGTCATAAGGTTGGTGGTGGGAGATGGGTTCCACGCGTGACAAGAAATCTGCAGGTACATTTTCACAGCCCGCGATGTGGCGGATGTCGGTTGTGAATTGCCCGATGAAATCGAGGTGTCGACATTGGCGCGGTGAGGCCTTGTCCAGATTTTGTTGAAAGGCGTATGTGAGAGGTTTGTGGTCCGTATAGACCGGAAATTGTCGCCCTTCCAATAAATGCCTGAAATGCTTGATAGCCAAGTATACCGCCAGGAGTTCTCTGTCGTATGCGCTGTATTTTCTTTGTGCAGCGTCTAGTTTCCTTGAGAAAAACGCTATTGGTTGGAAATTGTTGCCAACTTGCTGGTGAAGCGCGGCGCCCACAGCAAAATCCGAGGCATCTACCGTAAGGCAGAGAGGCGCTTCTGGAAAAGGATGGTGCAAGAGGGCAGCGTTGGCTAGTTGAAATTTGCACTGGTCGAAAGCCTGGAGTGCTGTAGGGGTCCATTGGCAGGATGCGTTCTTGCGCCCTTCGACCATGGCGTGGAGTGGTGCCTGAGTACTAGCGGCATTGGGGAGGCAGCGCCGATAGAAATTTAACATACCCAGAAAACGTCGAAGTTTTCCGACAGTATCAGGGATTGGGATGTCTTTAATTGCTTGTACTCGCTGAGGGTCCGGCGAGATTCCAGCGTTAGTGATTATAAACCCCAAGAATTTGACTGAAGGTTGGCCGAAGGTGCATTTGGTTTCGTTGATCGTCAGGCCGTAGTCTCGAAGGCGACCAAAAAGTTGTTGAAGATGGGATACATGTTGATTTTCTGAATCGGATGCGATAAGCACGTCGTCAATGTAGGCATATGCAAAATCCAAACCTTGGAGTACTTCGTTGATGAGCCTTTGAAAGGTTTGGGCTCCGTTACATAGGCCAAAGGACATGCGGGGAAACTCGAAAAGGCCGAAAGGCGTAATAACGGCAGTCTTAGGGATATCTCTAGATTCCACGGGCACATGGTGGTACGCTCTAACCTGATCGATAGTAGAAAATATTTTCTTACCATGCAGATGCGATGCAAAGTCCATAATGTTAGGGACTGGATATCGGTCGGGACGGTAGCGGCATTCAGTTTCCTGTAGTCTCCACATGGTCGTAGCGAGCCGTCTTTTTTGGGTACAAGGTGGAGAGGGCTGGCCCACGGTGATTTGGATGGACGACAGATGCCTTTCTCCATCATGAAGGCGAATTCTTTCTTTGCCGCGGCGAGTTTGTCCGTGGGGAGTCGTCGCGGTTTTGCTGCAATCGGGGGCCCTTTGTGACGATATGATGAGTCACTGAGTGACGGGGAGGGCTTTTTACAAGATTCTGACTAGTGAGCTTTGGGAATTGTCTGAGTATTCTGGAGTAAGGCGAATTGGCGATTGTAAGGTGAATGCTAACAGCGGGGGAAGGGGAAACTTGTCCAATGGAGTGAAGGGAAGATACTGGGTCGCTCAGCCGGTGATTACGCAGGTCTACTGTCAGCCCTACGCAGGTCTACTGTCAGCCCGTAATGTCGGAGAAAGTCTGCGCCGATGATGGACACGCCGACGTCGGCTATGATGAAAGGCCAACGGAATAATCGTCCGAGACCGAGGTCAAGCTCAAGATGTCGTTCCCCGTAAGTGTGGATGATAGATCCGTTAGCTGCGAAAAGCTGCCTGTGCGAGGGCCTAGCGTTTTTTACTGGTGGTGGAATCACTGAGACTTCGGCTCCAGTGTCGACCAAAAACAAATAGGCGCTGCGTCGGTCCGTAATGAAGAGCCGGCGAGTAAGGCCTGCGCCGTCAGTGGCTCCTACTGACGGCGGGCGTATTCGTTTCCCTGGACCTTGAAGTTGCATGGTTGAAGGCACTTCCTAGCTTGCGCTCCAAACTTCATATGGTACCAGCAAGTTCCTGCGTTTCCTTTTTTTGTTGTGGGTCGGGTACCTAGCGTTCGGATAGCGATTGTGTGGGGTGTCCATGGATGACTTCAAAGCTTCGATTTGCGTATGCAGGTCTTGGATTTGCGTCATCAGCTGTTGGTGGGCTTCCGCGCTATGACCTGTGCTTGGTTGGTCCACTGCTGAGACCGTTGGCAGTATGGCTTCGTGTATGTTGTCTGCCATTTCCGCCAGCTTACTCAAACTTGTCTCAGAGGATGCTGCGAGAGCGGCCCTTATGTCCTGAGGTAGGCGTCGAGTCCACAGCATTTTCAGTGCTGTATCGGAGAAATTTCTTCCTGCCTGATGTTGCATCGCGGCTAGTACTGTTGATGGCTTCTGATCTCCCATGGGACGCCCATCCAGAACCTGTAAGATTTTAGTTTGTTTTGATTGACCGAGTCGTTGGAGAAGGCCTGCTTTCAGCGCATCGTATTTACCAGAGGGTGGGGGGGCCGTTACGATGTCCGCGACGTAAGTAAGGGTTGGCTGGTCTAGGCTCGTTACCGTTGCTTGGAATTTAGTTTCGTCGCGGGAGATCTCGGCTAGACCGAAAGCGGCTTCTAGCTGGCTTATCCACAGTTCAACGTTGTTGGGCCAGAATGGTGGTGCACGGAAAGCCAATCTTGATATTTGGGAGGGTGCCGTGGATGTTGGCCCTTCCGGATGTTCCGTAGTTGCGTCTTGCATTCTGGGGCTGTTGAAAGTTTCGTGGATGAAATAAAAAAAATATATAGAAGTGTGATTAAAGTAACTTTTGTATCACGTCCGGCTCACCAATTTGTAGTGATGGTTGTTGATGTGCTGTGTTGGTGTGGCTTGTGGAAAGGCTGCTGATTAAATTATAATTAAAATTAATTTATTTAAAGCAAGACATTATAAAGAGAAAATAAGCAACGGTTGAAAATAACGGCCGCCGCACTAACCTAGTTGTTTACCGCTGCCGTGTGGCCAGATCCAGTGTCTCTGATGACGTCCCACGCGCTTGCGTAGTGAAGTGTTGACGCCCGCGGATCGCCGAGGCCGTCTTAGTTCGGCTCGCTGAAGCAAAGTGTAGTCGCCACATACTCTTAGTTAGAAACCATGTTGCCTACTCTACTTCTCTCTTCAATTACTGATATTCAATAAATAATACTATTATGATACATTAGCGCGTCATCTTTTATGAAAATTCAAAACTATTATAGCCGCTTATGATACTTTTAAAAATTAAACTATGTACTAAAGAGCATAAATCATAATTTATATAAACTCACAACATAAAATAAAAGTCTGCAAGAGATACTGGACTCTTCTCATTATTTTATATGATGAGGAGCCAATATTACTTTTACACAATATCCTTGTGGCTATCGAGACCAACAACACAACAACGGGAATGACTATGTGAAACTCTATTTGGAAAATTCCGGAATTGCTGAGAAATTAGGCATCCATAACAAGAATATAAATTAAATGGAACTTTTATCCACAACATTGAACACATTTTCAGGCGGAGCTTGTAATAAACAATCAGCTATTGACAGATGTGGCCTGGATCCCTCATCACCAGAGGACAAGATACCAATGCTTTTTTTCACAGAAATATCTTGCCTGGTACAACCTCTTTGGAGATTCAATGAATATAAAATCTCGTGTTTAACAAAAGATGGAGATTCACTTAATTTCTGACAGATTTGCTCTGGAAATGAGGTCTGAAACAACGCTTAAAAAAGCGTATATAAACACACAAATATCACTTTCGGGATATAGTCATTATAATTAACAATAATCTAAGCCATGGAAACTCGCTGCTTGGAATCGCGGTGAATTGGAGGTGGGGAGGAGACCTGACCGCCAATCGTTGCTGTCATTTCCTGTTTGGGCTTTTGTTTTCTTCTTTTGCCTTTGTCTGGTACTGATTTCTATAATTTTAATCCTGCTTGCATATATAATGCGTGAAATAAAACGAAAATCATGTTCTTCTGTCGCATTTGAATTTATTCTCCTTTATGAATAAACGCAATGTCATTAAAATTATTAAATTGTCAAATTGCATTTTTTCTTTCTTGGTCTTTATCATTGAGGGATATATAAAATTAAGTAAGGAAAGAGTTAAAATATATTTAATCTCTTAATTTAATAGATTCTATCTCATTAAACAAGATTGATCATAAATGATGCCAATTATGAAGAATTAATTTTTCCAATTGGAATATATTTTTTGAAAAGTACCAAGATCATGTTTATTTTGACAACTTTAATTTTAAATATCTATGTCATGAGTCATTTTTGTTCACCTAGCATTAAAATATATTTAATATTTTTGCTTGTTACTATAAAAAAATCTGTGCCCCATAACCAATATTTGAGTTATTATTAATATTTACTATATATATACTCGGTGTTAGTTTTAAAGGATTCTATTTATTTTATTGTCGCTCTGCTATTTGTTTACGCTATGTGTGTGGATTTAGAACCCTTACCCTATTCCATTTAATATAGTTATACATTTATCGAAAATATAAAGAAATATATTTTATGCTTTTATTTATATATAAGTAAAACATTACAAAGGTAATATAAATAAATACAAAATTATCAATCCTGCTAATATTTAAAGAAACCCATCCAATTTTATACAAAACTATCACGATTCCAATTAAAATTTAATCTCAGCATTAATAAAAATCTAATTATATTTCGAGAAAATGCCAACTCTACTCTCAGATATTAGGCATCGATGTGTGCCCACGCATTTCTAAATATATATCGTTCTGTTCACTATTTATTAGATTAGATATTTAGGTCATATTTAAAGTATAGTTTTAAAAATGTATTTATTTAATTTAGTTTTTATATTTTATATTAATTTAGAAAAATAACTATATATATCTTTGAGACAGATATGAAAGTTGTTAATAACAAGAAGCTTTTAAAAATATTTACAGATATAACCCATGTCAATTAGAATGATGTCATAGAATAGACTTCTGGCATCTCCCTTCCTAAACTTCCCATCTTAAGATCTTAAATAGACTTACATGGTATAAATGATTGTGGGTGAGATGTGTGTTGATATACTTGACAACCACCAATGCTCCAACTCCCAAGAGAACAACAGTCTTTGATTTCCAGACTTAAGTCTGGTCATCTACAGGCAATAACTTTGCAGAATGGTTGCAAGGTTTTCCCACTATGTACTAAGTGTGATTCTCAACCTGCAACCCCAAAACACATTATTGACTGTATTGACTCATCCATTGATGTGCTCTACTCATCCCCGACAGACACCATCAAAAGTCTCAAGCTTTACAAGCTTGACACCCTAATATGATTGAGTGGAGATAAGAAAGAAGAAGAGACCAATACTCCATAGAAATGAATATCTCACCAATTACACAGGTCTACAAAAACCCCCCCCTTTTTTTTTTTTTTTTGCCGGAGAAAACCTGATGTTGATTCTAATGTAACTTTTCATGCTGAATTCAAAAATGAAATCAGAAGTTTTCCATCACCCATAGTTCTTGCAGAATAACCATTTTTTTCTATAAATTGGTATGTACAGTAATAATGCAGAAAATGTTACGTAAGCATTTAAAAAATAAACATCATTACATTAGCTAGCACTTTATTTTTGACAAGAAGAGTTGATATGTGGAACCAAAAGCTTTATTTTATTTGTTACTAGCGGACGTACCCGGCTTCGCCCGGGTTTTACCCTAGTAAAAGTTTGTCTAACAAATCTCTCGATAAAGTGAACATTTTTTTTCCCGGTCCCTTGAAAAATACTCGATAAGTTGAATAAAATCAATATTAATTGGTTCCCTCGGTAATTGGAAGTAAAAGGAATAGTATCTTGCCTTGGAATTGTATCATTATTCTTGTATAGATGTACCCGGCTTCGCCCGGGTTTTACCCGAGTAAAGGTTTGTTTAACGAATCTCTCGATAAAGTGAACATTTTTTCCCGGTCCCTTGAAAAATACTCGATAAGTTGAATAAAATCAATATCAATTGGTTCCCTCGGTAATTGGAAGTTAAAGGAATGGTATCTTGCCTTTGAATTGTATCATTATTCTTGTCTCAAATAAATTGCCGTGTCATCCTGAATTTTGTCATTCCTAATTTTCTACATTACAAAATCATCGTATCATCATGATAATATTTAGAGCAGATTGTTGAATTATAACAGATAAATTAGAATATTTATCTTGATTATTTCTAGGCGAAAAGTTATTTCAAAAATTTTATTTGCTAGAAACCTTCTCAATACTATACTAAATAACTTCCCAAAGTTTCATGGCGATCCAATGAGTGGTTTGGTCAGGCATAAAGGACAAACAAACAAACAGACACACATACATTCATTTATATATATATATTAATTAAATTTTGCTCTTTAATAATCACAAATATTAATTTAAATAACAAATTATTGAATTTTTAATTAAATATGTTTATTTTATAATGCAACTGTTTTGCTTTCAACTTAAAAATAACGACAAGCTCTGGAATGCTATTTGCTGAATAACAGATTTAATATATATATTTGAATTGAACCTAACGATTTGTTTAATAGATTTGCATCAGAAGTGACAGGTAAATTTGAAGTGATCAGTTTATTCTTCTCTATCGATTTGCTTTTATAAATCGTGTGCACTAGACTGTGTCAATATACCGAGGCGTTGCATTAATATTCCTGATATTTTCTGTTACATTTGTGGGGAATTAACTTTCAAAGTTCAAAGGCGAAACTTTACACCGCTCATCAAAAAGTGCTATCAACTTTATTTTGGCTGTAAAGTCGGTGACCAAGATAAGACTTGGGCTCCTCATCGTTGTTGTGAAATTTGTGCTCGACGTCTTAAAGGGTGGATTAAAGGTGAATGTCATATGCCTTTTGTGGTTCCAATGATATGGAGGGAACCTAAAGACCATTCTTCAGACTGTTATTTTTGTTTAACAAAGACTACAGGTATTACATCCAAATCAAGACATACAGTTGAATATCCAGATTTTCCTTCTGCTATGAGACCGGTTCCTCATAGTGATATTTTACCTGTGCCACAGCCTCCTGAAAATGTAATATTTAGTGACAACTAGCGGACGTACCCGGCTTCGCCCGGGTTTTACCCGAGTAAAAGTTTGTCTAACGAATCTCTCGATAAAGTGAACATTTTTTTCCCGGTCCCTTGAAAAATACTCGATAAGTTGAATAAAATCAATATTAATTGGTTCCCTCGGTAATTGGAAGTTAAAGGAATAGTATCTTGCCTTGGAATTGTATCATTATTCTTGTATGGATGTACCTGGCTTCGCCCGGGTTTTACCCGAGTAAAGGTTTGTTTAACGAATCTCTCGATAAAGTGAACATTTTTTCCCGGTCCCTTGAAAAATACTCGATAAGTTGAATAAAATCAATATTAATTGGTTCCCTCGGTAATTGGAAGTTAAAGGAATAGTATCTTGCCTTGGAATTGTATCATTATTCTTGTATGGATGTACCTGGCTTCGCCCGGGTTTTACCCAAGTAAAGGTTTGTTTAACGAATCTCTCGATAAAGTGAACATTTTTTCCCGGTCCCTTGAAAAATACTCGATAAGTTGAATAAAATCAATATTAATTGGTTCCCTCGGTAATTGGAAGTTAAAGGAATAGTATCTTGCCTTTGAATTGTATCATTATTCTTGTCTCAAATAAATTGCCGTGTCATCCTGAATTTTGTCTTTCCTAATTTTCTACATTACAAAATCATCGTATCATCATGATAATATTTAGAGCAGATTGTTGAATTATAACAGATAAATTAGAATATTTATCTTGATTATTTCTAGGCGAAAAGTTATTTCAAAAATTTTATTTGCTAGAAACCTTCCCAGTACTATAATAAATAACTTCCCAAAGTTTCATGGCGATCCAATGAGTGGTTTGGTCAGGCATAAAGGACAAACAAACAAACACACATACATTCATTTTTATATATATAGATGATTCAGATAGACGAGAGCAACAGTCGGATGACACAAATTTTGAAGCAGGTGCTTCATCTGAACCTCATTTATTAACCCAAGGAGATTTGAACGACCTCGTACGTGATTTAGATTTATCCAAAAAACAGAGTGAACTTTTAGGCTCTAGGTTAAAAGGCTGGAATCTGCTGCATAAAGGCACAAAAGTATGCCTTTTTCGCAAGCGTCAAGATGAATTTCAAGACTTCTTTTCACAAGAGAATGATTTAGTACATTGCAATGATGTTAGTCTAATGGAAGCGCTTGGTCATGACCATGATACAGAAGAGTGACGTTTATTCGTTGATTCTTCAAAAATTAGTTTGAAAGCTGTTCTCCTTCACAACGGAAATAAGTTCCCATCAGTGTCAATAGCACATACATCCAACATGAAAGAGACTTACGAAAACATGAAACTGCTCTTGAAAAAGGTAGAATATGAAAGATACGGTCGAAAAATATGCAACGATTTGAAACGATATGCAACGCCCGTGTTTTACCCGATTGAATGTTTTTATTCAAATACTATTTGTTACAATTATAAATTGGAGCCGTGGATGTCACTCTTGTGAAACGTCCCGCTCCAAACTTTACATGTACATTAGGTCAGCTGGTATTACCCCTCATTTTCACCGCTAGAGGCGCGAGCGAATTGACTTTTTGTAAATATACATAATTATAAAGATAGAAGCTTCTATAGTAGATAATGATCATAATGATGATGCGCGTGCATCCGTGACAGCGATGAGGAATTGAGGAAAGACGGTCGTGACTATATATGTTGATAGCTCGAGGAGTATGGAATCCTGGAATTTGTTTAATCTTTACACAAGGGGATAAGAAACAACAATAAAACATCTCCTGAAAGCTGTCTTTGTATTGATGGGGTATTTTATAGAATTGAAGGTGGCACTCATTGGCCCCTCTCATCCTGTTACTAATACAGTAGAACTACCTCCCTGTAAAGGACACCAAAATGCAGAGTCAAATTGTCTTTTAGGGATAGGTGTCCTCTTAATGGAGAGTTGCTAAATAGTAAAAATGTTAATTTTGCAATTGAAAACTGTCCTTTATAGAGAGGTGTCCTCTAGCATGATTGTCCTCTCATGGAGGTTCTACTGTACCACTGTTGGCATATGAACACTTTGAATCTGAACAAGGAATTTTATTCTAACTGACCTCCATATTTGAAAGGCTGGTTAATTTCCAATGTTTTGCTCAGTGTGTCGCTGAGTGTATCAATACACTAGGCTAACGATAGGCATAATTTCGATTATAGATTATAAACACAAGGTAATAAGACCAAATAAATAAATAGTGTGTGATGTTTCGGTAACAGCCTTGTTACCATCTTCAGACAAAAGACTTCAGTCACTAGGTTGAGTTAGTTTCAGAGAGATTAAATTAGGTTAGGTTACTTTAGCTTGTTTTAAAATGGAACTATTTTCCTGCATAGACCAATCAGGCATGCAGTTTCTAGGCAAAACCATGGGAATTTCTCTAAAGGCTTTCCCTATATCCACTACCCAGTGGACATAGCAGTTCTGCTCCTGAAATTAGAGAGATTTGGGAAAATGGGGAAATTTGTGGATAATTGGATTGCCTTGTTACAGTTTCTAGGCAAAACCATGGGAATTTCTCTAAAGGCTTTCCCTATATCTACTACCCAGTAGACATAGCAGTTCTGCTCCTGAAATTAGAGAGATTTGGGAAAATGGGGAAATTTGTGGATAATTGGATTGCCTTGTAGCAGTTTCTAGGCAAAACCTTGAGAATTTCCTGAAAGACTTTCTCTATATCCACTACCCAGTGGACATAGCAGTTCTGCTCCTGAAATTAGAAAGATTTGGGAAAATGGGGAAATTTGTGGATAATTGGATTGCCTTGTTGGATGACTAGAGTGAAAATGGGTTCCAAGAATTACATTATAGAAATATGAAATTATCAATACTTTTTTAATACACAGAATAAAGTTTTATTATCTTTTTCTTCTTCTTTCTTATCTCCACTCAATTATATCAGGGTATCGAGCTTGTAGACCTTGTTGATGGTGTCTGCTGGGGATGAGTAGAGCTCATCAATGGATTAGCCAACACAGTCAATGATGTGGTTTTCCACCATAATCACGACTGGGTGAAGTAGAATGCGTCTGCCTTTCTCATTAAGACTTAGGAGCATGTGGTATGTGTTTTGAGAATTTTTTATTTATTTTTAAAATTTAAACCTATATTGCCATTGTTCTTCTCTTATCATAGTGGACACTCAGAACAAAGACTATGCATCACATTCTATGTTTTAAAAAAAATCTCTATCAGTAATATTTTTAATGTATCAAGAAACTTTGGTAAGGACATGTTTTTAAAATTGTGTAGTTTTGAATGGCATAAAAGGTTTATTGAGGAATGTGTCCTACACACACATTCAGCTGTTCTGGATGACACCAAAGGATGTCACAAATATTGGAGGATATTGATTAAAGAAAAATCAACGAATCACAAAGTTTACTGAAGAGACTGGAATTGATATTGATAAGGAATCTGATAAGGCACAAACAGCGTTGTTACCATATTCAGACAAAAGTACAGATTCAGTACTTTTGCCTGAAGATGGTAACAACACTGTTACCGAAATGTCACACACTATATATTTATTTGGATTTGGTCTTATTACCTTGTGATCACACAATCTGTATTTGCCATTCAACACAAGGTAATAAATCCAAATAAATAAATAGTGTGTGATGTTTCGGTAACATCCAAAATTTTGCTTTATGAATTTTGCAAAATTTTCATCTATTATTTTACAATAATCATCTACAAAATAGAATAACTCTGTTTATCGTTATGATGAGGCTACAGGCAAAAGACGATATGGCTGTTTCGTTAACCAAAAACAGGAAAAATTACAACAAGCAAAATCTGTTATAACTGTTACCGAAACATCACATGCTATTTATTTATTTGGGTTTTGTCTTATTACCTTGTGTTTATAATCTATAATCCAAATTGTGCCTTATTTCATTGATTAATTTAAAGTGTCTAAATGTAAATACCTTCCAAATTTTAGAACCCTACATAGAACAAATTCTCTGTTTGGAAACATTCTAAAACATTAAGAAAAGCTTGATACCCTAATATGATTGAGTGGAGATAAGAAAGAAGAAAAAGGCAGCTCCACAAGTTTGATACCCTAATATGATTGAGTGGAGATAAGAAAGAAGAAAAAGGCAGCTCCACAAGTTTGATACCCTAATATGATTGAGTGGAGATAAGAAAGAAGAAAAAGGCAGCTCCACAAGTTTGATACCCTAATATGATTGAGTGGAGATAAGAAAGAAAAAGGCAGCTCCACAAGTTTGATACCCTAATATGATTGAGTGGAGATAAGAAAGAATAAGGCAGCTCCACAAGTTTGATACCCTAATATGATTGAGTGGAGATAAGAAAGAAAAAGGCAGCTCCACAAGTTTGATACCCTAATATGATTGAGTGGAGATAAGAAAGAAAAAGGCAGCTCCACAAGTTTGATACCCTAATATGATTGAGTGGAGATAAGAAAGAAGAAAAAGGCAGCTCCACAAGCTTGATACCCTAATATGATTGAGTGGAGATAAGAAAGAAGAAAAAGGCAGCTCCACAAGCTTGATACCCTAATATGATTGAGTGGAGATAAAGAAGAAAAAGGCAGCTCCTGATCCCAGTACAATTTCACTTTTGTACTATTTTTTCACAATGCCAAAACATGTTTGAAATATTTGACCGTGATGTGATAGTGAGACAAGGGTACCACAGTGAAACCAAATGTCAATGTGGGGAATATAGCTTTACCCAAAAGTGAAGGACAGAAATGTTCAAGAGTTTGTGACATTTCTTGACAATAAAGGTATTGTCGTAAGGATAGAGGCTGCCTGGCCGGCATTCATAGTTCTTCAAATTAAAGATATTTTGTCCTGACGAGGACATTGTCAAAACGTCAAGATAATAAAAAGATTTATTGGCCAA
>CP092865.1:133842070-133913309 GCA_030710605.1 Cordylochernes scorpioides | reverse complement strand
CACTATCACATCACGGTCAAATATTTCAAACATGTTTTGGCATTGTGAAGAAAATAGTACAAAAGTGAAATTGTAGTGGGATCAGGAGCTGCCTTCTTCTTTCTTATCTCCACTCAATCATATTAGGGTATCAAACTTGTAGAGCTGCCTTCTTCTTCTTTCTTATCTCCACTCAATCATATTAGGGTATCAAACTTGTGGAGCTGCCTTCTTCTTTCTTATCTCCACTCAATCATATTAGGGTATCAAACTTGTGGAGCTGCCTTCTTCTTTCTTATCTCCACTCAATCATATTAGGGTATCAAACTTGTGGAGCTGCCTTCTTCTTCTTTCTTATCTCCACTCAATCATATTAGGGTATCAAACTTGTGGAGCTGCCTTCTTCTTCTTTCTTATCTCCACTCAATCATATTAGGGTATCAAACTTGTGGAGCTGCCTTCTTCTTTCTTATCTCCACTCAATCATATTAGGGTATCAAACTTGTGGAGCTGCCTTCTTCTTTCTTATCTCCACTCAATCATATTAGGGTATCAAACTTGTGGAGCTGCCTTCTTCTTCTTTCTTATCTCCACTCAATCATATTAGGGTATCAAACTTGTGGAGCTGCCTTCTTCTTCTTTCTTATCTCCACTCAATCATATTAGGGTATCAAACTTGTGGAGCTGCCTTCTTCTTCTTTCTTATCTCCACTCAATCATATTAGGGTATCAAACTTGTGGAGCTGCCTTCTTCTTTCTTATCTCCACTCAATCATATTAGGGTATCAAACTTGTGGAGCTGCCTTCTTCTTCTTTCTTATCTCCACTCAATCATATTAGGGTATCAAACTTGTGGAGCTGCCTTCTTCTTTCTTATCTCCACTCAATCATATTAGGGTATCAAACTTGTGGAGCTGCCTTCTTCTTTCTTATCTCCACTCAATCATATTAGGGTATCAAACTTGTGGAGCTGCCTTCTTCTTTCTTATCTCCACTCAATCATATTAGGGTATCAAACTTGTGGAGCTGCCTTCTTCTTTCTTATCTCCACTCAATCATATTAGGGTATCAAACTTGTGGAGCTGCCTTCTTCTTTCTTATCTCCACTCAATCATATTAGGGTATCAAACTTGTGGAGCTGCCTTCTTCTTTCTTATCTCCACTCAATCATATTAGGGTATCAAACTTGTGGAGCTGCCTTCTTCTTTCTTATCTCCACTCAATCATATTAGGGTATCAAACTTGTGGAGCTGCCTTCTTCTTTCTTATCTCCACTCAATCATATTAGGGTATCAAGCTTGTGGAGCTGCCTTCTTCTTTCTTATCTCCACTCAATCATATTAGGGTATCAAGCTTGTAGAGCTGCCTTTTTCTTCTTCTTTCTTATCTCCACTCAATCATATTAGGGTATCTAGCTTTTCTTAATGTTTTAGAATGTTTCCAAACAGAGAATTTGTTCTATGTAGGGTTCTAAAATTTGGAAGGTATTTACATTTAGACACTTTAAATTAATCAATGAAATAAGGCACAATTTGGATTATAGATTATAAATACAAGGTAATAAGACAAAACCCAAATAAATAAATAGCATGTGATGTTTCGGTAACAGTTATAACAGATTTTGCTTGTTGTAATTTTACCTGTTTTAGGTTAAAGAAACAGCCATATCGTTTTTTGCTTGTAGCATCATCATAACGATGAACAGAGTTATTCTATTTTGTAAATGATTATTGTAAAATATTAGATGAAAATTTTGCAAGATTCATAAAGCAAAATTTTGGATGTTACCGAAACATCACACACTATTTATTTATTTGGATTTATTACCTTGTGTTGAATGGCAAATACAGATTGTGTGATCACAAGGTGATAAGACCAAATCCAAATAAATATATAGTGTGTGACATTTCGGTACCAGTGCTGTTACCATCTTCAGACAAAAGTACTGAATCTGTACTTTTGTCTGAATATGGTAACAACGCTGTTTGTGCCTTATCAGATTCCTTATCAATATCAATTCCAGTCTCTTCAGTAAACTTTGTGATTCGTTGATTTTTCTTTAATCAATATCCTCCAATATTTGTGACATCCTTTGGTGTCATCCAGAACAGCTGAATGTGTGTGTAGGACACATTCCTCAATAAACCTTTTATGCCATTCAAAACTACACAATTTTAAAAACATGTCCTTACCAAAGTTTCTTGATACATTAAAAATATTACTGA
This sequence comes from Cordylochernes scorpioides, assembly GCA_030710605.1. NCBI lineage: Eukaryota > Metazoa > Arthropoda > Arachnida > Pseudoscorpiones > Chernetidae > Cordylochernes > Cordylochernes scorpioides. The sequence goes on along the minus strand of CP092865.1, from coordinate 133,911,105 downwards.
TATAGATTTTTTAAAACATAGAATGTGATGCATAGTCTTTATTCTGAGTGTCCACTATGATAAGAGAAGAACAATGGCAATATAGGTTTAAATTAAAAAAAAAAAAAAAATTCTCAAAACACATACCACATGCTCCTAGTCTTAATGAGAAAGGCAGACGCATTCTACTTCACCCAGTCGTGATTATGGTGGAAAACCACATCATTGACTGTGTTGGCTAATCCATTGATGAGCTCTACTCATCCCCAGCAGACACCATCAACAAGGTCTACAAGCTCGATACCCTGATATAATTGAGTGGAGATAAGAAAGAAGAAGAAAAAGATAATAAAACTTTATTCTGTGTATTAAAAAAGTATTGATAATTTCATATTTCTATAATGTAATTCTTGGAACCCATTTTCACTCTAGTCATCCAACAAGGCAATCCAATTATCCACAAATTTCCCCATTTTCCCAAATCTTTCTAATTTCAGGAGCAGAACTGCTATGTCCACTGGGTAGTGGATATAGAGAAAGCCTTTCGGGAAATTCTCAAGGTTTTGCCTAGAAACTGCTACAAGGCAATCCAATTATCCACAAATTTCCCCATTTTCCCAAATCTCTCTAATTTCAGGAGCAGAACTGCTATGTCCACTGGGTAGTGGATATAGGGAAAGCCTTTAGAGAAATTCCCATGGTTTTGCCTAGAAACTGCATGCCTGATTGGTCTATGCAGGAAAATAGTTCCATTTTAAAACAACCTAAAGTAACCTAACCTAATTTAATCTCTCTGAAACTAACTCAACCTAGTGACTGAAGTCTTTTGTCTGAAGATGGTAACAAGGCTGTTACTGAAACATCACACACTATTTATTTATTTGGTCTTATTACCTTGTGTTTATAATCTATAATCTAAATTATGCCTATCGTTAGCCTAGTGTATTGATACACTCAGTGACACACTGAGCAAAACATTGGAAATTAACCAGCCTTTCAAATATGGAGGTCAGTTAGAATAAAAGCCCTTGTTCAGATTCAAACTGTTCATATGACAACAGTGGTACAGTAGAACCTCCATGAGAGGACAATCACGCTAGAGGACACCTCTCTATAAAGGACAGTTTTCAATTGCAAAATTAACATTTTTACTATTTAGCAACTCTCCATTAAGAGGACACCTATCCCTAAAAGACAATTTGACTCTGCATTTTGGTGTCCTTTACAGGGAGGTAGTTCTACTGTATTAGTTTTTATTTATGCTTATGAGGTGATACAGAAGCGTATTTACAATTAGAGAGGAGACAAAATGAATTAAATCTAGAAAAAAGAAGTGAGGACATATCGGTCATTAAAGTCTGAGAGGCAAGGCCTTCAGCCAGTTCAGGGCTTCCGGGGTGACAGAATCGTTCGGTTTCAGTCGTTCCGCCAAGAGATCAACACCACAGAGGTCCGTACGTCTCTTGACCTCACGGACAATACAGCAGCTACGCATGGACAAATTCCTGGATCAGCTCCGATATCCCAAACAAGAACTGTATTAGTAACAGGGTGAGAGGGGCCAATGAGTGCCACCTTCAATTCTATAAAATACCCCATCAATACAAAGACAGCTTTCAGTAGATGTTTTATTGTTGTTTCTTATCCCCTTGTGTAAAGATTAAACAAATTCCAGGATTCCATACTCCTCGAGCTATCAACATATATAGTCACGACCGTCTTTCCTCAATTCCTCATCGCTGTCACGGATGCGCGCGCATCATCATTATGATCATTATCATTATATAGTCACGACCGTCTTTCCTCAATTCCTCATCGCTGTCACGGATGCGCGCGCATCATCATTATGATCATTATCTTCTATAGAAGCTTCTATCGTTATAATTATGTATATTTACAAAAAGTCAATTCGCTCACGCCTCTAGCGGTGAAAATGAGGGGTAATACCAGCTGACCTAATGTACATGTAAAGTTTGGAGCGGGACGTTTCACAAGAGTGACATCCACGGCTCCAATTTATAATTGTAACAAATAGTATTTGAATAAAAACATTCAATCGGGTAAAACACGGGCGTTGCCCGGGTCATTCGTCTAGTTTAATGATAAGCAGCAGCACTCTCCCAAAGGTCCTGTTTGGTGCATAATACAAGCCAAAATGTGTTCTGGAGTAGCAAGTGCCAAAAGCTACATTTTGGGCAAGTGGGGTAGTTCAGCAGATATATATTTGCGAAATCGGCCTGATGATAGGCTAACGCCTGAAAGCTTGCCAAATTGCAGAATAAAAGAAACTTGTTGCAAAAAATTTTTCTTCCTTAAATTACTGATTGCAATTATTTAGGTTTTTATAGAGATATAAAATGATCAAATGACTGATGGTCAGTTACAAAATCACAGCAGCTATATTTCAGGTAACTTTTATCTCTGATATCACTGGTCAACAACATTTTTGCCCAAGAGAACCTGATGGTGTTTCTAGTGTAACTTTTCATGCTAAATTCAAAAATCTAATCAGAAATTTTCCATCACCCATGGTTTTTTCGTGACAGCCTTTTTTTTTTGGTATTGGGATAAATACAGCAAAAAATGCAAAAAAAAATTACGTAAGCATTTTTGCATAAACCTTATTACATTACACTGGTTTATCAAAAATTATTTTTCTTTGTCCCAAAAGAAACAGCATCTTATCTAAAGTTAACTCTCTGTGCTGATTCCAAATATACCATTAGTTTTTTTCTATCACGCAAGATTTTTGAGATACACCTACTTGAAATTTGGAAATGTTTTTAATATCTAGGCCTATATGAACGAAATATATTTATTTTATTGAAAAGTAGTGACAGTAGATTTTCTTCTATACTTTGCTTGTGGTACATCCCTCTTGAGTGTCCAGCAGTAGTCAGCAAGCATACCGGGACTCCATTTACCTTGGTACCGCTTCTCCTATGCTTGATATATCTTGATGAAACCTCTCACCATGCTCATCGCTAACTGCCCCAAGATTGTCTGGAAAGAAATCCAGATGTGAATGCAGGAAATGGATCTTGAGAGACATGTTACATCCCAGTGCCTTGTAGGAAAGCAACAGATCATTAACTATGTCTCGGTAATTTTCAACCTTGACACTTCCTAAGAAGTTTTTGCAAACGTTTCTAAAGGGATTCCATGCTGCTGCTTCAACTTCATTCATACTATTTTGAAAATTTCCATCCTGCAGAAATTCTCGAATCTGAGGTCCAAAGAAAATACCTTCTTTAATTTTCGCATCACTTATGCTAGAACATTTTTGTTTTAGGTAGGCAAATCCACTGGCATTTTGATTCATTGCCTTGACAAAGTTCTTCATTAATCCCAGTTTAATATGTTATGGTGGTACGTAAATATTTTATGAATCGATCAGGGGAGGATTTACAATATTTTTATGTCCTGGAGTAAAGATTTCACGGTTTGGCCAGCTTTTTTTTATGTAATCCCTTTCCCTATCTCTGCTATCCCAGTCACACAGAAAACAACATTTTGTATATCCAAGCTGTAATCCACGCAAGAGAGCAATGACTTTCAAATCGTTGCATATTTTTCGACCGTATCTTTCATATTCTATCTTTTTCAAGAGCAGTTTCATGTTTTCGTAAGTCTCTTTCATGTTGGATGTATGTGCTATTGACACTGATGGGAACTTATTTCCGTTGTGAAGGAGAACAGCTTTCAAACTAATTTTTGAAGAATCAACGAATAAACGTCACTCTTCTGTATCATGGTCATGACCAAGCGCTTCCATTAGACTAACATCATTGCAATGTACTAAATCATTCTCTTGTGAAAAGAAGTCTTGAAATTCATCTTGACGCTTGCGAAAAAAGCATACTTTTGTGCCTTTATGCAGCAGATTCCAGCCTTTTAACCTAGAGCCTAAAAGTTCACTCTGTTTTTTGGATAAATCTAAATCACGTACGAGGTCGTTCAAATCTCCTTGGGTTAATAAATGAGGTTCAGATGAAGCACCTGCTTCAAAATTTGTGTCATCCGACTGTTGCTCTCGTCTATCTGAATCATTGTCACTAAATATTACATTTTCAGGAGGCTGTGGCACAGGTAAAATATCACTATGAGGAACCGGTCTCATAACAGAAGGAAAATCTGGATATTCAACTGTATGTCTTGATTTGGATGTAATACCTGTAGTCTTTGTTAAACAAAAATAACAGTCTGAAGAATGGTCTTTAGGTTCCCTCCATATCATTGGAACCGCAAAAGGCATATGACATTCACCTTTAATCCACCCTTTAAGACGTCGAGCACAAATTTCACAACAACGATGAGGAGCCCAAGTCTTATCTTGGTCACCGACTTTACAGCCAAAATAAAGTTGATAGCACTTTTTGATGAGCGGTGTAAAGTTTCGCCTTTGAACTTTGAAAGTTAATTCCCCACAAATGTAACAGAAAATATCAGGAATATTAATGCAACGCCTCGGTATATTGACACAGTCTAGTGCACACGATTTATAAAAGCAAATCGATAGAGAAGAATAAACTGATCACTTCAAATTTACCTGTCACTTCTGATGCAAATCTATTAAACAAATCGTTAGGTTCAATTCAAATATATATATTAAATCTGTTATTCAGCAAATAGCATTCCAGAGCTTGTCGTTATTTTTAAGTTGAAAGCAAAACAGTTGCATTATAAAATAAACATATTTAATTAAAAATTCAATAATTTGTTATTTAAATTAATATTTGTGATTATTAAAGAGCAAAATTTAATTAATAACAAATAAAATAAAGCTTTTGGCTCCACATATCAACTCTTCTTGTCAAAAATAAAGCCGTAGCTAATGTAATGATGTTTATTTTTTAAATGCTTACGTAACATTTTCTGCATTATTACTGTACATACCAATTTATAGAAAAAAATGGTTATCCTGCAAGAACTATGGGTGATGGAAAACTTCTGATTTCATTTTGAATTCAGCATGAAAAGTTACATTAGAATCAACATCAGGTTTTCTCCGGCAAAAAAAAAAAAGGTTTTTTTTTTTTGTAGACTGTGTAATTGGTGAGATATTCATTTCTATGGAGTATTGGTCTCTTCTTCTTTCTTATCTCCACTCAATCATATTAGGGTGTCAAGCTTGTAAAGCTTGAGACTTTTGATGGTGTCTGTTGGGGATGAGTAGAGCACATCAATGGATGAGTCAATACAGTCAATAATGTGTTTTGGGGTTGCAGGTTGAGAATCGCACTTAGTACATAGTGGGAAAACCTTGCAACCATTCTGCAAAGTTATTGCTCGTAGATGACCAGACTTAAGTCTGGAAATCAAAGACTGTTGTTCTCTTGGGAGTTGGAGCATTGGTGGTTGTCAAGTATATCAACACACATCTCACCCACAATCATTTATACCATGTAAGTCTATTTAAGATCTTAAGATGGGAAGTTTAGGAAGGGAGATGCCAGAAGTCTATTCTATGACATCATTCTAATTGACATGGGTTATATCTGTAAATATTTTTAAAAGCTTCTTGTTATTAACAACTTTCATATCTGTCTCAAAGATATATATAGTTATTTTTCTAAATTAATATAAAAACTAAATTAAATAAATAGATTTTTAAAACTATACTTTAAATATGACCTAAATATCTAATCTAATAAATAGTGAACAGAACAATATATATTTAGAAATGCGTGGGCACACATCGATGCCTAATATCTGAGAGTAGAGTTGGCATTTTCTCGAAATATAATTAGATTTTTATTAATGCTGAGATTAAATTTTAATTGGAATCGTGATAGTTTTGTATAAAATTAGATGGGTTTCTTTAAATATTAGCAGGATTGATAATTTTGTATTTATTTATATTACCTTTGTAATGTTTTACTTATATATAAATAAAAGCATAAAATATATTTCTTTATATTTTCGATAAATGTATAACTATATTAAATGGAATAGGGTAAGGGTTCTAAATCCACACACATAGCGTAAACAAATAGCAGAGCGACAATAAAATAAATAGAATCCTTTAAAACTAACACCGAGTATATATATAGTAAATATTAATAATAACTCAAATATTGGTTATGGGGCACAGATTTTTTATAGTAACAAGCAAAAATATTAAATATATTTTAATGCTAGGTGAACAAAAATGACTCATGACATAGATATTTAAAATTAAAGTTGTCAAAATAAACATGATCTTGGTACTTTTAAAAAAATATATTCCAATTGGAAAAATTAATTCTTCATAATTGGCATCATTTATGATCAATCTTGTTTAATGAGATAGAATCTATTAAATTAAGAGATTAAATATATTTTAACTCTTTCCTTACTTAATTTTATATATCCCTCAATGATAAAGACCAAGAAAGAAAAAATGCAATTTGACAATTTAATAATTTTAATGACATTGCGTTTATTCATAAAGGAGAATAAATTCAAATGCGACAGAAGAACATGATTTTCGTTTTATTTCACGCATTATATATGCAAGCAGGATTAAAATTATAGAAATCAGTATCAGACAAAGGCAAAAGAAGAAAACAAAAGCCCAAACAGGAAATGACAGCAACGATTGGCGGTCAGGTCTCCTCCCCACCTCCAATTCACCGCGATTCCAAGCAGAGAGTTTCCATGGCTTAGATTATTGTTGATTATAATGACTATATCCCGAAAGTGATATTTGTGTGTTTATATACGCTTTTTTAAGCGTTGTTTCAGACCTCATTTCCAGAGCAAATCTGTCAGAAATTAAGTGAATCTCCATCTTTTGTTAAACACGAAATTTTATATTCATTGAATCTCCAAAGAGGTTGTACCAGGCAAGATATTTCTGTGAAAAAAAGCATTGGTATCTTGTCCTCTGGTGATGAGGGATCCAGGCCACATCTGTCAATAGCTGATTGTTTATTACAAGCTCCGCCTGAAAATGTGTTCAATGTTGTGGATAAAAGTTCCATTTAATTTATATTCTTGTTATGGATGCCTAATTTCTCAGCAATTCCGAAATTTTCCAAATAGAGTTTCACATAGTCATTCCCGTTGTTGTGTTGTTGGTCTCGATAGCCACAAGGATATTGTGTAAAAGTAATATTGGCTCCTCATCATATAAAATAATGAGAAGAGTCCAGTATCTCTTGCAGACTTTTATTTTATGTTGTGAGTTTATATAAATTATGATTTATGCTCTTTAGTACATAGTTTAATTTTTAAAAGTATCATAAGCGGCTATAATAGTTTTGAATTTTCATAAAAGATGACGCGCTAATGTATCATAATAGTATTATTTATTGAATATCAGTAATTGAAGAGAGAAGTAGAGTAGGCAACATGGTTTCTAACTAAGAGTATGTGGCGACTACACTTTGCTTCAGCGAGCCGAACTAAGACGGCCTCGGCGATCCGCGGGCGTCAACACTTCACTACGCATGCGCGTGGGACGTCATCAGAGACACTGGATCTGGCCACACGGCAGCGGTAAACAACTAGGCTAGTGCGGCGGCCGTTATTTTCAACCGTTGCTTATTTTCTTTTTATAATGTCTTGCTTTAAATAAATTAATTTTAATTATAATTTTATCAGCAGCCTTTCCACAAGCCACACCAACACAGCACATCAACAACCATCACTACAAATTGGTGAGCCGGACGTGATGCAAAAGTTACTTTAATCACACTTCTATATATTTTTTTATTTCATCCACGAAACTTTCAACAGCCCCAGAATGCAAGACCCAACTACACATCCGGAAGGGCCAACATCCACGGCACCCTCTCAAATATCAAGATTGGCTTTCCGTGCACCACCATTCTGGCCCAACAACGTTGAACTGTGGATAAGCCAGCTAGAAGCCGCTTTCGGTCTAGCCGAGATCTCCCGCGACGAAACTAAATTCCAAGCAACGGTAACGAGCCTAGACCAGCCAACCCTTACTTACGTCGCGGACATCGTAACGGCCCCCCCCACCCTCTGGTAAATACGATGCGCTGAAAGCAGGCCTTCTCCAACGACTCGGTCAATCAAAACAAACTAAAATCTTACAGGTTCTGGATGGGCGTCCCATGGGAGATCAGAAGCCATCAACAGTACTAGCCGCGATGCAACATCAGGCAGGAAGAAATTTCTCCGATACAGCACTGAAAATGCTGTGGACTCGACGCCTACCTCAGGACATAAGGGCCGCTCTCGCAGCATCCTCTGAGACAAGTTTGAGTAAGCTGGCGGAAATGGCAGACAACATACACGAAGCCATACTGCCAACGGTCTCAGCAGTGGACCAACCAAGCACAGGTCATAGCGCGGAAGCCCACCAACAGCTGATGACGCAAATCCAAGACCTGCATACGCAAATCGAAGCTTTGAAATCATCCATGGACACCCCACACAATCGCTATCCGAACGCTAGGTACCCGACCCACAACAAAAAAGGAAACGCAGGAACTTGCTGGTACCATATGGAGTTTGGAGCGCAAGCTAGGAAGTGCCTTCAACCATGCAACTTCAAGGTCCAGGGAAACGAATACGGCCGCCGTCAGTAGGAGCCACTGACGGCGCAGGCCTTACTCGCCGGCTCTTCATTACGGACCGACGCAGCGCCTATTTGTTTTTGGTCGACACTAGAGCCGAAGTCTCAGTGATTCCACCACCAGTAAAAAACGCTAGGCCCTCGCACAGGCAGCTTTTCGCAGCTAACGGATCTATCATCCACACTTACGGGGAGCGACATCTTGAGCTTGACCTCGGTCTCAGACGATTATTCCGTTGGCCTTTCATCATAGCCGACGTCGGCGTGTCCATCATCGGCGCAGACTTTCTCCGACATTACGGGCTAACAGTAGACCTGCGTAATCACCGGCTGAGCGACCCAGTATCTTCCCTTCACTCCATTGGACAAGTTTCCCCTTCCCCCGCTGTTAGCATTCACCTTACAATCGCCAATTCGCCTTACTCCAGAATACTCAGACAATTCCCAGAGCTCACTAGTCAGAATCTTGTAAAAAGCCCTCCCCGTCACTCAGTGACTCATCATATCGTCACAAAGGGCCCCCCCGATTGCAGCAAAACCGCGACGACTCCCCACGGACAAACTCGCCGCGGCAAAGAAAGAATTCGCCTTCATGATGGAGAAAGGCATCTGTCGTCCATCCAAATCACCGTGGGCCAGCCCTCTCCACCTTGTACCCAAAAAAGACGGCTCGCTACGACCATGTGGAGACTACAAGAAACTGAATGCCGCTACCATCCCCGACCGATATCCAGTCCCTAACATTATGGACTTTGCATCGCATCTGCATGGTAAGAAAATATTTTCTACTATCGATCTGGTTAGAGCGTACCACCATGTGCCCGTGGAATCTAGAGATATCCCTAAGACTGCCGTTATTACGCCTTTCGGCCTTTTCGAGTTTCCCCGCATGTCCTTTGGCCTATGTAACGGAGCCCAAACCTTTCAAAGGATCATCAACGAAGTACTCCAAGGTTTGGATTTTGCATATGCCTACATTGACGACGTGCTTATCGCATTCCGATTCAGAAAATCAACATGTATCCCATCTTCAACAACTTTTTGGTCGCCTTCGAGACTACGGCCTGACGATCAACGAAACCAAATGCACCTTCGGCCAACCTTCAGTCAAATTCTTGGGGTTTATCATCACTAACGCTGGAATCTCGCCGGACCCTCAGCGAGTACAAGCAATTAAAGACATCCCAATCCCTGATACTGTCGGAAAACTTCGACGTTTTCTGGGTATGTTAAATTTCTATCGGCGCTGCCTCCCCAATGCCGCTAGTACTCAGGCACCACTCCACGCCATGGTCGAAGGGCGCAAGAACGCATCCTGCCAATGGACCCCTACAGCACTCCAGGCTTTCGACCAGTGCAAATTTCAACTAGCCAACGCTGCCCTCTTGCACCATCCTTTTCCAGAAGCGCCTCTCTGCCTTACGGTAGATGCCTCGGGTTTTGCTGTGGGCGCCGCGCTTCACCAGCAAGTTGGCAACAATTTCCAACCAATAGCGTTTTTCTCAAGGAAACTAGACGCTGCACAAAGAAAATACAGCGCATACGACAGAGAACTCCTGGCGGTATACTTGGCTATCAAGCATTTTTAGGCATTTATTGGAAGGGCGACAATTTCCGGTCTATACGGACCACAAACCTCTCACATACGCCTTTCAACAAAATCTGGACAAGGCCTCACCGCGCCAATGTCGACACCTCGATTTCATCGGGCAATTCACAACCGACATCCGCCACATCGCGGGCTGTGAAAATGTACCTGCAGATTTCTTGTCACGCGTGGAACCCATCTCCCACCACCAACCTTATGACCCGAAATCCCTCGCCGAAGCGCAAGCAGTAGACCAGGAGCTACAAGCTCTCTTGACATCGGAAAACCGCAGCTCACTACAACTGGAAAAAGTACAAATCCCAGAAACGAACATTTCCCTGTACTGTGACGTTTCCACAGCAAAACCCAGACCATTCGTACCCGCACCCTGTCGCCGCATAATTTTTTCTGCATACCACAACTTGTCTCACCCCGGAGTACGAGCTACTACAAGGATGGTCACCGCCCATTACGTCTGGCCGGCCGTCAAGAAGGATTGCGCACTTTGGACTCGCGCCTGCCACCGCTGCCAAGTCTCCAAAACCGCTAGACACACAAGAACGCCCCTTCAGTCGTTTAGTTCCCCAGACGGAAGGTTCAGTCATGTTCACATTGACCTGGTCGGACCATTACCACCGAGTGAAAACTATCGGTACATATTCACCTGCGTCGACCGATTCACTAGGTGGCCCGAAGCCCTACCCATACAGGACATCACCGCCAAAACAGTAGCAAATGCCTTCCTATCGGTCTGGATATCTCGTTTTGGCGTGCCAGCAAAAGTGACTACAGACCAAGGCAGGCAGTTTGAATCAGCACTTTTCGGTGAGTTGACGGGAATCAACAGAATAAGGACATCACCCTACCACCCAGCGGCAAACGGCCTGGTAGAAAGATTCCACAGACAGCTGAAAGACTCCCTTCGCTGTCACGATTCCACGAGCTGGTCCTTGAAACTTCCCCTGGTGCTCCTACGGATTCGTTCGTCGCTAAGGGAAGATCTCAACACCACAACCGCTGAGCTGGTCTATGGGAAGCCCCTACCCCTTCCAGGAACATTTTTCGAGGACCCCCCCTCTGCAAGCTCGCCTACCGAACCGTGGCTGGAGGACTTCAAGCGCGCCATGGCATCTCTGAAACCTGCACCAAGCAAACCACATGGGAACCGCCACGTTTACGTGCCCAAACCCCTCGAGACATGTTCCCATGTCTATCTACGTCGGGACCTGATATTGCCACCGCTAGCTCCCCCATACGACGGTCCATATGAAGTCCTTTTTGGGAAACCCAAAATTTACAAACTGAAAATTAAAAAGATATCCACGTGGGTGTCTATCGACCGCCTCAAGCCTGCTTTCACATCAGAAGGACCGATGTTTTCCCAAGACCCGAACTTGGCAAGCCAATAAGATTGCATAGGATCGCTGGAAAGATCCTACTGGAGGGGGAGTAGTGTGGCGACTACACTTTGCTTCAGCGAGCCGAACTAAGACGGCCTCGGCGATCCGCGGGCGTCAACACTTCACTACGCATGCGCGTGGGACGTCATCAGAGACACTGGATCTGGCCACACGGCAGCGGTAAACAACTAGGCTAGTGCGGCGGCCGTTATTTTCAACCGTTGCTTATTTTCTCTTTATAATGTCTTGCTTTAAATAAATTAATTTTAATTATAATTTTATCAGCAGCCTTTCCACAAGCCACACCAACACAGCACATCAACAACCATCACTACAAGTATAATGATAGACAGAGTATCCAAATATATTCTCTTGAAGATAGAGATTGACTGACCGACATTTATATTTCTTAAATAATAGACACTTCAATTTCCACAAAAATATTTTGTCCTCGTCAGGAGTTTAAGCATGAATGTTTGTTTTAGATATAAAAAAAAACTTCTACTGTCCTTACTGAGATGCAAAAATATTGGGAGGGCTTAGCTCATCAGTGGTGAAGTTTCAAGGGCTTTCTACAGTTTAATCTACCACACCACTGTAATATTGTATTTTTCGGTTTTCCTTTTATACTGATACTGAAGCTAGACTCTTGGAAAGGGTATTTTAAATGAACTATGAACATAAGCTTTCGGCAATACATATAATGATAAATATGTTAGGACACCTCGTGACCATAGTATGCCAAAATAACCCAAAAACCCCACCTAACATAACCATGACCCACCTTAGTCCATCTAAGCTGCAAACCTCTGGTGATTGTGAGGTGTAGAGATGTTGCCTGAGGCCACCTTCGGCCTTGACAACAACAAGCCAGAGACCAAGATAGACTCAGACACCCCTTCCTGTGGTCAAGCCACCTGACCTGTGGTGGATGACCTGGCCCTACCAAGCTAGTCTGAGATGGACTCAGACAACCCTTCCTGGTGGTCGAGCCACATGTCCCATTGTGGCTGACTTGAAGCCAAGCCAGAGTCCAAGATGGACTCAGACGCGCCTTCCCTGTAGTCAAGCCACTGACTATGATACTTGACTTGACTCCACCAGTATCAAGCCAGACTCCAGCATGCCTATGGGCAAGCTACAGGCTTCAGGTGAAGGTTCTTCAGGCAGAACACCACCTTCACCACGAGTCCTGAACCTTTCCCAAGCTGACCCCAAGATGCCCAGATCCAACATTATCCTTCCTTATATCTATAAAAATGAAATCCAAAATCGATGTTTGTTATCGCGTTGCGCAAAATCTACAGAATAAATCATTATGAAATTTCGCATGTAGGTATCTGAAGATTTCGTTTAACATATAGGCTATTCAAAAAACTAAAAAGTTAATGTGCTTTTTAAAAAAAATAAAAAACCAAAAAGCGTTAGTTCAAGCCTTTTACCGCTTGGGCGCAGCACTGGTCGCGACGATAAATGAATTTGATTGGTTAATAATTAACACGTGGTTTGTTACACGATGAATGTTAGTTTGTTCACACGATGAATGCTTTTAAAAGGTAAGATTATCCAATCGCCGTGAAACTTTAGAAAGTTATTTACTATACTACTGGGAAGATTCCTGGTTTGAATTTGATTTGAAATAAATATTCTTTGCAATTTTATTTGCAATTTTTCTACTTTCACTCGCAAGCAGCGCCTCTAGCGGTATCTGGTGAAATTATATTTATAAATTGTAACAGTGCTTAAAATGTTTTCCAAGTATAATAAATTTAATTTGAGAATTTAGTAATATAATATTCCAATGACGTAAAAAATACTGGGCATTTCCATATTAATATATATTTAAAGAAAAAATTGTAACGTTTTTGTGTTAAATGTTAAAATGTAATGTTAAAATATATTTTTACATTGTTAATTTAATTTGCTGTTGTTTTATAAAAATGATGATGCAACTTTAATTGTTGTTGTGAAAATATCTTTATTTACGGAACTGCTAACCATAATAAATGATTTTTGAGCCCCTAATTGTTGTTGTTTATATAAAAAAACTAGCGGATGTGCCCGGCTTCGCCCGGGTTTTACCCGAGTGAATGTTTGTCTAGCGAACATTTGTTAAAACAATTCTCTAAAAACTTATTTAAAAAAAAAAGATATATTTTGATAATTTGAAACTCGTAAATTTGAATCTCTCGATAAAGTGAACATTTTTTCCCGGTCCCTGTGTGCCGTGTCATCCTGAATTTTGTCTTTCCTAATTTTCTACATTAGAAAATCATAGTTTTATCTAGTGAACATTTTTTCCCGTGTCACATTGCCGTGTCATCCTGAGATAATCTTACTTTTGATAAATAATATTTAAGATAACAAACTTAGTGATAAGAAAACTTGTTATCATCGTCACAATGGGGGCGCTGCTTGCGAGTTGAATCTACAAATCTGCAAATAACTCTAAGGATATTCAAGATATTCATGAAATTATTTTTCAAAAACCTTCCCGGTGATATACCTAATGATATCCCAAAATTTCACGGCGATTGGATGTATGGTTTTTGAATCTATAGAGTACAGACAAACAGACAGACATTCAATTTTATATATATAGATTACATTGTATGTGATGATGATAACAAAAATGAAATTTTAAATTAATATATATATAATACTAGGCGAATGACCCGGCTTCGCCCGAGAATTCCACCGAGTGCAATTTCCTTCATACTAAAAGTATATCAATAATAAATATTAGAAGTGCCATAGAATAGCAATACAGAAGTAACACATAAACTACAGGAAAAAGTGTGTGTGATGGCAAAAATTGTATTATATTAGTGTTTAGGTATTTGATTTAATTAATACAGTTGATATAATAATATATATTTATATTATATACTAGCGGACGTACCGTACCCGGCTTCGCCCGGGTTTTACCCGAGTAAAGGTTTGTCTAACGAATCTCTAGATAAAGTGAACATTTTTTCCCGGTCCCTTGAAAAATACTCGATAAGTTGAATAAAATCAATATTAATTGGTTCCCTCGGTAATTGTAAGTTAAAGGAATAGTATCTTGCCTTGGAATTGTATCATTATTCTTGTATGGACGTACCCGGCTTCGCCCGGGTTTTACCCGAGTAAAGGTTTGTCTAACGAATCTCTCGATAAAGTGAACATTTTTTCCCGGTCCCTTGAAAAATACTCGATAAGTTGAATAAAATCATTATTAATTGGTTCCCTCGGTAATTGGAAGTTAAAGGAATAGTATCTTGCCTTGGAATTGTATCATTATTCTTGTCTCAAATAAATTGCCGTGTCATCCTGAATTTTGTCTTTCCTAATTTTCTACATAACAAAATCATCGTATCATCATGATAATATTTAGAGCAGATTGTTGAATTATAACAGATAAATTAGAATATTTATCTTGATTATTTTAAAGCGAAAAGTTATTTCAAAAATTTTATTTGCTAGAAACCTTCCCAGTTCTATACTAAATAACTTCCCGAAGTTTCATGGCGTTCCAATGAGTGGTTTGGTCAGGCATAAAGGACAGACAGACCACACACACACACACACATACATTCATTTTTATATTTATATTATATTATACTAGCGGATGTGTACCCGGCTTCGCCCGGGTTTTATCTGAGTGAAAGTTTGCCTAACGAATATTATTGAAAATAATTTTCCGGAACATAGACTATTAAGATAATAATGATAATAATATTCATTACATTATATTTTTTATTATCTATATTAATAAAATGCAAATTTCATAAGAGGACATCACTAAAAACTTTCGTTACAATGCATCAATTTCGACCAAATTTTCAACATTTATGTAAAACGAGATGGAGCAGGTTTTGCTTAACGTCAAAATATTTTTCCCTAACATTAACATGCGTAACTTCGCTGTTATCGATTAAATACAAAAAAATCAACAGAGTTAATTTTATTTATATATAAATACAAAATTAAATTTCAACAGAGTTAATATTTTTACACACTAGCTAATAATCTCAATCTAAAAATATAATATAAAAAGCCAACAATGAAGAGTGAATGTAAGATAAAAAGCCAACAATGAAGAGTAAATGTAATATAAAAAGCCAACAATGAAGAATGAATGTAAGATAAAAAGCCAACAATGAAGAGTGAATGTAATATAAAAAGCCAACAATGAAGAATGAATGTAAGATAAAAAGCCAACAATGAAGAGTGAATGTAAGATAAAAAGCCAACAATGAATAGTAAATGTAATATAAAAAGCCAACAATGAAGAATTAATGTAAGATAAAAAGCCAACAAAGAAGAGTAAATCTACTTATATAATTGCCTTATTCTGTCTGTGTGAAGTTCACAGATAGATTTTGGTCAGAATATAATATAAAAAGCCAACAATGAAGAGTAAATCACATATAATAAAGTGTCTGTTCATTGAAGCCGAATAGGATTGGTCCATTCTGTGTGACGTGTTCAAACCTGATTGGCTTGGCCCCCCCCCCCTCACTTAAGTGACGTGGCCGGCTGAGATGGTACTGACCACGGGATGAGATGGGACTGACCACGGGTTGAGATGGGACTGAGCACGGGATGAGATGGGACTGAGCACGGGATGAGATGGGACTGAGCACGGGATGAGATGGGAATGATCACGGGATGAGATGGTACTGACCACGGGATAAGATGGGACTGACCACGGGTTGAGATGGGACTGAGCACGAGATGAGATGGGACTGAACACGGGATGAGATGGGACTGAGCACGGGATGAGATGGGAATGATCACGGGATGAGATGGGAATGATTACGGGATGAGATGGGACTGAACACGGGATGAGATGGGAATGATCACAGGATGAGATGGGAATGATCAAGGGATGAGATGGGACTGAGCACGGGATGAGATGGGAATGATCACGGGATGAGATGGGACTGACAGCGGGATGAGATGGGACTGAGCACGGGATGAGATGGGACTGAGCAAGGGATGAGATGGGACTGAGCACGGGATGAGATGGGACTGACCACGGGATGAGATGGGACTGACGGCGGGATGAGATGGGACTGACAGCGGGATGAGATGAAACTGACCATGGGATGAGATGGGACTGACAGCGGGATGAGATGAAACTGACCATGGGATGAGATGGGACTGAGCACGGGATGAGATGGGAATGATCACGGGATGAGATGGGACTGACAGCGGGATGAGATGGGACTGAGCACGGGATGAGATGGGACTGAGCAAGGGATGAGATGGGACTGAGCACGGGATGAGATGGGACTGACAGCGGGATGAGATAGGACTGAGCACGGGATGAGATGGGGCTGAGCACGGGATGGGATGGGACTGAGCACGGAATGAGATGGGACTGACCACGTGATGAGATGGTACTGACCACGGGATGAGATAGAACTGACCACGGGTTGAGATGGGACTGAGCACGGGATGAGATGGGACTGACCACGGGATGAGATGAAACTGACCACGGGATGAGATGGGACTGAGCACGGGATGAGATGAAACTGACCACGGGATGAGATGGGACTGAGCACGGGATGAGATGGGAATGATCACGGGATGAGATGGGAATGATCACGGGATGAGATGGGACTGAACACGGGATGAGATGGGACTGAGCACGGGATGAGATGGGACTGAAAGCGGGATGAGATGGGACTGACCACGGGATGAGATGGGACTGACCACGGGATGAGATGGGACTGACCACGGGATGAGATGGGACTGAGCACGGGATGGGATGGGACTGATCACGGGATGAGATGGGACTGAGCACGGGATGAGATGGGAATGATCACGGGATGAGATGGGACTGACCACGGGATGAGATGGGACTGATCACGGGATGAGATGGGACTGACCACGGGATGAGATGGGACTGACAGCGGGATGAGATGAAACTGACCACGGGATGAGATGAAACTGACCATGGGATGAGATCGGACTGAGCACGGGATGAGATGAAACTGAGCACGGGATGAGATGGGACTGAGCACGGGATGAGATGGGACTGAGCACGGGATGAGATGGGAATGATCACGGGATGAGATGGGACTGAACACGGGATGAGAAGGGACTGACCACGGGATGAGATGGGACTGAGCACGGGATGAGATGGGACTGACAGCGGGATGAGATGGACTGACCACGGATGAGATGGGACTGACAGCGGGATGAGATGGGACTGACCACGGGATGAGATGGGACTGAGCACGGGATGAGATGGGACTGACAGCGGGATGAGATGGGACTGACCACGGGATGAGTTGGGACTGAGCACGGGATGAGATGGGACTGAGCAAGGGATGAGATGGGACTGACCACGGGATGAGTTGAAACTGACCGCGGGATGAGATGAAAACTGACCACGGGATGAGATGGGACTGAGCACGGGATGAGATGAAACTGACCACGGGATGAGATGGGACTGAGCACGGGATGAGATGGGAATGATCACGGGATGAGATGGGACTGAACACGGGATGAGATGGGACTGAGCACGGGATGAGATGGGACTGAGCACGGGATGAGATGGGACTGACAGCGGGATGAGATGGGACTGACCACGGGATGAGATGGGACTGAGCACGGGATGAGATGGGACTGAGCACGGGATGGGATGGGACTGAACACGGGATGAGATGGGACTGAGCACGGGATGAGATGGGAATGATCACGGGATGAGATGGGAATGATCACGGGGTGAGAAGGGACTGAGCACGGGATGAGATTGGACTGATCACGGGATGAGATGGGACTGAGCACGGGATGAGATGGGACTGACCACGGGATGAGATGGGACTGACAGCGGGATGAGATGGGACTGACCACGGGATGAGATGGGACTGACAGCGGGATGAGATGAAACTGACCACGGGATGAGATGAAACTGACCACGGGATGAGATGGGACTGAGCACGGGATGAGATGAAACTGACCACGGGATGAGATGGGACTGAGCACGGGATGAGATGGGAATGATCACGGGATGAGATGGGAATGATCACGGGATGAGATGGGACTGAACACGGGATGAGAAGAGACTGACAACGGGATGAGATGGGACTGAGCACGGGATGAGATGGGAATGATCACGGGATGAGATGGGAATGATCACGGGGTGAGATGGGACTGAGCACGGGATGAGATGGGACTGAGCACGGGATGAGATGGGACTGAGCACGGGATGAGATGGGACTGAGCACGGGATGAGATGGGACTGAGCACGGGATGAGATGGGACTGACCACGGGATGAGATGGGACTGACAGCGGGATGAGATGGGACTGACCACGGGATGAGATGGGACTGACAGCGGGATGAGATGAAACTGACCACGGGATGAGATGAAACTGACCACGGGATGAGATCGGACTGAGCACGGGATGAGATGAAACTGACCACGGGATGAGATGGGACTGAGCACGGGATGAGATGGGACTGAGCACGGGATGAGATGGGAATGATCACGGGATGAGATGGGACTGAACACGGGATGAGAAGGGACTGACCACGGGATGAGATGGGACTGAGCACGGGATGAGATGGGACTGACAGCGGGATGAGATGGGACTGACCACGGGATGAGATGGGACTGAGCACGGGATGAGATGGGACTGAGCAAGGGATAATAAAGCGTCTGTTCGTTGAAGCCGAATAGGATTGGTCCATTCTGTGTAACGTGGCGTGTGACGTGACGTCGGCAATTTATTCGGTGAATATTTGAGGAATAATATTTTTTAAATAAATTTATTTTTTAATTTAGGTTGATTATTTTATTTTTATAAACAATGTCTCCTAAAAGAGCCCTTTCTATTGTTGAGGCCATCGAAGCAAAGCAACGTCGTATTGAACAGCAGCGACAAAGACGTTTAAATTCACCCGTAAGAGAACGGCATAATGAACAACAACGGCAATACCGAATGAATATTAGCGAAAATCAAAGAGCCCTTCAAAGGGAAAACAGTAGGCTGAGGATGCAAAGAATTCGACAGGGAGATAATCTACCTTTGCAACAGGGACATGTTTCGAGGAAGATCAAATTCCCCTGCACTTTTGTGGCCAACTTGATCAAGTTTGCCCAAAATGTAGAGCAAAGTATTTCGAATTGGAACAAACGACATACAGTAAAACTTTTCATAAATGCTGTTCCAAAGGAAAAGTCCAACTTGAACCGATTCAAACCTCTCAATCCACCTGCTCTAGCCGATCCCGTCCTTGGACGGGCTTTTCTACTAGTATGATATAAAAAGCCAACAATGAAGAATGAATGTAAGATAAAAAGCCAACAATAAAGAGTAAATGTAATATAAAAAGCCAACAATGAAGAATAAATTTAAGATAAAAAGCCAACAATGAAGAGTAAATATAATATAAAAAGCCAACAATGAAGAATAAAGGCAATGTGACACGGCAATGTGACACGGGAAAAAATGTTCACTAGATAAAACTATGATTTTCTAATGTAGAAAAATTAGGAAAGACAAAATTCAGGATGACACGGCACACAGGGACCAGGAAAAAATGTTCACTTTATCGAGAGATTCAAATTTACGAGTTTCAAATTATCAAAATATATCTTTTTTTTTTAAATAAGTTTTTAGAGAATTGTTTTAACAAATGTTCGCTAGACAAACCTTTACTCGGGTAAACCCGGGCGAAGCCGAGTACGTTTTATAAGTTTATAGAGAATTGTTTTAGCAAATGTTCGTTAGACAAACATTCACTCGGGTAAAACCCGGGCGAAGCCGGGCACATCCGCTAGTATATTTATATAATACGAATGGCCCGGGCAACGCCCGGGTAAACCCGAGTGCGTATATATTTTAAAAACGTTTTAATTCAAATACTATTCGTTACAATTATAAATTGGCGCCATGGATATCACTCTTCTGAAACGTCCCGTTCCAAACTGTGTGTTTTTAAAATGTTTTAATTAAAATACTATTCGTTACAATTATAAATTTGAACGATGGGCTCATTATTTCTTTATACGGTTATTATACCGTTATATTATATATATTATATTTATTATATAAGATAAAAGTTGATAATTATTTTTGTGTTTAAGTTAGATGAGATTAAAAAGTTCTTTATATGTATTATATTTATATCTTATTTAGGAGAGAAAAATGTAATAAAAGTAATTATATGTTAGAATAATATGTTTTTATTTTAGATAGAAAAAAAAATTTTCGAAAAATAAAAAGAAAATTTAACAAGAAAAGAAGATTTAACAACGTAACGTCTTTTAGCATCGGCTTTTACCCGTCATTTAGACATACTCTTAAAATAAATAGGAATAAAGAAGAGATTTATAATGATTATATATTTATTTTTTAGTAAAAGAGAGGAAAGAGATAAAGAAAGAACCATACACTTTTATTTCAAACAGGTAGAGAATTGAAAGGTTGTTAGTATTTTTTTAGTTAATTAATAGTTTTTGTAATTTTTTTATATAATTTTTTTTTTCTATATAATTTTAGATTTTTTTTTTTTCTAAGAGTAAGAATAATATGAAATAATTTTTTTTGCCTAGTTAAGGATAGATAAACATATTTAAATCTTTGCCTATTAGAAATTATTTTTTGGAACCCTAATGGTAGACCAGGACATTACACAAAAGGAGATTTGGAAAATCTATTGGAGAGAGAAATCTGTGGTACCTGGGCTCTTCAGATGAAAATACCACAACCCATTTCACCCTTACTTCATTATGGATTGATTTCTCTTCGACCATTAAACTGTATAATTAAATTAATATTAGATATCATAGAAGGAGGTTGTTTACTTACTTATTCAAAGTGGCGTCTGCCGCTCCCTCGAGACAGCGCACATGTGTGGATGTAACATCTGTCTGTCAGGGACCCGCGACAACTGTTCTAAAAGTAACCTTCCCTTTTCTAGGAAATCTTATTTTTAAAATTGTTAGAAGTTAGAAAAGCTGTAAGAAAAGAATCATTAGAAATTTTAAAGATTGTGAAAATATGTATTAAAATTTTGTTTTCATTGATATAAGTTACATTTTTATTAAAATTATAAATTAATTGAATAATAAAACATTTATTATGCTTCAAATTCATTTATATTTGTTTTCCAGTTCCCTCCCACAGTAACTGGAGATCAAATTGAATGAATTTAATGCTTTATAATCGTTATCATATAATTAATATATTTAAAGTCATAGGAAATATATTCAGTAATTCTATCATTTGTTTTAGTATAAGAGTAGAATATAAGTTGTTGGTTAGATTAATTGGAGAAGTTTGAAGTTTCAAATTTATAATTATATTTATTATTGCTTAGGTATTTGTGTATTGACAGCCTATTGTAAAACTTTACTGTTTTGTATTTAAAACCATTGTTTAAATACTCTTTATTAAGATTTTTAATGTCTTTAATAAAGTTTGTTTTAATGTTGTTGATTCTATAAAATCTTAAAAATTGACCAAAATATATGCCTTTGCAGCAATTTGATGATATGTTGGAATTGACATTACAGAATTTAATAATTTTAAAATTATAACAATTTCTTTTGTCATATGTTCCAATTGACTTGTTTGCAAGGTTTATATTTAAGTCTAAAAAGTTAACCTCCTTGTTATTAGTTATCTTTTCATTATTTTTAAGTTTCAAATATTTAGGGTATATTTTGTAAATGACATTATTGAATTTTGGGTTATTCAAGATAATGATGTCATCTACATAGCGGAACATATGCCAATTTACATCATTCTGTAGGAAGAACTCTCTTTCATACCAAAAAAGTAATAAGTTTGCTAGTAGAGGACTGGATGAAGTTCCCATTGGAACACCTTTAGATTGAATGTATATTTTGTTTTTAAAATTAATATAATTAAAGTTTAAGAAGGTTTCAAGTAATGTTTTTGCTGTTTGGTTATCTAATTTAAATGTTTTGTATTTGTTGTGAATAATTTGAATATGGAATGTTTTATCATTAATGAATTCATTTATTAAGCTGTGTATTTTATTATTAAGGTCTTCTAAACGTATGTTAGAGTAAAGATCTTCAAAATCAAATGTATGAACTGTATTGATCTTTTGTAGGTTATTTGTTAGGAAGTTAATGATTTTTTTATTAGAATCTATGAATTTATAATTATGTTTGTTAGTTATTTTATTTATTATGAATTGAAGTGTTGAAGCTAGTCTTAAATATATGTTTTTTTATGACTGAGTTTATTCCTGATGTGATTGTTCTAAATGAGATTGGTGTTTTATGTAATTTAGGAATAATATAAAATTTCGGTATGTTTGTGTTTTTGTTGTAATTAATGATTTTTAGTGTGTTTTCTACATTTTTAATATCTTTTTTTATTTTAGTTTCAGTTGTTTTTATGAAAGTGTATTTACTGTTGTTATTAATTTCATTTTTTAGAAGGTCATGATATAAGTTTTTACATATAATAGATAAATTATTTGAACATTTATCTATTGGACATATGATAAAATCTTTTTGTAAGTTTTCAAAATTGTCTTTTAAGGAATTAATTTCCGATTCATTAGGGATTGTGTATTTTAGTGTGTTGTTATAATAGTTTTTTATTTCTTTACTTAATTTATATTTCCATTCTAGGAAAGTAAATTCAGGAATTCTGTGTTTTATACTAGTTTTATTAATGAATATATCGATGTCTTTTAATATAGATTTAATTGTATTATTGAAATTGTGTTTGATCTGAGGTATATATTTATATCCTCTATTTAAAATGTTTTGGAGTTTTGGTTCCAAAAAAGAATAATCGCTAGTTAAAATATGTCCTGTGAATTTATATTTATCTAGAACATTGTGGCAATTACATTTAGATTTTTTAAAATTTGTTAGATTATTAATAAACGGGTTATAATTGCATAATATACTGCCAATATTCTTGTTATATTTCCAGGTAGTTTTAAAATTTAAACCTTTTATAGGAAATAAACTGTTAATAGATTGGTCATTAAATATATCATTAAATTTGAAATGATCAAATAATTTGTTATTGAATTTAATAATAATGTTAATTTGGTTATTATTTTGTTTAATTTTTCTGTATTTGAAGATGTCGTTTGTGATATCTGTTAATCTATTAGAAAGATTGTGAATTTTAATGTGTTCTACAAGTTTTATAAGTTTGCTATTATTTAATTTGAATAATGTTTTAATAAAATTTTCAATGAAATTTTTTGTGTACATTTTGTTTGTGTCTAATAAGTTATTAAAGTTTATGAAGCCTAATTTGTTGGTAGTTTTACCTCTGGTTTTGACTGAGTTATTATTAGAGTTATGTTTTTTGTATTTATTACTAATTTCATAGATTGATATTTCAGATGGTTGTGGTGTGTATGTGTGGTTAAGTTCGTCGTTAAGTCCATAAGGGTATAAAGTGTTGTGTTGATAAATGTAATTGTTTTCTAATAATAATCGTTGTTTTTTGTCTTGACAAATGTCAAGTATTTCTATCATGTAATTGTTAAAGGTATGTATTTTATTGTGTTGTTTCATGTATGTGTTACCAATTGATTTTTTCGAGTGGTTTCTATGTAAATTTATTCTTATGTTTAAAGGATTGCAAGTTTGTCCTATATATGAGAGTTGACAAGTTTGGCAAGTTAATTTATAAATAGTGTTTTCTATCTTACAACTAGGTGTTTGAAATGTGTCATGGTTCTTGAAAGTTGGGCAAGTTTGACATTTCTTATTTAGACAATTTTTAGCGAGTTTAGAGAACATAGAAGGGGTGCTAACCCAAAAATGTTTGTAGTTTTTTTTAAGTTTTTTAGTTTGTTATTCTTTAAAACGTTTTTTTTTTTTTAATTATTTGCTATAGATGTTAGTTGAAATAATTAATAATTTGTTTGATAATAAATATAGATTGTTGTATGTATATCTGTAGTAATTGTAAGAATAACTAATAAAAAAACATCTTTAAACTGACTAAAACACTGAGAAAAAAAAATTCTGTGAGTATTATGTGATTATAATTACTTTTATATTTTAATCTTTCCCTTAAGATATAAATTATACCTTTTGGATATGTAAATAACAGAGTTTGTCTATTAAAAATTGAAATCTTAAATATAACTTAAATTAAGTTATTATCATAGAGCAAGCTCGTATGAATTTATAGGAAATGTAAATAATAAAGTTTATCAAATAAAATTATAAATCTTAAATATAATTTAAATTAAGTTGATAATATAGAGTGATTTAAGATGGATTTATATATTGATATAACTATATGTCATAATTTGTATATAATTAAATGCAACCCCGACCCACTATGTATGTACCATGTATGATTTTCGAAGACTTAATAAAGAACAAGGTAACTGGAGGGAAGCAAGTAGCATTAAGATATAGGAAGTAGACCTAAAGCTGGCACGACTATTCTGGGCACCCCTGTGTCAATATTGCAGGGGCAGAAACCGGACGTCTCTAGTGACCAGAAGTTATAAATGTTAAAGCTAACACCCAATATTTCCGGCAAAGACAGGACGTATCCAATATCCACAGAAGTTATATTAGTATAGAGACACCCCATACTTCCGACCCAAGATAGGACGTATTTGATAACACGGAAGTAAATAAAGTCAAAATAGCACTCGACACTTCCTATCAAGCAGACCACAGCTTTCATCAAGGAAAGCCGCGGGCCAATCAAAAGATAGCATCTAAATAGGTCAACCAATAGGGAAAAAACATGTGATCATCTCTCAACCAATCAGAGAGAAACGGAGTCTTGGTGTTAAATCGAAAGGCAAGGATGGTCAGTTAGGTTTTCGCTCTCATAGGAACAACACCTGCAGTAGCGACTTGGCTCCCACCGAGTTCGGATCAGCCTTCGACTTGCTCCCACCAAGGTAACATCTGTTCTAGAGATCTCTCTCTCAGCTCAGCTCATAGCTATGTCAATCACCGCCATGTGATCAGATAAGGAACAATCAAACCCGCTCCTTCTCAAACCTTCTTCCCTCCAATCCAGTTGCCTTTTATTTTCAAAACAATCACGTGTCCTGATTATTCCTAACTGTATGCTGCAACTTCCACTCAAACGGCTGCGCTTCAATCAAATATCACCATTCGCATCCAACAACAAGAAATTCCGCAACGATATTGCCACAGAACGGTTAAGCCGACAGGATAAAGATTATGGAGCTTAATCAGGATCAAAATGGAAATTAACCCAGACACCAGCAAACCAAAAGGCAATGACAAACCAAGAGAGAAGAAACTGGCAACGAGCGGAAAGAGACTGACAACGAACGAAGCGACAAGACACCCCCTTGCGACGGTAATTTTAGAACTGACCGCCGCGCTACAAGGGCCAAGATCCACGCAACTGGAAGCGGTCTTCCGGAGCGCCACCCTCGGGACAGCCGACGCCCGCACCGCCGGTACGTGTCCGAACAACCTGACGCCCACCGAGGAATCGCCACCCGCCATGCCGTACCAGTACACACGGAAGCAACCCACGCGACACGGACCCAGTGTACCGACAACGCGGTCCACTCGAATGGAAGCAGTACAAATGACTAAATTTCCCTTTCAATTGCGAGGACAGTGCAAAAGGTCCCGACCCGGTCCAACAGATATTCCAAGCCTGCCACCCCAAGCCGAAGACGCCACAATGGAGACTTTTCGAGACTAAGGTAGGCAATCCACCCAATGACACCATCAAATTAACTTTGGACTTGTATCTGACCCAGGACCTACCATGTACCTTTCTCATTGAACCAGACGCAGGTTCGAACATATTGCCGTATCATTTATACAATAGATTAAAAGCACAACTTCCCAATTTAAGTATTAAAAAACCTTCCCTTGATCTATCCACCCTAAATAGTTTTACGAAAATAATAGGACATTTAACTTTCCCTCTGACAATAGGCCAAATAACCCGTAGAGAGAACTTCCACGTGGTAAATGCATCCTTGCCATTTGGAGTTCTTACCTTAAAAACCCTTTATCAATATAAATTAAAACTAAATTATAATCGCGGCACTATTTTCCAACTTGGCGTCCCATTGTCTAATACTATCTACCACTTTAAACATGTGTCAAATGAATGCAAGCACGGACTAGGCCAAAACCTGTCCCAAAGGACTCGCACAGCACCCAAAGCTTTCACACACGGAAACCCTTGCCTGCATTCATTACCCAAACCCCAAATATTTACATGCCACCATTCTAATCTCACACCACACAACTTTTCACTCAACCCAATTGCCAATCCTTTATGCCCACCACATATAAAGCCACCACGACTTCAATCTACAACTCCAATAATGCCCAAACAAGTGTCCGTACACCGACACAGCTCACCCACTTACCACACAAAATTCACACATGACCACACTTCGCCACACCATAATTACACAAATGTACCTCACAACATACACGCACCCATACGCCACCACGCAACAAACACGCACAACCCGCACAACAAACGCAACACGCACGCCAAAAGACAACAACAACAAACAAGCGCATGCACAACCGTTAAGGATAATACAATCATCCCGTCTACACAAAACATAGAAAAAATTCACGCCACCAAACAACCACACAATCGAAAAACATTGCGATCTTTCCTAAAAGCTGTGAACGCCTATAAAGAGTTCATTCCAGACCACGCCCGCTTGCGGACGCCACTTGTCAACCTTCAAAAAAAGGATGTCATGTGGGTCTGGGATGACAAATGCCAGAAAGCGTTCACTAACCTGAAAGAAAACCTTACCACACACCCCACATTACACCTTTACCAGGAAGATCTGCCATGCCAGGTGTACTGTAACACCTCAACATTCAGCATTACAGGCGTTCTTAAACAAGTCTACCCTGATGGGAAGACATACACCGTTCAACATTTCAGCCGATCTCTGCGTAGTCACGAGCGAAATTATTCAGACTTGGAACTACAATGCCTAGCCATTGTGGAAAGTGTGGATAATTTCCGCACCTGTCTAATGGACAGAAAGTTTACAATATTTTCTGACCATCCCGCATTGCAGTGGTTGAAAGAGATCAAAGCTCCGTCAGGCAGATTGTTTCGATGGAGGTTAAGATTATCAAGATACGAATATGAGGTCCGTAGCATAAATGGAGTACAACAATATGAAACGGGCATTGGAACTCGTATCCCATTTTGTGGCTTTCTAGATGCGCCACTCATACAGAGCCAACAGTCTTCTCCACCGGGAAAATCTCGCGTGACTATAGATCACAATAAACTGCGCACCGTCTCCCGAAAAGGAGTACTTAAAACTATAGTCCCAAGTTCACTTACAACCAGACTCCTTAAGTCCGTACACACTCAACACCACCATCCAAACATCTCCAAGATGACGAGGCTCATCTCAGCACAATATTATTGGCAGAACATGACACAAGACATCGCAAAACAGGTAAAAACCTGCCCCACCTGCCGATTCGCTAGAAGAATCGATGAATACAAACAACCTGCACGTAAAAATACCGACACAGGTACCCAAACAAAACAAAATTCGTACATAAAGCACAGCGTACACACAACACAAATAATGCCAAAATTACCACATCCACGTCAGAGAAAAGATCACACATCTCAACCTAAACCAATTACCGCCGACATATCTCTAATAAAACCATTGACGATCAAACAGGAGAACTATAAACCGGACAAACAGTTCAATCATACCACATCACTCCCTAAAGATATCAAACAAGAGAACTGCGAACCTACCAATCATTCAATTTCTACAATTAATAAGGATCAAACAAATATTTCAAAATCCCCATTTACAAAAATACGAGAGAACATGGAGCAATACCCTATTTTTCATCTGATTTTCATCCTTTGTTTGTTACTTCTGCCATACAACTGTATTCCAATTTTATTCATCAATTACTTGTTTATATATACCATGCCCGCTCAGAAAATCTTCGAACTACAAGAGGCAGTTTTTAATTTTGGACAAACATTAGGAAACATCTTTGCAGAAAATCTAAATAAACTCCGAAAAGATAGCAGTAACTGAAAGATAACCAACCGATGTCGGAGAAGCCGTACTCCAAAAACAAGCCCCGAGCCGCACCAAAAATAAATAGACGGCAGGAAACGAGAATTTGAGACACCACGACGGAAGTGTAGTTCGCAGCGATAAATTCGGCCTCTGTAAACAAAGCGGAGCGCC
The DNA here is from genome assembly GCA_030710605.1 of Cordylochernes scorpioides. Lineage (NCBI taxonomy): Eukaryota > Metazoa > Arthropoda > Arachnida > Pseudoscorpiones > Chernetidae > Cordylochernes > Cordylochernes scorpioides. Next base: position 133,882,416 of record CP092865.1, on the reverse strand, counting down.
CTCGTCCGATTTCCAATTTCATTCCCTCTCGTTTGCCCGACACACCCCACTTCCGTATCTCTAATTACAATGAGAAGATCCCCTATTGAGGTCAACTGGGAACCTCGCTATGCCACCGATTTTGATTCCAGTTCGAGTCTACATATCGATTTTTACCAACCAACTCCACATCCACGAGACAACACATAGAACTAACTCACACATTTCTTACACAACAGACTTCTAACATTTTTTCACAACACACACACAAAGACAAAAAATTACACATAAAGGTTATATAGATTTCCATGTCTCCTGTACACACAGCATAAACGCACTTGAGGGCTAGAATCACGTTTTTCACCTAAGTGTCACTACAGATGAGACAAAAAATTTATAGGGCATAATTGAGCAAGTAAAACATTTATAGGGCAAAATGGAACAATCAATACATTTAGATCAGGGCATGTAGATACCAAAGGGTTCCAACCAATACACCTTATTTTTCATATCAATCATTTTCATTATTTTCTCGCAATTAAAAATGTAAATATTTAATCAATTTATCAATTTATTCAACTTATTGCCACTTTTAATCATTAATTATCATTTTTTTTCCAATTAGTTTATATTATCATTTTTATTTATCAATTATCATTCTATTTACCACTTAGCTTATATTGCCACAACTCAATTATCAACGAAAACCCACTGGTTTTCGATTAAACTAAAAACATTAAATCACCCTTTGTTGTTGAAACCTTTTTATTTTTCATTTTTCTTTTTTCAAACACTCAACTTTGATTTCGCTCAAAAAAACTTTTATTTTATTTTTATTTTTGATTTCTCAAAAGACCTAATAGAATTCCTTCGATTTCATTCCCAATCTCGAATAGAATATGGTTAGGCATTTTTCCTTTTTTTTTCACCATTCAACCAAGCACTCAACTTTGATTTCGCTCAAAAAACTTTTATTTTATTTTTATTTTTGATTTCTCAAAAGACCTAATAGAATTCCTTCGATTTCATTCCCAATTTCGAGCTAGAATATGGTTAGGCGTTTTTCTTTTTTTTCTCACCATTCAACCAAACACACTCAATTTTGATTTCATTCAACTTCTTATTTCATTTTGTTTTGATTTCAAAGCACCTTATGAAATTTCCTCGATTCCTTTTTCTCAGAATTCGAGCAAAAAAGTAACTAAGCAGTTGTCTTTGTCACCATGCAACAAAATATTTTTCTTTTTCAACCAAACACATTCAATTTTGATTTCATTCAACTATTTTTATATTATTTTTATTGGATTTCAAAAGCCTTAATAGAACTCCCTCGATATCATTTCTTATCTCGAGTAGAATTCGTTTAGGCGCATTTTTTTTGTTTTACCCACTATGTACCATAACCTTCATTGATTTCTTACAATTAAAAATTTTTTTTTGATTTCTATTAATTATACTCAACCTATATCATCAACCCCATTCTATCTTACTTATGTCACCAGCAATGCTTGTATATAGCCCCTCAATACCTACAACTAATTTTCCCACAAAATTATTTTTCATTTTACAGAATTCTCTCAGGCTAACCCCTTCTTGAATTCTTCACATGTAGGGGGCGCATCTGTCATAATTTGTATATAATTAAATGCAACCCCGACCCACTATGTATGTACCATGTATGATTTTCGAAGACTTAATAAAGAACAAGGTAACTGGAGGGAAGCAAGTAGCATTAAGATATAGGAAGTAGACCTAAAGCTGGCACGACTATTCTGGGCACCCCTGTGTCAATATTGCAGGGGCAGAAACCGGACGTCTCTAGTGACCAGAAGTTATAAATGTTAAAGCTAACACCCAATATTTCCGGCAAAGACAGGACGTATCCAATATCCACAGAAGTTATATTAGTATAGAGACACCCCATACTTCCGACCCAAGATAGGACGTATTTGATAACACGGAAGTAAATAAAGTCAAAATAGCACTCGACACTTCCTATCAAGCAGACCACAGCTTTCATCAAGGAAAGCCGCGGGCCAATCAAAAGATAGCATCTAAATAGGTCAACCAATAGGGAAAAAACATGTGATCATCTCTCAACCAATCAGAGAGAAACGGAGTCTTGGTGTTAAATCGAAAGGCAAGGATGGTCAGTTAGGTTTTCGCTCTCATAGGAACAACACCTGCAGTAGCGACTTGGCTCCCACCGAGTTCGGATCAGCCTTCGACTTGCTCCCACCAAGGTAACATCTGTTCTAGAGATCTCTCTCTCAGCTCAGCTCATAGCTATGTCAATCACCGCCATGTGATCAGATAAGGAACAATCAAACCCGCTCCTTCTCAAACCTTCTTCCCTCCAATCCAGTTGCCTTTTATTTTCAAAACAATCACGTGTCCTGATTATTCCTAACTGTATGCTGCAACTTCCACTCAAACGGCTGCGCTTCAATCAAATATCACCATTCGCATCCAACAACAAGAAATTCCGCAACGATATTGCCACATATATTTAAAACTTTTAATAATAGTAATATTTATATATAAAAAGGAAATTCTATTAGATTAGCAAGCTAAATCTAAATTAATTATATAAGATAAAAGTTGATAATTATTTTTGTGTTTAAGTTAGATGAGATTAAAAAGTTCTTTATATGTATTATATTTATATCTTATTTAGGAGAGAAAAATGTAATAAAAGTAATTATATGTTAGAATAATATGTTTTTATTTTAGATAGAAAAAAAAATTTTTTTGAAAAATAAAAAGAAAATTTAACAAGAAAAGAAGATTTAACAACGTAACGTCTTTTAGCATCGGCTTTTACCCGTCATTTAGACATACTCTTAAAATAAATAGGAATAAAGAAGAGATTTATAATGATTATATATTTATTTTTTAGTAAAAGAGAGGAAAGAGATAAAGAAAGAACCATACACTTTTATTTCAAACAGGTAGAGAATTGAAAGGTTGTTAGTATTTTTTTAGTTAATTAATAGTTTTTGTAATTTTTTTATATAATTTTTTTTTTTAGAAGACCTTAATAATAAAATACACAGCTTAATAAATGAATTCATTAATGATAAAACATTCCATATTCAAATTATTCACAACAAATACAAAACATTTAAATTAGATAACAAAACAGCAAAAACATTACTTGAAACCTTCTTAAACTTTAATTATATTAATTTTAAAAACAAAATATACATTCAATCTAAAGGTGTTCCAATGGGAACTTCATCCAGTCCTCTACTAGCAAACTTATTACTTTTTTGGTATGAAAGAGAGTTCTTCCTACAGAATGATGTAAATTGGCATATGTTCCGCTATGTAGATGACATCATTATCTTGAATAACCCAAAATTCAATAATGTCATTTACAAAATATACCCTAAATATTTGAAACTTAAAAATAATGAAAAGATAACTAATAACAAGGAGGTTAACTTTTTAGACTTAAATATAAACCTTGCAAACAAGTCAATTGGAACATATGACAAAAGAAATTGTTATAATTTTAAAATTATTAAATTCTGTAATGTCAATTCCAACATATCATCAAATTGCTGCAAAGGCATATATTTTGGTCAATTTTTAAGATTTTATAGAATCAACAACATTAAAACAAACTTTATTAAAGACATTAAAAATCTTAATAAAGAGTATTTAAACAATGGTTTTAAATACAAAACAGTAAAGTTTTACAATAGGCTGTCAATACACAAATACCTAAGCAATAATAAATATAATTATAAATTTGAAACTTCAAACTTCTCCAATTAATCTAACCAACAACTTATATTCTACTCTTATACTAAAACAAATGATAGAATTACTGAATATATTTCCTATGACTTTAAATATATTAATTATATGATAACGATTATAAAGCATTAAATTCATTCAATTTGATCTCCAGTTACTGTGGGAGGGAACTGGAAAACAAATATAAATGAATTTGAAGCATAATAAATGTTTTATTATTCAATTAATTTATAATTTTAATAAAAATGTAACTTATATCAATGAAAACAAAATTTTAATACATATTTTCACAATCTTTAAAATTTCTAATGATTCTTTTCTTACAGCTTTTCTAACTTCTAACAATTTTAAAAATAAGATTTCCTAGAAAAGGGAAGGTTACTTTTAGAACAGTGTCGCGGGTCCCTGACAGACAGATGTTACATCCACACATGTGCGCTGTCTCGAGGGAGCGGCAGACGCCACTTTGAATAAGTAAGTAAACAACCTCCTTCTATGATATCTAATATTAATTTAATTATACAGTTTAATGGTCGAAGAGAAATCAATCCATAATGAAGTAAGGGTGAAATGGGTTGTGGTATTTTCATCTGAAGAGCCCTGGTACCACAGATTTCTCTCTCCAATAGATTTTCCAAATCTCCTTTTGTGTTATGTCCTGGTCTACCATTAGGGTTCCAAAAAATAATTTCTAATAGGCAAAGATTTAAAATATGTTTATCTATCCTTAACTAGGCAAAAACATTATTTCATATTATTCTTACTCTTAGAAAAAAAAAATCTAAAATTATATAGAAAAAAAAAATTATATAAAAAAATTACAAAAACTATTAATTAACTAAAAAAATACTAACAACCTTTCAATTCTCTACCTGTTTGAAATAAAAGTGTATGGTTCTTTCTTTATCTCTTTCCTCTCTTTTACTAAAAAATAAATATATAATCATTATAAATCTCTTCTTTATTCCTATTTATTTTAAGAGTATGTCTAAATGACGGGTAAAAGCCGATGCTAAAAGACGTTACGTTGTTAAATCTTCTTTTCTTGTTAAATTTTCTTTTTATTTTTCAAAAATTTTTTTTTTCTATCTAAAATAAAAACATATTATTCTAACATATAATTACTTTTATTACATTTTTCTCTCCTAAATAAGATATAAATATAATACATATAAAGAACTTTTTAATCTCATCTAACTTAAACACAAAAATAATTATCAACTTTTATCTTATATAATTAATTTAGATTTAGCTTGCTAATCTAATAGAATTTCTTTTTTATATATAAATATTACTATTATTAAAAGTTTTAAATATAGTTATATCAATATATAAATCCATCTTAAATCACTCTATAATATCACACACACACACACACACACACACAAAAGCCTTTATTAAGACACACAGGTCTTACAGAGGATTCTCCTTGGGGTTACAAAACGGAGAAACCTATGAAAGTGGGAAATAAAAAATGGAGAAAGATTATATACATTTGGTAAATATATACAGATTATAAGAAAGAATAAAAAATAAGAAGAATAAAAAAAATCAAAAAAAGAGAAAAAAAAATTTTTTTTGGAAATATGGATGGGAGAAGTGGAGAGCGAAAAGAGGAAAGAAAACAGGTATTTACATATGGAACAAGACCATTTAAGCTCTCACACAGCACAGGTGGGCCATGTATTTTTTAAGAAATCTTTAAGAGATTTCCCAGGAAATCCTCGTGTTCAGGGTTGTAAGGTAAACACCGTTTTATCATTGTTAACTTATCGTATCTGCCTAAACAAATAATTGGATGTTGGTTCTGTCTTTCTCATCAAACAGAAATTTTTGGTATGTTTGAATGTTCGGTTAAGTCTTTCTTTTTTACAGCATTTTTATGGAAGTTATATAGATTTAGAGCTACTGAACTATTGTCTATAAAGTTGGATAATAAAGAATATAATGTGAAGTGTGTATGGCCTATCTTAGAGAAGAGTATTTTTCTTTCCGTATCAAGAGGCATGCATTCAAATATATAATGTTCTAATTCATTTTCGGTTCTATTTTTGCATAGTTGGCAATACAAGTCTTCTGTCCTTAGATATTTTATATGGTCTTCTCGATATAAAACAAATAGAATTCTCAATTGCGCAATGAGGCGTTTAGCCGGCAGTGGGAGTTCACTTAGTAGATAGTTCTCTGCTGCGAATGTTTTATGTAAATATTTGTAGTGTGTGTGTAGCTTCGAATTGGTTATTCTTGATTGGTCGGTTTGGATAGACTGTTCTATAGTGATTCTGATAATTTGAGGTATTGCTTTCTGTAGAATATTGGGGTCTGAACAATTCTTTAACCACATGAATCCAGTTGAGTTTAGGATATTCATTAAATTTTCTGTAAAACCTATAAAGGCATTCGTCAGAGTGGACGTTTCCCATAATTGGGCTAGACAGATTGCGGGCAATCTGGATTTTTCCATTTTTAATATTCTTAACCAGAACTTTAGAATTAGTTTGGTTGCTGTGACTCCTAGTGAGAAGCGTCCGGTTTCCATGCGTAGTATGTAGCCTGGTGTGTTACTCGGCAAGTTCAATAGTCGTCGGAGATAGTTATTCTGAATTTGGTCCAAGATTTTGTACTTTTCGTTTGCCCAAATTGGAGCAGAATACAGCAGAGTTGACAGGATAATCGAGTCTAATAGTTTCATTGATGAACCAAATGAATTCAACCTGGATTTCTCCATAATTTTCCATACTTCGCCGGTAGCTGCAAGCGCTTTGCCTTTAAAGTATGAAGCCACTTGACTAAACGAGATTGTTGTTGTGAGGGGATAGCCAAGATAGAGATATTTCGATGTCACTGTCAACAGTTGGTCTCCCCAGAACCATTTGTCCGATTTTGCAGGGCGGCCACCATTTCGGAAAACCATTATCTTGGATTTTGATTCGTTCAGGGTTAGATGATTTGTTTCGAAGTATTTTTTCAACATGTTGATTTTTATTTGTAGATTGATTTTTGATTCTCCTATGAGAATTATTTCGTCGGCATACATCAAAAGGTGGACCGTTCCAAAATTAGGGAGGTATATGCCTGGTAGAGTAGAGTCATTAAAAATGTTTATTAAATCAGTTACAAAGAGTATAAATAGATAGGGTGATAAGGGTTCTCCTTGTAACACTCCCGATCGGATTTTGATGGGTTCAGTAAATAGTCCATTCCATCTCACCGTCGTTGTCATTTGTTCGAAGTAGTTCCTGATAAGGTTAACAAAGCGGAAATCCAGACCTAATTCACCCAATTTTGACCACAGAAGGACTCTATAATATCAACTTAATTTAAATTATATTTAAGATTTATAATTTTATTTGATAAACTTTATTATTTACATTTTATATTTATTATATATATATTACACGTTATTTGTTTTCTTGGCTGACTGTTTTACATATGGTGTTATCTTAAAATTGCTTGTTTTGAATATATTTTAGATTGAGATTATTAGCTAGTATGTAAAAAAATTAACTCTGTTGAAATTTAATTTTGTATTTATATATAAATAAAATTAACTCTGTTGATTTTTTTTTGTATTTAATCGATAACAGCGTTTGTGGCAAGATACTATTCCTTCAACTTCAAATTACCGAGTGGACCAATTAATACTGATTTTTTCAACTTTTCGAGTATTTTTCAAGGGACCGGGAAAAAATTATCGAGAGTATAGACAAGTATAGATTCAGTAGGGATTGGATGTTTGTTAGAATCGTTTTAACAAATGTTTGTTAAGCAAACTTTTACTCGGGTAAAAATCGGGCGACGCCGGGAACATATATATGTCATAATTTGTATATAATTAAATGCAACCCCGACCCACTATGTATGTACCATGTATGATTTTCGAAGACTTAATAAAGAACAAGGTAACTGGAGGGAAGCAAGTAGCATTAAGATATAGGAAGTAGATCTAAAGCTGGCACGACTATTCTGGGCACCCCTGTGTCAATATTGCAGGGGCAGAAACCGGACGTCTCTAGTGACCAGAAGTTATAAATGTTAAAGCTAACACCCAATATTTCCGGCAAAGACAGGACGTATCCAATATCCACAGAAGTTATATTAGTATAGAGACACCCCATACTTCCGACCCAAGATAGGACGTATTTGATAACACGGAAGTAAATAAAGTCAAAATAGCACTCGACACTTCCTATCAAGCAGACCACAGCTTTCATCAAGGAAAGCCGCGGGCCAATCAAAAGATAGCATCTAAATAGGTCAACCAATAGGGAAAAAGCATGTGATCATCTCTCAACCAATCAGAGAGAAACGGAGTCTTGGTGTTAAATCGAAAGGCAAGGATGGTCAGTTAGGTTTTCGCTCTCATAGGAACAACACCTGCAGTAGCGACTTGGCTCCCACCGAGTTCGGATCAGCCTTCGACTTGCTCCCACCAAGGTAACATCTGTTTTAGAGATCTCTCTCTCAGCTCAGCTCATAGCTATGTCAATCACCGCCATGTGATCAGATAAGGAACAATCAAACCCGCTCCTTCTCAAACCTTCTTCCCTCCAATCCAGTTGCCTTTTATTTTCAAAACAATCACGTGTCCTGATTATTCCTAACTGTGTGCTTCACTTACCACTCAACGACTGCGCTTCAACCAAATCTCACCATTCGCATCCAACAATAAGAAACCCGCAACGATATTGCCACAGAACGGTTAAGTCGACAGGATAAAGATTATAGAGCTTAATCAGGATGAAGATGGAAATTAACCCAGGCGCCAGCACAACAAAAGGCAATGACAAACCAAGAGAGAACAAACTGGCAACGAGCGGAAAGAAACTGACAACGAACGAAGCGACAAGACACCCCCTTGCGACGATAATTTTAGAACTGACCGCCGCGCTACAAGGGCCAAGATCCACGCAACTGGAAGCGGTCTTCCGGAGCGCCACCCTCGGGGCAACCGACACCCCGCACCGCCGGTACGTGTCCGAACAGCCTGACACCCACCGAGGAATCGCCATCCGCCATGCCGTACCCGTGCACCCGGAAGCAACCCATGCGACACGGACCCAGTGTACCGACAACGCGATCCACTCGAATGGAAGCAGTACAAATGACTAGATTTCCCTTTCAATCGCGCGGACAGTGCAAAAGGTCCCGATCCGGTCCAACAGATATTCCAAGCCAGCCACACCAAGCCGAAGACGCCACAATGGAGACTTTTCGAGACTAAGGTAGGCAATCCACCCAATGACACCATCAAATTAACTTTGGACTTGTATCTGACCCAGGACCTACCATGTACCTTTCTCATTGAACCAGACGCAGGTTCGAACATATTGCCGTATCATTTATACAATAGATTAAAAGCACAACTTCCCAATTTAAGTATTAAAAAACCTTCCCTTGATCTATCCACCCTAAATAGTTTTACGAAAATAATAGGACATTTAACTTTCCCTCTGACAATAGGCCAAATAACCCGTAGAGAGAACTTCCACGTGGTAAATGCATCCTTGCCATTTGGAGTTCTTACCTTAAAAAACCCTTTATCAATATAAATTAAAACTAAATTATAATCGCGGCACTATTTTCCAACTTGGCGTCCCATTGTCTAATACTATCTACCACTTTAAACATGTATCAAATGAATGCAAGCACGGGCTAGGCCAAAACCTGTCCCAAAGGACTCGCACAGCACCCAAAGCTTTCACACATGGAAAACCTTGCCTGCATTCATTGCCCAAACCCCAAATATTTACATGCCACCATTATAATCTCACACCACACAACTTTTCACTCAACCCAATTACCAGTACTATATGCCCACAACATGTAAAACCACCACGACTCCAACCTACAATTCCAATAATGCCCAAAAAAGTGTCCGTACACCGACACAGCTCACCCACTTACCACACAAAATCCACACATGACCATACTTCGCAACGCCATAAACACGCAAATGTACCTCACAACACGCGCACCCATACGTCGTCACACAACGGTAACACACACAATCCGCACAACACACGCAACACGCACGCCAAAAGACAACAACAACGACAAACAAAGCGCATGCACAACCGTTAAGAATAATACAATCATCCCGTCTACACAAAACATAGAAAAAATTCACGCCACCAAACAACCACACAATCGAAAAGCCTTGCGATCTTTCCTAAAAGCTGTGAACGCCTATAAAGAGTTCATTCCGGACCACGCCCGCTTGCGGACGCCACTTATCAACCTTCTAAAAAAGGATATCATGTGGGTCTGGGATGACGAATGCCAGAAAGCGTTCACTAACCTGAAAGAAAACCTTACCACACACCCCACATTACACCTTTACCAGGAAGGTCTGCCATGCCAGGTGTACTGTAACACCTCAACATTCAGCATTACAGGCGTTCTTAAACAAGTCTACCCTGATGGGAAGACATACACCGTTCAACATTTCAGCCGATCTCTGCGTAGTCACGAGCGAAATTATTCAGACTTGGAACTACAATGCCTAGCCATTGTGGAAAGTGTGGATAATTTCCGCACCTGTCTAATGGACAGAAAGTTTACAATATTTTCTGACCATCCCGCATTGCAGTGGTTGAAAGAGATCAAAGCTCCGTCAGGCAGATTGTTTCGATGGAGGTTAAGATTGTCAAGATACGAATATGAGGTCCGTAGCATAAATGGAGTACAACAATATGAAACGGGCATTGGAACTCGTATCCCATTTTGTGGCTTTCTAGATGCGCCACTCATACAGAGCCAACAGTCTTCTCCACCGGGAAAATCTCGCGTGACTATAGATCACAATAAACTGCGCACCGTCTCCCGAAAAGGAGTACTTAAAACTATAGTCCCAAGTTCACTTACAACCAGACTCCTTAAGTCCGTACACACTCAACACCACCATCCAAACATCTCCAAGATGACGAGGCTCATCTCAGCACAATATTATTGGCAGAACATGACACAAGACATCGCAAAACAGGTAAAAACCTGCCCCACCTGCCGATTCGCTAGAAGAATCGATGAATACAAACAACCTGCACGTAAAAATACCGACACAGGTACCCAAACAAAACAAAATTCGTACATAAAGCACAGCGTACACACAACACAAATAATGCCAAAATTACCACATCCACGTCAGAGAAAAGATCACACATCTCAACCTAAACCAATTACCGCCGACATATCTCTAATAAAACCATTGACGATCAAACAGGAGAACTATAAACCGGACAAACAGTTCAATCATACCACATCACTCCCTAAAGATATCAAACAGGAGAACTGCGAACCTACCAATCATTCAAATTCTACAATTTATAAGGTTCAAGCAAATATTTCAGAGTCCTCAGTTACAAAAATGTGGACGAACATGGGGCAATACCCTATTTTTCATCTGATTTTCATCCTTTGTTTGTTACTTCTGCCATACAACTGTATTCCAATTTTATTCATCAATTACTTGTTTATATATACCATGCCCGCTCAGAAAATCTTCGAACTACAAGAGGCAGTTTTTAATTTTGGACAAACATTAGGAAACATCTTTGCAGAAAATCTAAATAAACTCCGAAAAGATAGCAGTAACTGAAAAATAACCAACCGATGTCGGAGAAGCCGTACTCCAAAAACAAGCCCCGAGCCGCACCAAAAATAAATAGACGGCAGGAAACGAGAATTTGAGACACCACGACGGAAGTGTAGTTCGCAGCGATAAATTCGGCCTCTGTAAACAAAGCGGAGCGCCCTCGTCCGATCTCCAATTTCATTCCCTCTCGTTTGCCCGACACACCCCACTTCCGTATCTCTAATTACAATGAGAAGATCCCCTATTGAGGTCAACTGGGAACCTCGCTATACCACCGATTTTGATTCCAGTTCGAGTCTACATATCGATTTTTACCAACCAACTCCACATCCACGAGACAACACATAGAACTAACTCACACATTTCTTACACAACAGACTTCTAACATTTTTTCACAACACACACACAAAGACAAAAAATTACACATAAAGGTTATATAGATTTCCATGTCTCCTGTACACACAGCATAAACGCACTTGAGGACTAGAATCACGTTTTTCACCTAAGTGTCGCTACAGATGAGACAAAAAATTTATAGGGCATAATTGAGCAAGTAAAACATTTATAGGGCAAAATGGAACAATCAATACATTTAGATCAGGGCATGTAGATACCAAAGGGTTCCAACCAATACACCTTAATTTTCATATCAATCATTTTCATTATTTTCTCGCAATTAAAAATGTAAATATTTAATCAATTTATCAATTTATTCAACTTATTGCCACTTTTAATCATTAATTATCATTTTTTTTCCAATTAGTTTATATTATCATTTTTATTTATCAATTATCATTCTATTTACCACTTAGCTTATATTGCCACAACTCAATTATCAACGAAAACCCACTGGTTTTCGATTAAACTAAAAACATTAAATCACCCTTTGTTGTTGAAACCTTTTTATTTTTCATTTTTCTTTTTTTCAAACACTCAACTTTGATTTCACTCAAAAAAAACTTTTATTTTATTTTTATTTTTGATTTCTCAAAAGACCTAATAGAATTCCTTCGATTTCATTCCCAATCTCGAATAGAATATGGTTAGGCATTTTTCCTTTTTTTTTTCACCATTCAACCAAGCACTCAACTTTGATTTCGCTCAAAAAACTCTTATTTTATTTTTATTTTTGATTTCTCAAAAGACCTAATAGAATTCCTTCGATTTCATTCCCAATTTCGAGCTAGAATATGGTTAGGCATTCTTCTTTTTTTTTCTCACCATTCAACCAAACACATTCAATTTTGATTTCATTCAACTTCTTATTTCATTTTGTTTTGATTTCAAAGCACCTTATGAAATTTCCTCGATTCCTTTTTCTCAGAATTCGAGCAAAAAAGTAACTAAGCAGTTGTCTTTGTCACCATGCAACAAAATATTTTTCTTTTTCAACCAAACACATTCAATTTTGATTTCATTCAACTATTTTTATATTATTTTTATTTGATTTCAAAAGCCTTAATAGAACTCCCTCGATATCATTTCTTATCTCGAGTAGAATTCGTTTAGGCGCATTTTTTTTGTTTTACCCACTATGTACCATAACATTCATTGATTTCTTACAATTAAAAAATTTTTTGATTTCTATTAATTATACTCAACCTATATCATCAACACCATTCTATCTTACTTTTATGTCACCAGCAATGCTTGTATATAGTCCCTCAATACCTACAACTAATTTTCCCACAAAATTATTTTTCATTTTACAGAATTCTCTCAGGCTAACCCCTTCTTGAATTCTTCACATGTAGGGGGCGCATCTGTCATAATTTGTATATAATTAAATGCAACCCCGACCCACTATGTATGTACCATGTATGATTTTCGAAGACTTAATAAAGAACAAGGTAACTGGAGGCAAGCAAGTAGCATTAAGATATAGGAAGTAGATCTAAAGCTGGCACGACTATTCTGGGCACCCCTGTGTCAATATTGCAGGGGCAGAAACCGGACGTCTCTAGTGACCAGAAGTTATAAATGTTAAAGCTAACACCCAATATTTCCGGCAAAGACAGGACGTATCCAATATCCACAGAAGTTATATTAGTATAGAGACACCCCATACTTCCGACCCAAGATAGGACGTATTTGATAACACGGAAGTAAATAAAGTCAAAATAGCACTCGACACTTCCTATCAAGCAGACCACAGCTTTCATCAAGGAAAGCCGCGGGCCAATCAAAAGATAGCATCTAAATAGGTCAACCAATAGGGAAAAAGCATGTGATCATCTCTCAACCAATCAGAGAGAAACGGAGTCTTGGTGTTAAATCGAAAGGCAAGGATGGTCAGTTAGGTTTTCGCTCTCATAGGAACAACACCTGCAGTAGCGACTTGGCTCCCACCGAGTTCGGATCAGCCTTCGACTTGCTCCCACCAAGGTAACATCTGTTTTAGAGATCTCTCTCTCAGCTCAGCTCATAGCTATGTCAATCACCGCCATGTGATCAGATAAGGAACAATCAAACCCGCTCCTTCTCAAACCTTCTTCCCTCCAATCCAGTTGCCTTTTATTTTCAAAACAATCACGTGTCCTGATTATTCCTAACTGTGTGCTTCACTTACCACTCAACGACTGCGCTTCAACCAAATCTCACCATTCGCATCCAACAATAAGAAACCCGCAACGATATTGCCACATATATATATATGTTTGTCGGCTATGCACGCCCTCAATATGTAACTAATCTCGCTGAAATTTGAACAGGACAGAGAGTTAAATCTGGAAGAGTTTTTTTTGTCGCACTTTAACCAAGAAAAATTATATTTAACCAAGTACTGAGCAACAATATTTTTTTAGTCAGAAATGATGATGACAATATTGCCGTATCATGCTTGATTGCATTAAAAAATTCTTTTGGGGAATATTCACTAAATCAGACCACGGGCGAAGCCAGATAATGATTAATAGTAGGCAGGAACAAAATTCTACCAGCGAAACATTCACTCGAGCAGAAGACACACGAAGCCAGGTCATCTCTATATATAAAACTAGCCGAATGACCCGGGCAACGCCCGGGTTTTACCCTATTAAATGTACCCTGTTTCACCCGTGGTCTCTGCTTTTTGGAATTTTTCCCGATATAATTCTGTATCTGATAATCAAACATGATACAGCAATATTTTTAAAATAGCCTATCGTCTTCCCAGTATTCTTTTACCTATGTATGGAAATTTTGGTTTGAATTAGTGAACTACTGCGAATTTGTAGACGAATGACCCGGGCAACGCCCGGGTTTACACGATTAAATGTATATTACATATGGAAGATGGACGTAGTTCCCGGAGGGCACCCGCGAGGTCACTCTGCCCCCGCGCAACTGTCCAACCGGGAGCGCCCCCCGTCGTCAAAATCGCCACGCGTTCTAGAGGGCGCTGCTCGTGAGCTCAACCGGCCGGCAGCCGGGAGATCTCATTTACTCGGCGGGGGGGGGGGGGGGGGGGGGGGGCAGGGAAGTCACGTGCTGCGCCGGGAGCCAATGGGCGCCCCCCGCCGTCAAAATCGCCACGCGTTCTAGAGGGCGCTGCTCGTGAGCTAAGTCGAATAATTTGAATATATAGTTTTAATAATTGATTTATATATATTTTAAAATAGCCTATCGTCATCCCCGTTATTTTTTACCTATGTATGGAAATTTTGGTTTAAATTAGTGAACTACTGCGAATTTTTATACGGGTCATACAGACAGACAAACAAACAGACAAACATACAAACATTCATTTTTATATATATAGATATCGTTTCTCGGCCTTTTGGCTAAGATCATGTAGTATATCTCTAGATATTTTTATTTATGTATATCTTTTAAAAAATCTATTCAGTAGAGAGAGAGGATATGTTTGCTCGAAAAATAAATTTCATATATTATATAAATACAGTATATGACGTAACGAATTATATTATCATTATTATCATAATATTCTGTGTGTTCCCGAATATTATTATCAATAATATTCGTTAGGCAAACTTTCACTTGGATAAAACCCAACTGGAGTTGTAGGATCTATAGATATCTTAAAGGAACAATAAATAAAATGTTGGTATATAAGCAAAAGAAAACAATAACACAATAAGTACCGATGCGAACTGGTGCACAACCAGAAAAGCAAAACTCAAATCACGCTAAACAGTCAAACTTTGCGAAAACTGAATAAACTGAAGAAGTAGGAAAAAAAATTTAGTAGTCTTATCTACATGTAAAGCGAAACTTATTTCATTATGTGAAGGAATTTCTGAAGTGGTATGGTTAAAGGGATTACTAGAAGAACTTTGCGAGAATTTAACTTTCCCAATTACCTTGAAAAGTGACAGCCAGGGTGCAAATAACTGCATAAAATCTGTCAAAATTACTTCACAAACAAAGCACATCACACAGCACAGCATAAACCGAAAGTAGTTTTTAAAATAAAATAAAAAAGGAATCAAACTGTCAGACAATAAAAAGAAGACACATGGAAGCACATCTGACTTGCTGATTAGGGCTTACACAAAGGGGAACTTATTTTGTTATATATTTTAAGGTAAAATAATTAATTATTCCCCCACAGAATATGTGTGTAAGATCACAAGTAAATAGGTGTTAACCTAAGAAGATAAGTTTCTCTTGGTTTACTATGTTATAAGTTTTCTTTTACTCTGTTATCTCTCTCTTGTAAATCAATAAAGATAATGCTTGATTAATATTCTTTAAAATCAGTATATTTTTTAAAAGTCTAAGAAAAGTCAACATCTATTTCAAATGCAGGTAAGATTAAAATGGATATATATTGTAAAGAAATATTTATTTTATGAACATTATTTATTTCTATATTTATATATATATTTAAATTTTAGCCCCAGAGTTGTAAATATTTTATATATCGTCGCGTGAAGGATCGCGTGATCATCCGAAGCAGTTTAAAAATAAGAAACGCCCTGATGAAGTTAGGCGTATAGCCTATTGAAATATTGGCATTTTTATATTGAATAAAATGTTTGTTTTATATTAGATCCAAAATATGCCCTTTAATTAATATATATATATATATTGCTACTCTCGCTGTATACTTCCCTTATTGTATTTTTATAAAATTTAGCTTGTGCTTAATCCATAAATTGGTCTGTCAGCATGAAGTTTGTCGTTCCTAATTATCTACAAGACATCTGGTTGATATGCTGGGTAAATAAGGGAGGACAAACTGAAGATCATCGAGAAGACCTTAAGGCAATGGGTGCTGAGATCTACATTCTCAGCTAATGGCTCCAGGATCCCACCGCCGTGTTAAAGCCAAGAATTATCTCCAAGATGACATGTCCCTATAGACGATAAGACAAAGTTCTTGACGCCGTAAGATATAGGATGTTAAAGTACTAGGGACAAAGTCTCAAGACTCTGAGGGAATCCTTGGCAGAAGCATATTATATTCATGACAGTAGCAACAGGTTTTGCAAGCTGTTAGTCACAGCTCCAATAGGGAAGGCGCTAAGTAACGAAATATTAATTTCCATATTTATATATTTAGCTACTCTGTATACTTCCTGTTATATATTTTTAATAATGTTAGAAATAGATTCGACAATGTTGTGATGTAAATATAAGATGTAATAGAATAAGCATTGTTTACCGCCTTCAATGTCACACCTAAAGTATGTACTTTTATTTTTATTGTGTGTTATATTATGTAATCTCATTCCTAGATAATTAAAACATTTAAAATCAACCCATACCTTATCATTTCAAATACAAGGCCCACTTTTATACACAACAGAATTTGGCGACGAGGGTTAAAAACGGCAACTATTCTAGCAAATACACTGCGTGACATTGAAAATGGAACACCAAGAAATAGTGGCCAGAAAATTATGCAAATTTCAGGGTAGACGCGCCTAACCGAGTTATGCAAATGATGTAAAATGCGCAGCCCTCGTGCGCACATGGAGTAAGATATAAGGGAAGGAACTTTCAGAAAGGACAGTATTCGTGTCGTTATTTCTCCAAGGAAAATCATTGTAGAAATTTTGTTCTTGTGTCAAAAGACACGTGTAATAACAGAGAATGCCAGGTCATCGTAAACGGAGGCAGTTCAAGCAGACAGACGCTTTTAAGAGGGGCATGGTGATCGGACTGAAAAGGGCAGGTTGGTCCATACGTCAAATCGCAGCTGATACACACCTTGGTGCGTCCACGGTGCACCGACTGTGGAGAAGATGGTTGGAACAAGGAAATGTGGCAATTTATAGGAATGTCGGTGCAACCAGAGTGACGTCAGCACGTGTGGATCGGCGTATCTTTCGACAAGCAGTGGCGGCCCCACAAAACCACTTGTACCGCCATCCTGCAACATGTGCAAGACACCCTAGATCATTCCATCTCGACCAGAACCATTTCCCGTCGATTAGTTGCTAATGGCTTGCACTCATGCCGTCCGCTAAGAAGACTGCCATTGACCCCACCGAATAGGCGCCAACGTTTGGAATGGTGCCGGGCTAGATCGACGTGGATGACGGAATGGCACAGGGTCGTGTTCTCAGATGAGTCGCGTTTCTGCTTGTCCAGTGATAGTCGCCGTGTACGCGTGTGGCGCCGACGTGGAGAAAGGTCCAATCCGGCAGCAATTTTGGAACGCCCCACCGTGCGACAACGTGGAATCATGGTTTGGGGCGCAATCGCGTATGATTCCAGGTCACCTTTACTTCGTATTCAGGGCACTATGACGGCCCAACGATACGTTGATGATGTGCTGCGACCGGTGACACTCCCCTACCTTCAGGGGGTACCCAATGCCCTTTATCAGCAGGATAACGCCCGACCGCACACTGCTCGCATTAACCAACAAGCTCTGCAAGATGTACAAATACTTCCCTGGCCACCGTACTCTCCTGATCTCTCACCAATCGAGCATGTCTGGGACATCATGGGACGCCGTTTGGATGCCTTGCCACAGCCGCGTTCAGAAGACGAACTGTGGCAAATGGTTGAGAGGGAATGGAGAGCCATCCCTCAGGACGCTATCCGTACTCTGATTGACTCTCTACCTAGATGTGTTGCTGCGTGCATCGCCGTCCGCGGTGGTCCTACTTGCTACTAAGCCGACGCCGTTCTCGCTCTGTATTATGACTATCATTTTGAAATAAAGATCACTTATTGTTTGTCCCTGTCTCTCTCTGTCTGCCGAGTTTCATCACTTTCTAGCCACTATTTCTTGGTGTTCCATTTTCAATGTCACGCAGTGTATATTTAAATCAAACTTTATCAAAAATCAAATATTCATTATATAATACAATATATATCAATTTTATCAGCAATTTAACTTCATATCATCAATTCTAATTCTATTAAATTTATAACTACCAAAATATATCTATTTTTTAAAACAAGCAATTATTCGCATATCAATATTTATTTATTTTAATTTTCATCGAGGTAAAAATCAAAATATTTTAAGCAAAATGGATTCACAACAGTTTCAGGCCCCCATTGAAGCCATGAATAGAAATCAACAACAGCTAATCAATACTTTGTTATAAAAACAACTCAACCTAGGGATGGAACTGATATAAAAGAAAATCAACCCACCCCTGTAAACATTTCTCATGCTCCACCCTTTGAAAATTTTGATCCAAATAAGGAAATATTTAAATATTATCGCCAGCGTTTTGAAAATTACATCAAAATGAAAGACATTTATCAAGATAAAAAGAGAAGTGCTCAAATGTTATTGAATTCGATATGTGCTTCAAATTATAACATCTTAGCAGCCTTGGTAGCCCCAACAACTCCTGGAGAACTTGATTACGAAGAACTCATCGAAGAATTGGAAAAACATTTAGCGCCAAGAAAAAGCACCCTTGTCTCTCAACATTATTTTCTATCAACATATCAACAAGATAAGGATTCAATTGCAGACTTTGTAGCATCATTAAGACGTGATATAGCTGACTGTGAATTCAAGGCACAATGCGAATGTGGAAAAGATGTTTCAGCATCAGAATTTTTCCTGAGAGCACAGTTTATCCGAGGTATAAAAGACAACTGGATAAAGGAACAAATCCTACAATCGGAAATCTACGCATTTAATGATATTTTAATGAAGGCTATTGCTCTTGAAGCATCGAAGACTGATTGCCACGAATTATCAATGGCACGACCATCAACCACAACTATCAATGTGACAGATGAAGTCCACAAAGTTTCTCGACACAATTATTGATCAAGGAAGGACAATTATAAGACTCCAAGTCAAAACCGACCCAGATCAAATCAAACCCGTGAGAATCAACATGCTCGATCGAAATCACGAGGCCGTATCGATTATGAGAAACTTGGCATCAACAATGTTTGCCTTCGCTGTGGTCGAAACAACCACCTATCGAAAAATTGCAGAACAGACCCATCAAAATTGACTTGTACATCATGCCATAAAACAGGTCATGTGTCAAAAATATGCATCAAAACTCTCCTCAATAATAAGTCAAATAACACTCAGACAAATCATATCGATAATTATGAAGACTTCGGAATAAACAGAATTGTTGACATTTATGATCAACCCCTGCTGAACGCTTCACAAGATACAACAAAGTATTATGTTTCAATTAAAATTGAAGGTTTCAATCAAAAGTTTGAGGTAGACACTGGAGCTGGTTACACCTTAATGCCCGAGAATCAATTTAAAAAGCTAAATACCAAAAATAAGGTTCAACCAACTAACATTGTTTTCCGATCATATACTGGAAACGTTTTCAATTCTCTTGGGAAAGTGGAAGTCCAAGTAGAATTCAAAGATCGTACATCTTGTTGCACCAAGTTGCAGCTTTGCAGGGTCGTCGACCTTGGTTTCTTCCTTCTTGGTGTTATACACGTTTCCCGAACGGGTTTCCATATTCAAATCAAATGAATAAAAAAAGTAAATAAATGAAATTAAATAAAAATATAAATTACCTTTTCAAGTTATTGTGTTTATTTATTCTTGTCTTGCTCCTCCGTCGCGATCCGCAGTCTTCCAATAAGCAATTCTATATACAGTTACGAGCGTCATGCGTTCTTCATCTCTGTCACCGTTTGTTTTTTTTTTTTTTTTGGAATGGCGCTCTCCTATTGGTTCGCTACGATGGCGTCGCCACTGCACGAGACACTTTGTTTTTGACTCTGCCCCCCCCCCCACTCGCTTTTTGGTTTTTGTAACTATTGTGTTGGAGTGGGTCGCTCCTTAAATAAATGCATATATTAGTTAATAACTAATTGGAATCCTCTCTTTCTTTTTCCCAGTAAGAGACGCCTACGGAAGCCAACAGTACATAGACAGATAAAGCACATAGGCTATAGTTATTAACTAATATATGCATTTATTTAAGGCGCCAATTTATAATTGTAACAAATAGTATTTGAATAAAAACATTCAATCGGGTAAAACACAGCGTTAATGATCCAACAGGTCCACGTGTCTAAATTAAAACACTGGCGTTGCCCGGGTCATTCGGCTAGTAAAGATATATGTACAATAAAATATTACAAAAGGAATGAAACTATAAAAAGGAATGATGATAATCTAAATATTCTGTTTTAAATAAAAATAAATAAATATATAATTTGAATTTTGAATATCTTAAAAATAATATTATAAATAATTTTTAAAATACGCGCATTAATCATGATGCAACAATCTATTGAAGAATTATTTATCATTCCTAATAACTATGATCCTCTTCTAGGAAGAATCTGGATCAGGCATCTAAAAATAAATCTAGAAGAAATTGATCAAGAAAATCTAAATCAAATCAAGGAACTAAAAGTGTCATCCATAAATGATGATTATGATATCGAAAAAGAATTCCCTGAAATTTATACTCAAAAAGTTGGTTGCGTGCCTGATTTTCTCATCACGTTTCAACTCCGTCAAGGAGAAAAACCAAGCTTTACACCTGAAAGGAATGTACCTTATGCCCTCGGGAGAAGGTGGAAAAGGAATTGGACACACTGGAAGCAGACGGTATAATATCAAAAGCAGCTACCAGTGACTGGGGATCACCACTTGTAGTCATTCCAAAAGGTGACGGAACAGTTTGTGTTGTGTTGATTATAAGGTTGGTGTTAACGATCAGTTGGTAAATGCAAGTTACCCAATCAAGAGAATTGAAGATGTTTAAAACAGCTTAAAGGATTCCAAGTATTTTTGCCGCTTGGATCTCTACAAGGCCTATCTACATCTGAGGACGGATGAAGAAAGTAGCATCATCCAGACCATATCGACACACAGAGGAACTTATCGAATGAACAGGTTGAGTTTCGGGATCAAAACTGCTCCTGCAGAATTCAATCGCGTTATCGATCAAATTCTTCAAGGCTTAAACAAGACTATATCATATTTTGATGATATTCTAGTACATGGCAAATCAAAACAAGAATGCAAGGAAAATCTTTTTGCTTGCTTAGAAAGATTACCCGCGTGTGACTTACACCTCAACAAAAATAAATGAATTTATTTTCAAACTAAAATCGAATATCTTGGACATGTAATAGAAAATAACAAAATATCAAAATCTTCTTCAAAGGTAATGGCTATCATCGACATGCCACAACCAAAGAATATAGCCGACGTACGCAGATTTTTGGGATGATAACGTATTATTCTAGATTTCTACCAGATGTTTCAACAATTACTTATCCACTTCGAAGGTTACTTAAGAAAGATAAAAATTTCTTTTGGTCAGCCCAATGCCAAGCAGCATTTATCAAACTCAAGAATGAAGTTGCGAGGACAGAGTTTTAATTCCTTTCGATACAAACTTGCCTGTTACCCTAACAACAGACGCAAGCCCTGTTGGAATCGCTGCAGTATTGTCTCATGGTATCAATAAGGTAGAACACCCAATTGCTTTTGCCTCACGTTCACTAACAGATGCAGAGCAGAACTACTCTCAACTAGATCGAGAAGCACTGGCAATTGTGTTCGGAGTAGACCATTTTTTTTATTATCCTTTCGGACATAAATTTACACTAATTACTGATAATCAACCCTTGACCAGAATTTTTCATTCTAAATCAAAATTTCCAAAAATGACATCTGCACGTCTCTTACGTTACGCTTCATTTCAAGCAGGTTTCGACTACATCGTGTCATTCAAGAAAGGAACTGAAAATCAAATTGCTTACTGTTCTTCACGAGCACCCACTGCCCAAGGTTATGTTACCACCGGCATGATTATCAACGAGGAGGTACATCGAATATGCTCCTCAACGGTGTTCGAAATTTATACGAAAACCTTAACAGTGGAAGAAATTGTAAAAAAGAGACAGACAAAGACAAAGAACTGTCAAAGCTAAAACGAGACATCAAATCAAATTCCATTGAGAGTGATTACACACTAAATGGAGAAATCTTGTTCAAGAATGATAAAGTAGTAGTTCCAAAAAGTCTTCAACTGTAAATCTTAAAAGACCTTCTTTCAACACATCTTGGGATCGTGAAGATGAAACAACTTGCCCGATGTTAATTACTGAACTTGGAAGAATATTGACAAGGATATCGAAAATCTTGTAAAATCATGCAAAGATTGCTTATCTACTCAAACCAATCCTCCAAAAGCACCTGTACATCATTAGGATCCTCCATCAACTAATTGGGAGCGCATTCACATCGACTACGCAGGACCTTTCCAGGGATATTATTACTTAGTCCTAATTGATGCAAAATCTCGCTGGGCCGAGATCAAAGCCATCAGTGAACCTCCAACATCCCTCAACACCATCAAACTTTTAAATGACATTTTTTCAACCCATGGATACCCTTTTGTCATGGTTTCTGACAACGCATCAATATTTACCGGTGATACCTTCTCGAACTACTGTCTTGAAAACGGGATCAGACAAAAATTCATAGCGCCCAGACACCCAACAACAAATGGACTCGCTGAGAGGAATGTTCAAACCTTTAAAAACAAACTTAAATCTATGATAAACGAAAATGTTCCAATACACCAGAAGATTCAAAAGATACTCCTTCGTTATTGAGCAACTCCATTAGCAAGTGGGAGATCACCATCCGAAATGTATCTGAACAGACAAATTCGCATAAAACTTGATGCTATGCGACCTTATCAGGAAGAAAGGTCCCAACAGCAAATTCAACCGCGTACACGATGTCTTCAGGTAGGAGAAAGAGTTCAAGCAAGAGTTTTCATCAGCAACAAACCGTTTTGGAAAAATGGAACTATTAAACAAAAGCTTGGAAATATTCACTACATCATTGAATTAGATGAAGGAAAATATCTAAAACGTCACATAAACCAACTTCAAAAAGTTGAAATTAAAAAGAAACAAGTCACTTTTGACGAATCTACAATACACCACCAATCGAAACCAAGCCAGTCATCACCAAACTTTGATCCGATCCAATACACTGTTTCACAGCCTGAACCGAATCAACAGGAGCATCATGACCCCGACCAGACATCTGATCAGGAACCTACATCCATGCCTGATACACCCCTACGCAGATCACATCGCCCAAGACGACCCCCGCGACATCTTGAGAACTATGTCTACACAAAGAGAAATATAAAACAAGAAACTATCCCTAAGTGTCTTATCTAAAGTAGGAGAGACTGTTATATATTTTTAATAATGTTAGAAATAGATTCGACAACGTTGTGTTGTAAATATAAGATGTAATCAAATAAGCATTGTTTACCGCCTTCATGTCACACCTCAAGTATGTACTTTATTTTTATTGTGTGTTATATTATGTAATCTCATTCCTAGATAATTAAAACATTTAAAATCAACCCATACCTTATCATTTCAATTACAAGGCCCACTTTTATACACAACACTTCCCTTATTGCTTATTTTGTATTTGATAAATTTTAATTTGCACTTGTGCCTTAAATAAATTGCTCTGTCAGCCTGAATTTTGTCTTTCTCGATTTTCTTTGTCTTAATATAGACCAATTTTAATTAAAATAATACGAAACTGAAAAATACCCATAGTATAATTGTTAAATACTTTTAAAATCGAAAAATAGCTTTCAAAATTTAAAAAGTTGTTATTAAAGTGTACAATGTTGTTACATTAAAGTGTAAAATTTTGTTATTAAAGTGTAAAATCGTGTTTAAAGTATAAAATTTATCAAAAATCTATTTTCAAAATGAACATATAGTAACATTTTGATTAGTGTTTGTGTGAGGAAGACATTTTCGAAATCAATAATTTTTGTATGCATGAATGATTATTCAGCTAAACATGCAAGTAAATTTACTAATCATATGAGATGGTAAACTGATATTAGTGTATCTATAGCTGGGCATGGTACATGCTCGCCATACACATATTGTGTTTCCTATGGATTTATTACTAGGTGGCTCTGAAGATATATGCCGATTGATATTTACACAATGATTAATGCTAGAATCATATATTTTGAATTAATATTTTTCATGTAGAATGGTAATAAATTTGCACACAGCAGGAATATTCAAAGGTAATAACTACAACATCACTAACAAAAACAATTTATTTTTCCTCTAGTACCAAAAAATATTGGTTACTCCTATTTCTCCCGCGATAAAGACCATAGCATTAAATCAAATTTTTTGTCCATAATCAAAAAGGGATACACACTTGTAATCCCATTTATGGATTCACAACTTGAATTTATTAGCTTATACCTTCAATTTCAATAAAAGTAGTTGCAGGCACCTTTTTGAAAAATATACACTTTATTTTCAAAACTATCCTTTATGTTAAAATATTCATAATTTCTCAATTTAAAATTGAGAAAAAAATCAAAATTCTAAAACTAATTATAATATTTTTTCAGTACAGTATTTTATTCGAAATTATAAAGCATTTCTTCAAACAAAAAAACAAATAAAAATTTTGACCACTTTGTTTAATTTATTTCTCCAACGCCATTTTTAACATTTAAAATATTTTATTGGAAGGTAGGTTTTGTGTTGTTAATACTTTGGTATATATATAAAACCAAGATATAAATTTATAACCATTAAACTTAATTGTTCATTTCCTGATTTATATTATACTTTGTTGTCTCGATAGTATCCTAACCCTTTTTTATTTTTCCGCTTTTCAGATGAGAGAAAATATGACCATGGTATGGCAACCGCAAGAAGAAGGCTTAAGACAAATCTTAAAGCTTCTGAAAGAGTCTCAATCGCCAGATACAAATACTCAGAGGGCGGTTCAGCAAGTATCCTTTAAATATACTTTTAAAATGTTTATTACGTGTGTTTCTTGCATTTTCATTTTGAACTCATGTATTTTAAAAAATCAAGTGATGGATAAAGCTTTTAAAATAATGAACATATTTCGAGTTAAAAGCTAATGATTTAGATTTTAAGGCCGGTTAATGCTTTTAATGAATGCATGTAATTTAATATTTTATTGGTTTATATTATCACTGTAAAATATGCATATCTAAAATTTGATCTAAAAGTGATATCATGATTTTAGAATTTAAAAAAAGTTGTTACCATATTTTTCACTCACATGGCTTACTTTTTGAGAACCAGCATATACAAAATATATGCTTTAGCTTAAAAGAAAAAAAATATACTTCCATAAGATTTTTTCAATATATACTTTTCAAAAAATATATTTTTGAGATAGAGAGAGAGATAGAAAAAAAACTTTTAAAATATACCCATCCTTTTTTTTAACCCATGTTATCTCATTTAGCATATACATGTCTGATAAAAGTACATTTAAAAATTATTACAAAATTGTGAGAATAACTGAGAGGTAAAAATCACATAAAAAAGCTTTACATAAAGCAATATTAGAAAAGTAATGTGTTTAGCACATACAACACAAGGTAGTAGAACTATATCCAAATAAGTCGTGTGCTTTTTTTTTTCAATACTTTAGCTGATGATGGAAACAATGCTGTTATCTTCACACAATTTATTTGGATTAGGTCTTATTACCTTCTAATCTATAATATAATCTAAATCTAAGCTCCAGTATTAGTTGTCAGTTATCCAGCTGGTTTATATAAAACATATGGTATCCATATATAATAATAAAATTGATATTATTGAAGCTAACCAATACAAATTATAGTATGATTTAATTTCTTTGATTTGACACCTCAAGTGATCAGATCTTTCGGTTGAATTAACGTTTGATGAATTCTTCATGTTGTTGTTGTTTCTTATCCCCTTGTGTAAAGATTACACGAATTCCATGAGTTCATGCTCCTCGAGCTCCATCTAATGGAATATCGGGTGCAGCTTTTGTTGATGATGGCACCATGTCATCCAGGCACATGATCACAACATTCACTGCTAGTAGACATTTTCTAGGAAAACCAAATTTATAATTGAAATGATATTTTTATAAAATAGTCTTGTATTATAAATACAAGGTAATAAATCCAAATAAATACAACTTTAGTGTCGCCATTTGGCGGAATGGCATCCTTAGTTTGAACATGCACACCATAGCTAAAATTTATTTTATTTATTTGGTCTTATTACCTTGTGTTTATAATACAAATTGTGCCTTATCAGTCTTGTATTATATTTCAATTAATAATGTGAATTGATACCATTGGGATTTATTATTTAAAAAAAAATTGGTGGACGAGTGGGTAACACCCTCGATTCCCGACAGCCATGAACCAGGATTGAATCCCACGTTAACATTTTGTTTAATATGTGAATAGCCTTCACGTTCATTGTTGCAAATATCATAAACTAGGTTGTTCTTTTTGAGCGGTACCTAATAAAGTGATTTTAGAACAAGGAACAAGATTTATTATTTTTTTTTTTTCAGGATGTTTTATTATAAAATTGCATTTGTACAATTTTTGAACAAAGGAACAAATACAAGTGCTATTTTAAGTTAATAAATGCAATGGGAAGAATGTAAATAAATTTAGGGGAAAGAAAAGGATTAAAATTTTATTTGAAAAAAATAAATTATCTTTTAAAGAAATCCTATTCATTATGCCACACTTTCTAGCAGATAAATCTTAAAGGCATGCATGTCTGTAAGTTCTGTCAAAACGTAACGTTACTCTCCAAAACAATTGATTGCTCATATTGGTAATCACTTAGTTATTGAACCACTGACACCTCAATGAGAACAGAAAAAGATAGGTAACATGTTGCTGGCGTGCTAGGATACAGTATTTTGCATGCTAGGTTACAGTACTTTTAGCTATAGTGCACATGTGCAAACTAATTCTGCCGAATGGCGCTGTAAGACACTAAAGTTGTGCTTAAATAACAATTAACTAATGTTGTAGTCAATTTTTGAATTACAAAAGGGTTAAATTATTGTTTTCAAATTAACTTTGGTTATTTTATTTAGGCTGGAGGTTAGGACATGGTTGAATTATCGCAAGTGTCAAATTACCATTGGTTGAATTAAGGAGGTATATACAACCCCTCTATAGTGGGACTAAACTTTTGGTTTACTATAGTCACTCAGCTATTTTCACTTGTATAGTTAAAGGCTGATGATATAGCAGAAAAAAGGCTACCTCTTAATAACTTTGTTTTAATTCTATTGAGCTACACTACACATATAGAGCTACACTAATGCTGTATACCAAAATGGCCACAAAATATCTTGTGAAATCCTTTGATGACAGGTTCTGCCAGCATACACAGTCTCCACCAACTTGACCTGTCTATCAAATAACTAATTCGACACCTGATAATCTGACCCCTTTCTTTAATCAAATTTCTACAGCAAGGTTTAAATACTACTTGTGAGCCTGTATAAAATGCCATATGAAGAATTGTGATGTGACATCTGAGTTCACAATAAGTTGTCAGATGGCCGCCAAAAAGTCATGAACAACATGGCATCCTCAAGTATCAAGATGCCTATTAAAAAATAATTCTTAAAAAAAAGTAAACACAGTTTTAAAATTATACCTATATTTTTTGTTTGTATGTGTGGTTATTCATTATATTGACAATATATAAATAAATATTTTTGAAAATAGAGTAATCCATAGATAAATCTTTAATTAAAAAGGCATATATTGGATCAAAAAAATAATTTATTTTTACCAATATTTCAGCTGGCTGAACGCCAACCTTTATCAAGGTGTTATAACATTTTAAAGTGTGTAATTTTGTAATTGTGTGTAATTAATTAAATAAATATATATATATTTTTAAGATGTAAATATATACACAGAGATACTTTTATTTAATCATGTATTTTTGCTGTGGTTATATAACAAGGAGGTTTGACTACACCCCAAGCCTTCTGTTGAATTAAAGTCTGTTAGATAACATTCTCTGCTAGTGGTCATTTTTTTCTAAGACAACCAAATATAATTGAAATGATTTTAGAAAATATATTTTAATTAATAATTTGCATTGTTTATTTAGGGGTATATGAATACCATATTAATCTAAGTTCTGAAGAATATTTGTTGGTTGGAAGTTGAATCAGAAAAAAGAAACCAATGAATAGAAATTTGGAAAATATTTTTAAAAAGCTAAACATTTTATTTGTAAATTCAGGAATTCTTTATGGTTTTGGGCTAGAACTCTTTGTGCATTATAGCACATGTTCCTTCACATTACTTTCCAAATAAACATTGGGGTGCCTTGCAGCTGCTTAGGTTATCAAACCAATGATGCCTCAATTGTCCAGAAGAATGGCTCTCAACCTGTAACTGACATTGGCTCTGGCATTTGCATCGTCACAATACTAGCAATATCTTGAATTTTTGATCACCTTTCCCATTCACAATGTTTACAGCAAAGGCTCTCTAATAGGGTCTATGTTTATTATAGTTTCCTCTTGGTCAAGATTGCTGGTCCTACTGTTTTTGCATTGAAAAATGGCCATTCTACCATTTTGTTCACAGGCAAATGTTATGAATTTTGGTCAAATTTGGGTTGATAGAAATGTTGTCCTGACCTGGCATCTGCTTGTTATTACCTTACATCCCCCACCCCTCCAGGAGCTTGAAGAACTGAACAAATATCCAGATTTCAACAATTACCTCATATATGTTCTAACCAAACTAACCTCTGAAGGTAAGTTCCATGCTGTAATGTATACTGTTGTTTAACCCGATTGGCTGGCCAGATGAGCCCACACGGTCCCTGAGTGGTCTCATTTTGAAGAACAATGTCAAGCTCCACTTCAGCAAGTTTCCCAGGGAGGTGACCGAGTTCATCAAGTGGGAATGTCTTAACAGCATTGGGGACCCCTCCCCCCTCATCCGAGCCACTGTGGGCATTCTCATTACCACCATTGCTTCCAAGGAGGAGCTGACCAACTGGCCAGAGCTCCTGCCTCGCCTCTGTAACCTGCTGGACTCAGAGGACTACAATGCCTGTGAGGTGAGGTGTTATGTAATGGCCATTTCAACCTCATTTAACTTTTTTCTTTCTTTCAGGGAGCCTTTGGAGCCCTCCAAAAAATTTGTGAAGATTCAGCAGAATTGCTTGACAGCGATGCCCTTAATCGTCCTCTCAATATTCTTATCCCCAAATTCCTTTCCTTTTTCCGGCACAGCAGCCCCAAAATTCGCTCCCATGCAATTGGATGTGTCAATCAATTTATAATCAATAGAACCCAAGCCCTTATGATGCACATAGATAGTTTTTTAGAAGTAAGTATAATTCTATAAATTTGTTAACTTTCATATTAAAAGTTGTTTTTCTTTTTAGAATCTTTTCCACTTGGCATCAGATGAAGACCAAGAAGTGCGCAAAAATGTATGTAGAGCTGTAGTAATGCTTCTAGAAGTAAGGATGGACAGACTGATTCCTCATATGCATAGCATTATTGAATATATGCTAATGAGAACCCAAGACCCAGATTCCACTGTTGCTTTGGAGGCCTGTGAATTCTGGCTTTCTTTAGCAGAAGAGCCTATCTGCAAGGACGTCTTGGGTCCTCATCTTCCCAGGCTGATCCCTGTTCTTGTTCGAGGCATGAAATATTCAGAGATTGATATCATACTTCTCAAAGGAGATGTGGAGGAAGATCAAATGATTCCGGACAGAGATGAGGATATCAAGCCACGTTTCCACAAATCAAAAACTCACAGCCAAAAACATGAAAATCCTGATGAAGATGCAGATGAATCAGAAGATGGATTGGATGATGATAACTCTCTTTCAGATTGGAATCTTAGAAAGTGCTCTGCTGCAGCGCTGGATGTACTCGCAAATGTTTTTCATGAAGAGCTTCTGCCAGTACTTCTACCCATTCTCAAGGAAACTCTTTTCCACCTTGATTGGGTGATTAAAGAATCCGGTATCTTGGCTCTTGGTGCCATTGCTGAAGGGTGCATGCAAGGAATGGTGCCACATCTACCAGAATTGATTCCTTACCTAATTTCTTGTTTGTCAGATAAAAAAGCTCTTGTTCGTTCCATCACCTGCTGGACTCTTAGCCGGTACTCTCATTGGGTCGTGGGGCAACCTCATGAACATTACCTCAAGCCTTTAATGACTGAACTGCTTAAGAGAATCCTTGATGCAAATAAGCGTGTCCAAGAAGCAGCTTGCTCGGCATTTGCCACCCTTGAAGAAGAGGCGTGCACTGAACTGGTGCCGTATCTCTCTTTTATTCTGGAAACCCTGGTATTTGCCTTCAGCAAGTATCAGCATAAAAACCTGCTGATTCTCTACGATGCCATTGGCACCTTGGCAGATTCAGTGGGCCACCATTTGAACAAGCCGGTGAGTAGGATATTTCAGCGTTAGAGAACACTCTTTTAACTTGGTGTGGCAGGAGTACATCACCCTTCTGATGCCACCTCTCATTCAAAAGTGGAATGTGCTCAACGATGATGACAAGGACCTCTTTCCTTTGCTTGAGTGCCTGTCCAGTGTTGCCACTGCCCTGCAGAGTGGCTTCCTCCCTTATTGCGAGCCAGTATTCAGGAGATGTGTATCCCTTGTGGAGCAGACACTCAACCAAAACTTGGTAAGTCTCCATTTGTTTATTCTGGTTGTGCAACAGCCTTTGCAAAATAAGAACATCTGTGTGTGTTAGGCTGTCTCATGTATTATGTGTTCAACCTTGTGAATAAAATATACTTTTATATGAGAAGTTATTCTATGCCGAAATCCTAGCTCATACATAACTATTGGAATAAAAATGCCTCATATTATTTAGATGGTTGCTCCAATGGTAATGGTGTTGCAGCAACAGGCCAACATGAATCAACCAGAACAGTTTGAAGCCCCCGACAAGGACTTCATGATTGTGGCTCTGGACCTGCTCAGTGGCCTGGCAGAGGGCCTCAATGGCCACATGGAAGCCTTGGTGGTGTCCTCTAACATTATGGCTCTCCTCTTCCAATGTATGCAAGACCCCATGCCTGAGGTCCGGCAGTCCTCCTTTGCCCTCCTTGGAGACCTTACCAAAGCCTGCTTCCAGCACGTTAACCCTTGCATTCGTAAGTTCTACTTATATAAGTAGCATTGACAGTTTTATAAATCTCAAGTATATCTCCCACGTGTAGAGACTATGATAATCATGGGGGGTAGTTAAGACTGCTTTTACTGTAAGTGCATCCACCAACATGACTTTGTACTACAAGCCTCAAATGTTACAATTGTCTGGTTACTTGCACTCTGGTAGGGCTGGATTTGTGCAATTGTTGGCACGAGCCATTGAAGCATAAAAAATTGCTCAATAAAGGATTCAATCCTTGTGTCTGTCAAAAAATTGCTGTTTACCACTCTTTTAACAACTTCCTGGTCACTAGTGTTTGGATAAATGTGATTAGATATTGGATTTGTATTGATGACTGTTTAATTATCCATTCCCCCCCCCCCTTCAATTGTGGGTGACAGGGAGTAATAAATACAGCTGACTAAACTGAGATAGTAACTAGATAAGTTATCAAGGAGGAGATGATAAATATTGGGAACACCATTTCCTTTACATTCATTGCTACTTTAGCTGAATGGTTATCAAACTGAGATAGAGGGGACATTTTGAAGTAAAACAATAATTATCATCTCAAATTCAACATCTGATAATTTGTAGTTTGTTAATTCTATGAACCTGGTGTTCAATGAATGGCTCACAAACAAAAAACGCTAATGTTTTCCCATAATAATGCTAAAGGAAGTATATGGGAGAGAACAATACATATCATTTAATTTTATCAAAGTACAACAATATTTGCACATTTACTATGGAATATTTCAAGAAAGATGAAATTTTGATTTGATCTCTTGCACAGGTAAAATTTACCATTACAGAATAAAGCAGTGATTACTTTGATATAAATATTTAAACTGTACAAATAGAATGAGAGAAAACATTCTGAGAATATCAATGATATTTACTATAAAACTTTATTGTTCAATGAACTAAAAATGTACCAATTGTTTAATGAACACAATCTTCTGATATGATGAACTAATCTTTAACAAGAAAAGTCTGCGGAACAATAACAGCCAAGAGCAGCCATTTATACCCTTCAAAACTGCTTCTCCAGTCAAGAACCCCTCCTCAAGAGCATTGCTAAGTCTGTAAAACCGACTCCCAGCCAGTGAGCAGTGAGCCAATGAGCTGGCAGACTCTCTGGCAAAGGCTGGAGCTCTTGGCCTACCTGAAGCAAGAGAATCCACCACCCAACTAGACGAAAGAGACCTCCTCCATACCATCAAAACCCAATGCCTGCAGGAATGGAAATCTGATGCTGCACATGACTGGTACAGAGCAGGAGGGACAAGCACCGGTTCTGTCCTCCCAAGAGAACAACAGTCTTTGATTTCCAGACTTAAGTCTGGTCATCTACGGACAATGACTTTCGAGAATGGTTGCAAGGTTTTCCCACTATGTACTAAGTGCAATTCTCAGCCTGCAACCCCAAGACATATTATTGACTGTATTGACTCATCCATTGATGAGCTCTACTCTTCCCCGGCAGACACCATCAAAAATCTCAAGCTTTACAAGCTTGACACCTTAGTGTGATTGAGTGAAGATAAGAAAGAAGAAGAAGACACTAATCCGTGAAACTTTACCTTCTTCACTCGCATTGTTCCTCGAGAGTGACATTTGAACAGCCCAAGAATATATGGGTTAACCAAATGTCCTCACTTGGGCCTTACAACTTTGTTGTGTTGTTAAAACAAAAGTTGCTTTTATTAAAGAGGCTGATCAACTTGAAATATTTGCCTCTTTAGTTGAAGTAGATAAAGGAGGCTTACACAATGGAAACCCTATCTCATCTACACTAGCTCTAAGGAATAATAGACAATAACTAGTGAATACATTGATTATATAATTTTTATTGGAAGTGCTGATATAATAATGTTAAAGAGCCATCTCACAATATTTTATTATTTCCCTCAAATTAGGTTTGGTGCCCTCCTTACAATCACTAAGTGGATTTTGCCAAATATCTCCCCTACAGTAAGTTGTCCTATGTACAGTTTGGATGATGAAATTACATGGATTCATAGCAACCCATTCACAACTGTATCTCCTGTAAAAGAACTTTTTCATTCACAAAAAAGCTAGAGATGTAAATAAAAAAAAAATAAAAAGAAATTATCCTTGGAAGCCTTAGTTTTCATACAAAGGATTTTATTGAACTATTCTATTCACTTGTTTATATCATTTTCAGAATACATACCATAGTGCTTTTTTTTTCTTTTTCCATTCTTTTAATACCTCCAGCTTATACCTGTCTGTTTATTGAATATATCCACCAGTTTTTATTACTTGTGCAACTCAGTCAGCTCTCCTAGGTTTTAAGAGCAGCCCCAAAATAAGAAGCATTACTATTCCTCTCGTTCAAGAGAGGTGCATGAATCATTTTTATTGAATAGGCAAAAAGGTATTTCACATGTTGAAATCACGCAAATTGAGCAGGACAAGTTTTTAAAGGTTTGTCATAACAAGACCTTGCGCAGGTTGAACCTTTCATATGCTTTGACCATTCATAATCCACAAGCTCTTCTTCCACTTACTGGTATTGTAGCTTGATGGCTCAATGATGTAGTTCACTGTAGCCATTTCAAGTACAATTTCCTGAATCATTTTACAATTTTCCTAAGAAAGATACATGTTGCCCAATAATGATCAACATTCACACTTGCCATTTTTTTATTAATGCTATCTCTAATTCTATTTTTAGTTCTTGTTAAATGTCTATAGAATCAAGTGTACTGATGTATGAAATAAATGGTATATGTAAAAATTGACACAATTAGACCAGTTCAATAATATATTTAAGACAATTCCCATATTGAGAATGTAGCCAAGGAAAGTGACATCAGTCCAATCATTGGGAAATGATTCTATTTGTTTAGATTTTGAAGTTATTTTTCTCTCTTTCAATTTCCTGGCAAATAATTTCAATGAGTTGGTCGTCAAAACTGCTGTAAATATTAATGTTGACCTACACAAGCATATGGGCCTTGAGAAGCATTAGACCATTTCTGATTCTTCAAAATGTTGTATTGACTTTTCATAAATTTCCATAAACTCATCCTCTGAAATAACACTTTCAGTTGATGAATCATCTTAAAAAAAAAAAAAATTATATGGAGCAAGTAATGTAGATGCCATGTGGTAAGAAATTGGGAAAAAGCTAATAAAAATTGGGGAGAATGGCAGCATCAGGATTTGTATGTTACATTGTGGGCCAGTAAGGCTTAAAATACAGAGGCCAGCCAGGCTTTGATCAAACTGGACTAATGCCAAGATTGATGCTTCATTGTAGCAATCATCTATTTGAAAATGTGTGTCAGTACCATGAAAATCCTAACAAGAAAGTTTACAAGTCTTGTTGTTGTGCAGAGGATTTTGTTCCAATTCTGGGCCACAACCTGAACCCAGAGTTCATTTCAGTTTGCAACAATGCTACCTGGGCAATAGGGGAGATAGCTATCAAGCTGGGTAGGTGGTTGCTCCCCCCCCGTACTCAGACAACAGGGGCAGACCTGTGGTGGTGTTCGTAGGTGCAGACATGAAACACTACATCCCCCTGGTGCTCAACCAGTTGGTATTGATCATTAACCGCCAAAGCACCCCCAAGACCCTCCTAGAGAACACAGGTGTGATGGATGATGACCTTGAGTTTCAGATTCTCTAAACATTTTCTTGCCCTGGTGGCTTCTTCTTTTAAGGCATTTTGTGTATCTAGCCAGAACTAGCTAGCCACTTGATATTGGTTGGTTGGACTAGTATTCTTAGTATTTAAAAAACAATCTCTCTGGGAATGTTTGCATCTCAAAATGTTATCTTTTTTTAAAATGAATTTTTGTATTTCTCAAGTAAAAACACATTTCATTAACCATTATTGTTCTAATCAGGATTTTCCACATTTTGAAAAATGGTCTCAATATAAAAATGATCCTTTCCTACCATCTAATTTGTTTGTAACCCTAGTCTAGCCCTGAGCTCTCTTCAAATTCCCACCAAACTCAAATATCTTGTAAATCTACAAAGTAACATTTTTTGAAACAATATTTTTTTGTGGGAGGGATGCAAGGTGATAAAAAAAAACTTAATGCCACAATGTCTCAATTTCAAAGAAATTTTATCAAATAATTATTTATATTGACCAAAATATAGCAATGAGTGCAGCATTTTTCTGGGTATCTTTTGGGGGCTAAAACATTATTTAGGTTGCTGGCATGTGGCCTGTAAAGTCATGTTGCAGCCTGCAAACTGGGACGAATGTCAACTACATTCCACATATCACTAAAAGATACCAAAAAAGGAGTGTGTGGCCCGGCAGGAAATATTTCAGAATTTGGCCACCCCAGGTTTGCACATAGAGCTACACCATCCAATACAGCGCATGTAAGCAGGTCCCTCCCCAAGAGGTGGTAGCGTGCCACTTGTCTCTAACTCATGTAACTACAAGATTGCATGGATCTTTACTATCAGTAGCAAGACTGGGGTTGGCGTGCCACTAACAATCCAGTGGTTTATAAAGGATATACCTACATACATACTGCCAGGTTAAATGCACCTAGAGCCACTTTTCTTTGACTTTAGTTGTTTTCTGAATGCTCCTCTATTTGGTTGGGTGCATGATTTAGTTTTATTTTTATTTGGCCACATATGTGGGGAGAAGCCATGGAGCTTCACCCCCTCTCTACCTCTACTTGACCTTGACTGTGTGTGTTGATTGGTTTGTTTATGTTTGGTTTTGTTTTGTTTTGATCATTTTGCTTGCTGCCCACCCCACTATCAGCCATTACAATCGGTCGCCTTGGTTACGTATGCCCTGAGGAGGTGGCCCCCATGTTACAGCAGTTTATCCGCCCGTGGTGTGTAATCGTTTTAGTTTTTTATTTTTCTCTCCTTATTACCTTTCCTTAGTTTGGCTGCCTTGCTTTCCACTTTCTCATAATATGTTGCTAGGGGGTTAAATTGGTGCAAGTTCTACTTGTGCAAGTTTTGCCCAATAGCCTTGTTATAAAATAATGCCCACATTTCCCTGTTTTCAATAATCATTTCAAGTACAGTCAAACCTTGCTATAACATTTGGGAATAAGATTTTATATGGTTATAATCATGCTGTTAAAACAAATGGAACTTAAAACCAAGTTGCTGTTATAACAAGGTTCCGCTGTATATTAGAACATTTTAAATGCCATTTTCAATCTAGACAGTACCACTTGAAGGTAGCATGGTTTTTATTGTTGGCGCAATATGGGCATTATTTTAAAAAAAGTATTCAATTTTTTAAGCCAACCATTTTGCTGCATTTCTGTGAGAATTTTATTAAACAATTTTTTCTCTTGTAACCAAAAATCCACACCAAATTTTAGCATGTGCTATGCACTAAATGAAAATGCATGCTTTGTCTAGTGGAGAGCAGGGACTAAATGATATAGCAAAATTACAAAGGCTTTTACATCTAAAAAGACTTTGAAAAGATCAGAGATATAAAAGGGCTTTGCCGATTTGTGTTTTTCTTTTTGTAGGTGCTCATCGCTGCGCAATATCCGTGACAATGATGAAAAGGATTCAGCCTTTAGAGGCATCTGCAGCATGATCAGGGTGAACCCCGGAGGGGTGGTGAATGAGTTCATCTACTTCTGTGATGCCGTGGCCTCTTGGATCAGTCCCAAGCCGGACTTGAAGCAGATGTTCAATGAGGTGAGTCCTACCCAGCTTCCACTGGTCCATCCATTCATCCATCCTCCATGGTTGCAGATCCTCCATGGCTTCAAGAATGAAGTGGGAGCAGAAGCCTGGAACAGGTTTGCAGAGAGCTTCCCTCTGCCCCTCAAAGAAAGACTTTCTATGAATTACGGTGTCTAGACATGTAAGTCCACCTATTTAGCATTTGTATTTTTAGAATATTAATTGGCTTTTGTGCAGCCAACTTTTCCAATTATAAAATATACAGTAAATAGTGAACCTCAATGGGACCAAACTTTAATGGTTCACTATAGCCAGTCTGGCTATTTAAAAAAAAAATATATATATATATATTTTGCTTTCAAAACTTAAAGAAAAGTTGGTGGACAAGTCGGTAACACCCTCAATTCCCAACAGCCATGAACCGGGATCAAATCCAGCATTAACATTTTGTTTAATATGTGAATAACCTTCACATTCATTGTTGCAAATATCATAAACTAGGTTGTTGAGCGGTACCTAACAAAGTGATTTTGGAACAAGCAAAACTTTATGGTTGTATATTCACACAGACCTCAATAATGATCATTTCCTAAATTGGCCTATTTCCATACACTAATGCTGAATATTGTGAAATCCTTTGATGATAGTTTCTTATCATTTGCATATATGTATCTCTTGTGTAATTTTAAAATGAAGACAATTCCTAAGCTTTATTAAATGATCTAAAATACTGTTGTTTGGTGACTATATGGACACATTTTCTGCTGGCCATCAATTTAATACTAATCTCTGAAATTTTACTTTTTAAAATGTCACTAATACTTGGTTACTTGAAAGCATTGCCACTTCATATGAAATATTCAGTTTCCACATATTCTTCTGAAGTCTAAATTTCATTTTTTTTCTGAACCTGTCATGCAAGCTATTGATAGCTTCAAAATAACTATAGTTCATGGTATAAAAAAATAATATATATATATAT
Source organism: Cordylochernes scorpioides (assembly GCA_030710605.1). NCBI lineage: Eukaryota > Metazoa > Arthropoda > Arachnida > Pseudoscorpiones > Chernetidae > Cordylochernes > Cordylochernes scorpioides. Next base: position 133,844,031 of record CP092865.1, on the reverse strand, counting down.
AATAGGTCGCTTTTTTTTTTTTAGTCTACGTTAAACTAGCTAGATATAGAACATTTCTGATAAGAGATGCTATCATGTATGGCATGGCAAAGTTCATAATTCTCTTTTGTAGCTTTCTATTTTTATCTCTTACAGTAGAAATTTTTTTATTTTAACATGTTCTGAAGTTTTGCCTGCTTTTGTTTCATTTTGAAAAAGATTTGATGATAGCTTTTTTTTAGGAAGCTATTTGCATTTTTGAATTTTGGAATGCAAAGATTCTATTGATTTATTAATTATATTCTAATATAAATTAATATAATAATAAATTTGATTATAAATTAATTGATTTAATGTGTGGCAGAAATAGAACTAGAGGTAAACAAACCATGCCACTAAATATATTGTTTGGAAATCATCATCTGTCAGCTGAAATACTCAAATTTTGCTTTTTTTTTCAATTTAGCAATTAAAATTTTAGTTTGATATATAAGCCTAGTATTAGATATTTTTTATTTATTTTGGACTTAAAAAATTGGGTTTGTCCATTGGTTAGTTTTTATTATATATTATACAAATTATTTTATTTTAAAATTTTTGAACAAACTACTCTGTAAAGTTGACCGCAGCTTTCACTATATAAGCTCATTGTTGTTGTTTTATATTGGCCGGCTCAAATATTTCTGTAGATGTGTAAATATTTTATTTAATCAGCACAATTGAAGCAAATTGTGATAAAGCTGTTTTATTATTTTTGCCATGACTCTGCAATATCATAAAAATAACTCATGTATCTTCGGTTCAAAATCACTTTATTAGGTACCGCTCAACAAGAGCAACCTAGTTTATGATAATTGACACAATGAATAATATGTGAAGGTTATTCACATATTAAACCAAATTTTAACGCGGGATTCAATCCCGGTTGATGACTGTCGGGAATCGAGGGAGTTACCCACTCGTCCACCGACTTGTTATTTATTTATTTATTTATTTTTGCATGCATCTTCAAAACAAGCAATAATAATGTCTCAATCTCAAATTTTAATATATAACAGTAAACCTAAAAAATTGTGATTGATTTTCAATATAATCCCAGACCACGAAGTCTTTGTATCCTCGATTAAAATAGCTTTCAAAGCAAAAGTAATTAATATCAAATTTCTAAGTGACGGAGGTTGGAAATATATTTATTTACGGGGCTGCTAACCAGAATGGATGATTTTTGAGTCCTGAGAGGTGACTGAGGTGGTCATATATATGTTAGGTTTTTATATATTTCATTTAAACTAAGGTGCAGCCATTTCTGTGGCGGGATGAGTGACTGATAACTCAAATATTCAACCTACCAAGCAGAAACCCTGGTATGCGACACTAAAGCTAGCCAGATTTTTCCTCTGTGTAAACACAAGGTAATAAGACCAAATCCAAATGAATAGTGTGGTGTTTCGGTAACAGCGTTGTTACTGAAGCGTCTCACACTATTAATTTATTTAGATTATTACCTTGTGTTTATAAGGTATAATCCAAATTGTGCCTTTTACCCTCTGTGTGAACTTCCTTCCGAATTGCCTCAACTGCCAATTGATTCTTTCTGACATGTATTTCACCCCACTATACCCATTGCTGCTAGGTCACAGTGGTATTTTGGGAAATGAACTAGCACACTAACTACTGCACCTTATAACTTTTAAATCTTTCCATAAAGCCTTGCCCACAATAACACAGCTCACATAGAATCCTACTGATAGATAAAAATGCTGGGTTTAATATTGATATATTTTGTTAATTTTGTATATATTTCTATGAGACTAACAACTAAATTAACATTTAATAAAAAATACATTAAAAAAAAAGCTTTTATTTTTAAATGCACTAAGAAATGAAAAAAGTTTAGGTTATGCTATTAATAAATTATTTTATACAAGTCAGAATAAGAGCAGCAGGGAACGATCATAAGTAATTTCAAACTTAATGTAATT
>CP092865.1:133818497-133831666 GCA_030710605.1 Cordylochernes scorpioides | reverse complement strand
TAGAATTATGTTGAATTTATGTAGGGGGGTACAGTAGAACCTCCATGAAAGGACACTCTTGCTAGAGGACACACTCTCTACAAAGGACAGTTTTCATTTTCAAAATTACCATTTTTGCTACTAAGCAACTCTCCCATAAGAGGACACATCTCTCTAAAGGACACTTTGCCTCATCAATTAGGTGTCCATTACACGGAGGTAGTTCTACTGTTTTTATAAAATGTTTTATATAATACAATAATTGAGAGAATTCAGGCATATTTAGGATTATTTTACATGAATATAAAGATTGAATTTAGAAATTTATAGACAACAGGATTCAACACTGAGGGATTTTTAGTGATTTTCATCTTCAATCAAGAGACAAATGAGAGACTAGAGGAATTGATTATTCCAGGAGCCTCTCTCTGGATGTCTTCCATATTCTGGTCCCACAACTTGAAAAATGCACTAGTTGAATCTGCTCATATTGTCCAAAGGAAGAAATGGAAGCATGATTGGACTATTTACTTCTGGGATATTTTTCAAAAGCAATTGTGAGGATGGAAAAATAGAAAGTGTGCTTTAAAATATCTTATTCTGTGTAGTTTACAAGTAACTTTTATGGCTCATTGTTGTATCGCTAGATGTAGCCAGGATGTTGACAAGATTAGGTGTTGCTTCTATTAGGCCACCACAGACTTAGGAAATATTAGAAATACCCTACAATATCCTACTGACTGACTGCCACTATATATCTACATATTCCAACAATTGAGTATGTAAAGAGGATATTTGCATTTATACAAATAGCCAAGCATGCAAATACACTACACTTATCAAAATTCGAAACTATTATAGACACATATGATTCTTTTTAAAAATAAACAATTTCTACTGCCCTTACTGCAATGGAAAAATTAATCGGAGGGCCTGGCTCATCAGTAGATTAAACTGGCGAAACTGCTTGGAGGGTTCACCGCTGATGAGCCAGGCTCTCCCATTAATTTTTCCATTGCAGTAAGGGCAGTAGAAATTGTTTATTTTTAAAAAGAATCATGCACGTCTATATTAGTTTCGAATTTTGATAACACTACACTTATCATTTGATTATTATATTAAATACATATATCCTCCTTCAATGCCTTCCTCTACTGAGGGTGGGCCACATGTTTTCTCCATACTTCCTCCGCCATCCTCTTCATCTCCTCGTCTTGTCCAGTCCATTGTTTTTTATCATCTGTGTATCCCCGTTGTCTCCTTCCTCTCGATCTCTTCCCCAGAGCTTTACCTTCAACACTCAGCAATGTCTCTAAAATACCTATATAGCCAATTTTTATTTGTCATATATAACCATAGTTGAAGCCTTTTTATCAATATTGGTTATAAAATTGCAAGAACACAAGTTTTTCTATCACCTAAGTAATGTATTTTTTACTTAATTAGATGGATATATATATACAGTAGAACTACCTCCCTGTAAAGGATACCTAATTGCAGAGCCAGAGTGTTCGTTAGGGAGAGGTTTCCTTTTACTGGAGAGTTACTAAATAGCAAAAATGGTAATTTTGCAAATGAAAACTGTCCTTTGTAAAGAGATGGTCTTCTAGTGTGAGTGTCCTCTCATGGAAGTTCTACTGTATATGTATTTTAATATTGATTCTGAAGGAATAAGAGTTAGAAACATGCAGTCGTCAAAGGGTTAAAAAAACCTTGATTGAATTGAACCCTTTCTAAACCATGCTTCGTCCAATCCTTATTCACCATTCTATTACACCAGATGTTTTTAAACCTGGAATCAATGGGTTGTGCAGTGGATGAAGAGTTTGACTGGAAGCAAGCTTGCATCGAGCGGGAAGACCACTACGAGGCCTGGTCGGATCCTGGGGCCCGCATGAAGAACATCTTCCTGCCACATGCACACTTTGCTGTAGTGGATGTGGTCCATCTACTAGAGGTACAATGGACTCTTGTTGTAGAACCTGTCTTAATCTTTTGTATGCATTTAAACCCCGTGGTCATACCTATGTTAAAGCCATTTTGCCTTAGTCCCATGGCTTCATTTCACTGTAACAAGAGAGCCAATTCCAAGGCAATATCTTTTGACTTGTTGCTACCATAGTTTCGCACTTGGTTTATTTCTAAGGTTTGTTGCCTCTCAAATTTTCCTCTCAAATCCCAATCTTGTCAAGGATGCAATAAAAAAGTGCCTTGAAAGCACTCAAAACTTGCCATGGGAGTCTCCATTTGGTTCCAGCCAAAAAAAAAAAAAAATGTATTCCCAAGGCTTACAATAAAGCCTTTTTTAAAGTATTATTTCTTATATTCAGCACATTGAAATTCTATTTCTTCATTAGTTTGATCATACAACCATTCTAGCCAAGTTCCATTAACCCAGACTTACTTTTAATACCTAAAATATGTGTGCATATATTTAATATGATACATGGCAACTGGTGCAAGGGAGGACAGGACATGGGCAGAACATGCCTTGGCACAGAAGGCAGGCAGCATAGATTTTATACCTTCTTTAAAATTTTTCTTTTTCCTATAAATTTGTTGTGCGTTGTATGTAGCGTTGATCTTATTAAAAAGTGCCCTCTTGTTATATTAATTACAGAGATAAACAATGAGTATATCAGGTGTTTTTATTTAAACTCTTGTGCATGCATAAGTTATAATCCACATGATGTTAGGGTTGATGAACTATTATATGGGAAGGATAAGGTACAGGAGAGTTGGATTATAGATTAGAAACAAATGGTAACCTATCTGAATTACTGAAATTTTTGTTTGTTTCCATCGCCTTGTTACCACATTCAGTACTTTGGTCTGATGATGGTAACAATGCTTTTACCGAAGCAAACAGACATTTAAGTTCAATAATTAGTATTTGGCCTTGTTATACCTTTTGTTTGGCCTCCCATGCTTACCCCTCTGTAACTGTCCTGTGGTGCAGTGGACATTGTTGGGAGGTACAGTAAACCCTCTACATGATCAAGTCTTGTTCTGGTAGACTTGATGCTGTAACCAGGAGGGACACTCCCTCTCTAACTGAGTTCAACTGACCTGATTGATGGACCTCAGCAATGGTCCCACTCCAGGGACACAGAGAAGCTGTGTCTGTACTCATGTTAGAGTCAGCAGCAAAGGCTTCCATGTTAGGAACGATCTCAAATTACAGGCAAAGTCAGACTTTCCCCATAGTGTGCCTGGATCATAGTGCCATGATCAACGAAAGCTGCACCCCTATACCCCATTCCATGAGATCATGAACTCATGGAATTCGTGTAATCTTTACACAAGGGGATAAGAAACAACAACAACATACCTTTTGTTTCTATTATATGGCAAGAAAGAAATCTCTATTTTTGCTATTTATATAATGTAGACAATTAACACAAGTTTATTGACATCTTGTCAATACATGCACACAGTATTTTAAAATGATAATTATATATATTGTAGTGTAAAAGTCTTGGAATATCTTAAGATGTATTTATTGATAAACACAGTACGACTAGGTGACAACCAAACTATCTACAGCTGGAGAATATTGAGCAAGCAAGCTAGGCAACTAAATGATAAATTTACAAATATAAATTAATAAAAATCTGTTTCAAATATTTTCATTGAATAATTAGATTAAATAATAAAATATTTCTTCACCACAATGTATACGAGGTGTGTTCAAAAAGTATCGCGACTTTTGTGTATTTTCAAAAATTATTTATTTATTCATGAATACCTATTTTGTCCCCTTCAAAGTAATCCCCATGAGATATTATACACTTGTGCCAACGGTTTTTCCAATCTTCGAAGCACTTCAAAAAATCATTTTTTAAAATCTTTTTCAGCTCCTCCTTCGATGCCATCTTTATCTCGTCAAGCGTAGCGTAACGTCGTCTTTTCATGGGCCTCTTCAGTTTAGGGAACAAGAAAAAGTCACAGGGGGCCAGATCTGGGGAATACGGTGGCTGCGCGGCATCATTAGTGTGTTGTTTTTGGCCAAAAGGTCGCGCACAAGCAACGATATGTGAGCAGGGGCGTTATCGTGGTGCAAAAGCCAATTTTTGTTCTTCCACAAATCCGGGCGTTTCTGGGGGATTGTTTCGCGCAAATTGCGCATAACTTGCAGGTAATATTCCTTATTGACCGTTCTACCCTGTGGCAAGAACTCATGATGCACCACGCCCCTGCAATCGAAGAAAACTGTCAGCAAAACTTTCACATTTGACCGAACTTGGCGCGCTTTTTCGGTCTTGGTTCGTGCGGCAGCTTCCATTGAGATGATTGAGCTTTGGTTTCCACATCATAACCATAAACCCACGCTTCGCCACCAGTTATGACCCTCTGGAGCAAATTTGGGTCGTCGCGGACAGTCCAACATCTCATTAGCAATGTTCATGCGATGCTGTTTTTGGTCGCAATTGAGCAATTTTGGTACGAATTTCGCGGCGACCCGTCTCATGCCCAAATCATTGATAAAAATCAAATGGCACGAGCCAATCGAGCAACTTCTCTAACGGTGATTCGACGATTGGCCAATATCATTTTCTCCACTTCATTAATTTTTTCGTCTGTTGTTGAAGTGCTCGGGTGTCCAGCACGCTCTTCGTCGTTCACATCTTCTCGGCCTTCTGAGAACATTTTGTACCACCGATAAACGTTGCTTCGGTCCAAGGTAGCTTCTCCGTATGCCACAGTCAACATTCGGAATGCATCCGCGCACTTAATTTCGTTTTTCACACAAAATTTGATACAGGTTCTTTGATCCATTTTTTTTTAATAGGTAAAAATCGAAGACGATCCAAAACACCTGCAAGCAAAGCAGCTATCAACAATTAAGTGAACATTCAAAATGGCCGAGCTTGTCGGCATAAGTGAGAGACATGAGTACCAACATAAAGCCACAAAAAGATCGAAATTCGAATATACGTAACCCGCGAAAATTCAAAAGTCGCGATACTTTGTGAACACACCTCGTATATACACATTACCCTATATACAATAACACTAACATGAACAATTTGGATTATGGATTATAATAAAAGAAAATAAGACCTAATCCAAATAATTTATTAGTGTGTGACGTTTCGGTAACAACATTGTCACCATCATCAGTCTGATGATGGTGACTGTTGTTACCGAAACGTCACACACTAATAAATTATTTGGATTAGGTCTTATTTTCTTTTATTATATAACACTATATACAATTAATAAGGCGCCACCGCTGCATATAATGTAAAGTAGAGAGGGTAGTGGATGAAGCCTCACAATCAGGGAGCCAGTATTATGGTCACTGCTGAAGTCGGCTCACAGCCCACATGTAGGCTGTGTCCAACTGTCTGTTGCCACTGTCTGATTAAGTTGTGTCACCCATGTTTGCTGGGCCTATATGTGGAATGGATGAAATATCCTCAGCTTTACAGGGAGTTCCTGTCAGACTGGCTTGTAAAGACAAGGTCTAGCCTGGCTGTCTCCACAGCAGTTTGGAATTTGATACTCTCTCAACATAATTGGATGGTTGAAGTATACATACACATTTCTTTAAATAAAGTATAAATGAAATCAAAGGATTTTTAAATTAAAACTTGTTCATTTTACTGAAGAATAAAATAGAACTTCGTTATAAGGCACACAATTTGGATTATAGATTATAAACACAAGGTAATAAGACCAAATAAATAGTGTGTGACATTTCGGTAACAGCATTGATACTATCTTCAGACAAAAGTAGCCGAAACATTAATTATTTAAAACATGCTGTGGTATAATTTCTCATTCAGCACTTTTGTCTGAAGATATTAAAAATGCTGTTACCGAAATGTCACACACTGTTTATTTATATGGATTTGGTCTTATTACCTTGTGTGTTTAAAATAGAAATTCATTTTAAAGATTTCACACACTATATTTTCAGGATTCATGGCTGAAGTCATGTTTGCAATGCCTACATTTTGTACACATTGTTTTACCTCACCTACAGAACTTCATTTATTCTCAAAATATCGATTGTTGTGGTCATCCAAGATGAGTTTAGTTAACAGGAAGCGTATCTAAATCTTATACATTTTTTGAGACACCTCTCTGTCTTGCATATTTTCTAATAATATATGGATTATTTCCTTCTCTCCAATTATTGTTTGTTGTTTGTATCTTCTCTTCTTTCATTTTTCAGTCTTTAAAGATTCTTGTAAATCAATCTAAGCTTTAACAACATGCTATAACAGTCTCTTTTATAGCAGAAACTTGTTTTTAACATCCTAATTCTAAAGTCTCACGTTTTAAGTCTGTTTTTAACTGTAGTTATAACAACAATCTCTCCAAAATGATGTTACAACAAGGCTGTATATTTCACTTACAGTATTATTGCTCCTTATAAAGTTAAACGGGGTCGGTGGAAGCATGGTTTAAACTGTTGGTTTTCGATCGCTATGACCCATGTTCGATTCTCGCATTGGGCTCTTTTTTCTGATTAAAAAAAAAAAAAAGCTCCAATGGCCCCGATTCTTGCAAAAGTTCAACCCCACCAGAGAGTGTAGGTAACCAACGGGGCTCTAGCACATTTGTAAGTGCAAAGTCGAACTGCTTTTCATATGTGTAGACATGTAGTGCATTTACAGTAAAAGCAGTCGTCTGCTTCTACCCACCATGATTATCATGGCCTGTACCACGTGTACTAGGGATAAGCAAAAAAAAAACATACAGTATTATTGCTCCCTCTCTATATAAAGTTAAGAGAGATGGTGGTGGGTACAGGAAGGCAGGATCTGTGCCAGTGGATCCAGAGATCACAGCCTCAAAATCTGGGACATCAGCCGGCTGGCAGGAGGAGTCTCTGACCACCTCTCCTCCCTGATCTCTATCATTCCTGAGGCCCACCTGGTATGTACTTCCAACTACCCTGTAAACACAGGGAGGGTCGTTCAATAGAGAGAGTGTACTACTTCTCTAGATGTTTGCTGGAGATATATATATATTGTAGCATATATCAGCCTTCAAAACATCTACAACCTCCGCCAATAGATGGCACTTTCGTCTATTTCTCGTCTGGAACTAGTGTGGGAATCGCCGACTGCTGTGGTCCTGTTTCCTGGGGCAAATGATTGTAAATATCCGTTGATATTGGCCCTGGGGTGTAAACTAGTGTAAATACCTGTTGATTAATATTAGAGTTATTATGTAATGTGGTTTAATAGTGACAATAAAAGGGGAGAAGTGTTAGAAGTCTTGGTGTCGGTTGCTGTTATGACTCTCTCGCCAACACCACAGTTGCTATTCTTCTGGTAAGTCTCTCGTGTCCCCCACCTGTGGTAAGGCCGAGAGATACTGCCAGAGGAAAGGAGATCCACTTGAGTGGTGATTCTCAGAAGGTCTTTGGGTGGTCTGCAGAGGTAAGGCTGCAGAGGTAAAGCTGCAGAGGGAAAGCAACAGAACCCACAGTAGGTGATCCATGAAGAAGGAATCGTAGTTGCGAAGAACCGGAGGGGACACGCCGTGACAATATCTATATATATTTTGGCTATAGATTTGGCCTAGTCACTTTATCAGCTAAACACCTCTTTGGCAGATTGTAAAGATTCCATTATATCCCTTGTGGATCTCATGGAATAAAGTCCACCCTGGGCAGAAGCAATGACAGTGCATCTGAAGATAAGCAAGTAAAGTTATAAGCATAAGATACCTAAAGATAGACATTTTCTAAATGGGTTAAAAGATTTCAAAAGTATGTTATTGTTGGTGTCATCAAGTTTGACTTTTGGTGACAATATGGGCAAATATTTTAAGCTATCTGTCAAAATTGTGACATGATCAGGAGATGGATTTTTCTTAATTTTAAAATGTGTTTAAAACTTTTTTTAAACCATTGATGTATGCTGTGTTTTTTTGTTGTGCTGCTCAAATAAATATATGGGATGTTTCCGAATATAGATCTTTCCAACATTAGATAATTTAAAGGAATGTTTATTTTCGTATATTTATACCATGTATAGGCATTGATCAACTTTCCAAAAATAATCTTTTGTGTTTAGCTAGTCTCTGGTGTGAGAGAGTTTGGCAAATAGCTCTCCTCCCTGTGTTTACTGGACTGTAGCATAGCAAATAGGATGGTTTGACTAAATCTAACACTTCAGGAATTCTCAAGTTCTAATTGAGTAGAACCTCCCTGTAAAGAACACCTAATTGTGGAGCCAAAGTGTCCTTAAGGGAGAGGTGTCCTCTTACGGGAGAGTTACTAAATTGTAAAAATGGTCATTTTACAAATTAAAACTGTCCCTTGTAGAGAGGTATCCTCTAGCGTGAATGTCCTCTCATGGAGGTTCTACTGTAATAACAACAGTATATAATGATAATTTTTATTTTATTCTTTTGTCTGATGATGGTAACAATGCTGTTACCGAAACGTCACACACTATTCATTTATTTGAATTAGGTCTTATTACCTGGGGGTCGGTGGAAGGATGGTCTAAACCGTGGTTTTCGACCGCTACGACCCGGGTTCGATTCCCGCATTGGGCACTTTTCTCTAATTAAAAAATGCTCTAATGGCTCTCGATTCTTGCAAAAGTCCAACCCCACCAGCGAGTGCAAGTAATCAAACGGGGTTCTGGCACATTTGTAAGTGTAAAGTCGAACTGCTTTTCACACGTGTAGACATGTGGTGCACTTACAGTAAAAGCAGTCGCCTACTTCTACCCACCATGATTATCATGGCTGTACCACGTGTACTAAGGATAAGCAAAAAAAAAAGGGCCTTATTTACCTTGTAGCTATAATCTAGAATCCAAATTGTGCCTTATCATAATGATAATGTATTATTCTATAAGGTTTATAGGAAGTAGTGGTAGACCTTTTTTTTTTTAAATAGAATAAAGAGGTCTAGTTGGGGTTCTCATTACATGTTAATACTTCAATATATCTGCTGAAGTGTGTTTCTCCAGGGCTGGATCTGGGCCATGGTGCAAGGCCGGGGCTGCCTGTATACTGGGTCGTGGGACAACACGGTCCGCAGCTGGGACCTCGGAGACGGCAGCTGTAGCTCTGCTCAGACCTTCCTGCTGAAGAGTGCGGTGCTGTGCCTGGACTACAAAGATGGACAGGTGGCAGCGGGGATGTTCTCCCGGAGTGTGGCATTGCTGGACCCACGGACCGGCCCCCAGCCTGTCCATTCCCACAACCTGCACCGCAGCGCAGTCCTGTGCCTGGCCATGGCTGAGCCCGGGCTGGTGCTCTCAGGTTCTGAGGATGCCTCAGTCTTGGTGTACGACACTCGGGCTGCAGCCCCTCTCTTCCGCATCAAAGTGAGTTGTAAGATCAAAGAACTTGCGCATAAAATTAAATCCAAAAGACAAAAAACCTCTCGCAATCAGTATCTTTTATTATTACAAATAACAGACGCTAGCTTTCGAACAATTAGTTCTTCAACGGGCGTTCTTACCTACGCCCGTTGAAGAACTAATTGTTCGAAAGCTAGCGTCTGTTATTTGTAATAATAAAAGATACTGATTGCGAGAGGTTTTTTGTCTTTTGGATTTAAAGTGAGTTGTATTGTGGTTGGCCACTTTTATTTTTCTGCTTATCCCTAGTACATGCGGTACAGGCTATGGTAATCATGGTGGGTAGTAATAGGCGACTGCTGTTATGTCTACACATGTGAAAAGCAGTTAGACTTTGCACTTACAAATGTGCCAGAGCCCCGTTTGGTTACTTTCACTCGCTGATGTGGTTGGACTTTTGCAAGAATCGGGGGCCATTGGAGCATTTTTTTTAAATCAGAAAAAAAGTGCCCAATGCGGGAATCGAATCCGGGTCGTAGCGGTCGAAAAACAATGGTTTACACCATCCTTCCACCAACCCCCCCCAGTTTAATTTGTAAAACACATGTGATATATTCAAGCCTTGATAACTTGAATCATTAACTAGTCACAGAAACTATAGACCAGTGACTCAATCAAAGTATTGTATTTTGGGCAATAAATTTGAATTAACTGATGTTTCTGAAATTTGATTTTAAAATCATTTGAATTATATTGAAGGTGTTGATTGGCCATGTTTGGTTGAATTACCAATTTTTTATTTGATAAGCTGGACATGGTTGAATTATCGCAAGTGTCGAATTAACTAGGTTATACTGTATGTTAACGGTTTGCAGATTTGTCAATCAGGCCCACTACAAAGTTCATTATCTTGCCAAAATATTGAATAAATTGAGCTCAAAGTTTCCATTATTATATTTGAACAGTTTATAAAATGATTCAACATAAAAATGGAGACATACCTAAGACATATTTATTGTTTTAGCCAATTAAGCCACTCTCTCTAAAAGACACTTTGGCTCTGTCACTATGTGTTGTCCTTTAGGGAGTATTGTATTTGTTCAAAAATCTACAGTTTGTGTTTCCTGGACACCAGTAAAGGGGTAGTTTTGAAAGTGTAGGTGTAGACTTTATTTTAACGTAGAAAATCAGAGGAAAGAAAAACTTCAGGATGACACAGAAATTTATTTAAGGTACGAATCAACATTTATAAGATACAAGTTATGCAATAAGAGAAGTTTGCAGAGTAGAAAAATTAATATAAATATAAAAAAATTAATAATCTATACATAAAATATAATAAATACTTTGGTACAATATTATTAGAAAGTAATTAAAATAGTTTTTTCTTCAACAACTTCTCTCTTTGTTGTTGCTTCTCCCATAGAGCCATGTGTGGTGCAGCTGCCTTCATTCCCCATGTGCCTGTCACATGGACAAGGCCAGCTGTGGCTGGGGGACAAGAGTGGGAACCTCCACCTCCTGGACCCAGCCAAGTCCTACTCTGTGGTGCGGACATTTGAAGGGGTCCACCAGGGCAAAGTGACCGGACTCACTCACAGCCTGGGTTCTCTCATCTCATCCTCCACGGACAAGACCATCCGGGTGATGCACCCCACTGACCCTCCTCAGCTCATGACCTCCTTCACCCTCTCCGACCAAGTATCTGGGGTGAGTCTGACCTCTTGTGTATTTACCCATCTGATATGGGGGTCGGTGGAAGGGTAGTCTAAACCCTTGGTTTTTGACTGCTACGACCCTGGTTCAATTCCCGCATCGAGCACTTTTTTCCTAATAAAAAAATAAAATAAAATGCTCCAATGGTCCCTGTTTCTTGCAAAAGTCCAACCCCACCAGCGAGTGTAAGTAACTAAACGGGCTCTGGCACATTTGTAAGTGCAAAAGTGAACTGCTTTTCACATGTGTAGACATGTGGTGCATTTACAGTAAAAGTAGTTGCCAACTTCTACCCACCATGATTATCATGGCCTGTACCACGTGTACTAGGGATAGTAATCAATGACATCTGATACTGTACACATTATATAGTGTGCAGAGCACATGTAAGAGCTGTCATCAGAACTGTTTCCACATATAACAGCTCTTGTTTCACATGGATCATTTTAGATTTGTTATCGTGACTTCCCCTACTGCCAGGCCCCTTTCTAGATGCATCTTCTCTAACTCTTCAAGTGTGTAATAAGCCATTCGCTCTAATTTAGAGGCCAGAGTAGCTTGGTGAGTGGCCACCCTGAGCCTAACTGAGGCAGAATAGAAAACTAATATTTCATTTGTTAATATTACTGTTAGTGCTCAACGTGCACTAATGGACAAAACTTGAAGAAATATTCTTTGATGTCACTGTTAGTCTTATTTTTTTTGCTTATCCCTAGTACACATTGTACAGGCCATGATAATCATGGTGGGTAGAAGTTGGCGACTGCCTTTACTGTAAGTGCACCACATGTCTACACATGTGAAAAGCAGTCCGACTTTTGCACTTACAAATGTGCCAGAGCCTCGTTTGGTTACTTGTACTTGCTGGTGGGGTTGAACTTTTGAAAGAATTGGAGGCCATTGGAGTATTTTTTTTTTAGAAAAAATTTCCGATGTGGGGATTCAATCCCGGGTTGTAGCAGTCGAAAACCAATGGTTTAGATCATCCTTCCACCGACTCCCAGGAGATTTAAATCAATTGACATTATGATGTGTATTTCCCCCCCCATTTATTGAACAAGGTGTTGTCAGATCTCCAGCCACGGGACCACCCTGGTCAGTGCCAACAGCGACGCCTCCATTGGGATCTGGGTGGAGAAGTCCGACCTCACAGACCTGGCTGATTGATCCCACTCCCTCATAGCATCTTTTTGTTTGTTTGCAATTATTTACTACCAACAAGCTGTGATATTTTTATCAAGTCAATAATAATGTTTTTATTTTATTTATACCTAGCTAAAACAAATGTATAGAATTTTGTATATTTATATACACACTAAGAGATTTTATAAGCCAGTGCCTTTAAACTTAGTTTCTCTGAACATCTTTTACACCTTCTCTCTCCCCCAATTGTTTTTTTGAAGTGAAGTTTGAAAGTTTTGACTTTTTTTTATCCCTTACAAAGGAATGTTATTTCAAGTTTTTTTTTTTTTTTTTGTCAATTTGTAATATTATGGTAGTGCAATCTGCATTTTTGTTAAAATGAATCTAAAAAAAAAAAAAGTATGGAAACTTTGTGTAAATAATATTTTATTAAAAAAATCTTATATTTGTGGAATATATATAACAGGATAAAATTTAACATTGCTTTTTTTTTAAAGGTTTGTATATATTTTTTATTATTCTTTATCTTTTTTTCCCCATTTCAAACTTAATGCAATTAATGCTTTATGAAAACTAGGTTTAATAGGAGATAAATGCTTGCTATGTTTTAGCAAAATTTTTTACTCTTCAATAAATCATTTTTTTAATATAAAAGTTTGTTGATTTAAATATCCAATATATATATGTCATAAAAAAGATGTATTTTAGGTATGTTACCAATTCATTCATGCAGTCGTGGATTGAAGTGAAATGATAACTTTTATATTCAAAATTGTATTTTTTTTTAATGATTATATTTTAAGAACAAAAAGTTTGCATACATATAATTTTATAAATATAATCTAAGTATATACAAAAAACATCTTGGGTTGTACTCCTTTTGTTAAGGATTTTAAAGAATTAACTCTGTGTTAATTCTATGATTATTTAAATTATAATTATATTAATGAATAATAAAAATCATATTTTTATTATGTCATTTCTTCCCTCCAAGGATAAAAATTAGGGAGTAATTTTCAAAGTAAAAAAAAAAGTATCATTATTATT
>CP092865.1:133651677-133818397 GCA_030710605.1 Cordylochernes scorpioides | reverse complement strand
ATATGGGAAGGATAAGGTACAAGAGAGTTGGATTATAGATTAGAAACAAATGGTAACCTATCATAATGTTTGTTTCCATCGCCTTGTTACCCCATTCAGTACTTTTGTCTGATGATGGTAACAATGCTTTTACCGAAGCAAACAGACATTTAAGTTCAATAATTAGTATTTGGCCTTGTTATACCTTTTGTTTCTATTATATGGGAAGAAAGAAATCTCTATTTTTGCTATTTATATAATGTAGACAATTAACACAATTTTTTGACATCTTGTCAATACATGCACACAGTATTTTAAAATGATAATTATATATATTGTAGAGTAGAAGTCTTGGAATATTTTAAGATGTATTTATTGATAAACACAGTACGACTAGGTGACAACCAAACTATCTACAGCTGGAGAATATTGAGCTAGGCAACTAAATGATGAATTTACAAATATAAAGTAATAAAAATCTGTTTCAAATATTTTCATTGAATAATTAGATTAAATAATAAAATATTTCTTCACCACAATGTATACGAGGTGTGTTCAAAAAGTATCGCGACTTTTGTGTTTTTTCAAAAATTATTTATTTATTCATGAATACCTATTTTGTCCCCTTCAAAGTAATCCCCATGAGATATTATACACTTGTGCCAATGGTTTTTCCAATCTTCGAAGCACTTCAAAAAATCATTTTTTAAAATCTTTTTCAGCTCCTCCTTCTGTCTGATGATGGTGACAATGTTGTTACCGAAACGTCACACACTAATAAATTATTTGGATTAGGTCTTATTTTCTTTTATTATAACACTATATACAATTAATAAGGCGCCTCTGCCACCGCTACATATAATGTAAAGTAGAGAGGGTAGTGAGTGAAGTGAAGCCTCACAATCAGGGAGCCAGTATTATGGTTACTGCTGTAGTCGGCTCACAGCCCACATGTAGGCTGTGTCCAACTGTCTGTTGCCGCTGTCTGATTAAGTTGTGTCACCCATGTTTGCTGGGCCTATATGTGGAATGGATGAAATATCCTCAGCTTTACAGGGAGTTCCTGTCAGAATGTCTTGTACAGACAAGGTCTAGCCTGGCTGTCTCCACAGCAGTTTGGAATTTGATACTCTCTCAACATAATTGGATGGTTGAAGTATACATACACACATCTTTAAATAAAGTATAAATGAAATCAAAGGATTTTTAAATTAAAACTTGTTCATTTTACTGAAGAATAAAATAGAACTTCGTTATAAGGCACACAATTTGGATTATAGATTATAAACACAAGGTAATAAGACCAAATACAAATAAACAGTGTGTGACATTTCGGTAACAGCATTGATACTATCTTCAGACAAAAGTAGCCGAAACATTAATTATTTAAAACATGCTGTGGTATAATTTCTCATTCAGCACTTTTGTCTGAAGATATTAAAAATGCTGTTACCGAAATGTCACACACTGTTTATTTATATGGATTTGGTCTTATTACCTTGTGTGTTTAAAATAGAACTTCATAATTTTAAAGATTTCACACTATATTTTCAGGATTCATGGCTGAAGTCATGTATGCAATGCCTACATTTTGTACACATTGTTTTACCTCACCTACAGAACTTCATTTATTCTCAAAATATCGATTGTTGTGGTCATCCAAGATGAGTTTAGTTAACAGGAAGCGTATCTAAATCTTATACATTTTTTGAGACACCTCTCTGTCTTGCATATTTTCTAATAATATATGGAGTATTTCCTTCTCTCCAATTATTGTTTGTTGTT
Organism: Cordylochernes scorpioides; assembly: GCA_030710605.1. Lineage (NCBI taxonomy): Eukaryota > Metazoa > Arthropoda > Arachnida > Pseudoscorpiones > Chernetidae > Cordylochernes > Cordylochernes scorpioides. The sequence continues at coordinate 133,816,633 of CP092865.1, read as the reverse complement.
TGTATCTTCTCTTCTTTCATTTTTCAGTCTTTAAAGATTCTTGTAAATCAATCTAAGCTTCAACAACATGCTATAACAGTCTCTTTTATAGCAGAAACTTGTTTTTAACATCCTAATTCTAAAGTCTCACGTTTTAAGTCTGTTTTTAACTGTAGCTATAACAACAATCTCTCCAAAATGATGTTACAACAAGGCTGTATATTTCACTTACAGTATTATTGCTCCATATAAAGTTAAACGGGGTCGGTGGAAGCATGGTTTAAACTGTTGGTTTTCGATCGCTATGACCCATGTTCGATTCTCGCATTGGGCTCTTTTTTCTGATTAAAAAAAAAAAAAAAAAGCTCCAATGGCCCCCGATTCTTGCAAAAGTTCAACCCCACCAGCGAGTGTAGGTAACCAAACGGGGCTCTAGCACATTTGTAAGTGCAAAGTCGAACTGCTTTTCATATGTGTATACATATAGTGCATTTACAGTAAAAGCAGTCGTCTGCTTCTACCCACCATGATTATCATGGCCTGTACCACGTGTACTAGGGATAAGCAAAAAAAAAACATACAGTATTATTGCTCCCTCTCTATATAAAGTTAAGAGAGATGTTGGTGGGTACAGGAAGGCAGGATCTGTGCCAGTGGATCCAGAGATCACAGCCTCAAAATCTGGGACATCAGCCGGCTGGCAGGAGGAGTCTCTGACCACCTCTCCTCCCTGATCTCTATCATTCCTGAGGCCCACCTGGTACGTACTTCCAACTACCCTGTAAACACAGGGAGGGTCGTTCAATAGAGAGAGTGTACTACTTCTCTAGATGTTTGCTGGAGATATATATATATATTGTAGCATATATCAGCCTTAAAAACATCTACAACCACCGCCAATAGATGGCACTTTCGCCTATTTCTGGTCTGGAACTGGTGTGGGAATTGCCGACTGCTGTGGTCCTGTTTCCTGGGGCAAATGATTGTAAATATCCGTTGATATTGACCCTGGGATGTAAACTAGTGTAAATACCTGTTGATTAATATTTGAGTTATTATGTAATATAGTTTAAAGATGACAATAAAAGGGGAGAAGTGTTAGAAGTCTTGGTGCCAGTTGCTGCTGTGACACTCTCTCCAACACCACAGTCACTACTCTTCTGGTAAGTCTCTCGTGTCCCCCCACCTGTGGTAAGGCTGAGAGATACTGCCAGAGGAAAGGAGATCCACTTGAGTGGTGATTCTCAGAAGGTCTTTGGGTGGTCTGCAGAGGTAAAGCTGCAGAGGGAAAGCAACGGAACCCACGGTAGGTGATCCATGAAGAAGGAATCGTAGTTGCGAAGAACCGGAGGGGACACGCCGTGACAATATCTATATATTTTGGCTATAGATTTGGCCTAGTCACTTTATCAGCTAAACACCTCTTTGATGGATCTCATGGAATAAAGTCCACCCTGGGCAGAAGCAATGACAGTGCATCTGAAGATAAGCAAGTAAAGCTATAAGCATAAGATACCTAAAGATAGACATCTTCTATATATATAAAAATGAATGTTTGTATGTTTGTTTGTATGTCCGGTATACAAATTCACAGTAGTTCACTAATTCAAACCAAAATTTCCATACATAGGTAAAAAAAATACGGGGAAGACGATAGGCTATTTTAAAAAATATATAAATCAATTATTAAAACTATATATTTTTAGTCAGAAAATGATGATGACGATATTGCTGTATCATGTTTGATTATCAGATACAAAATTATATCGGGAAAAATTCCAAAAAGCAGAGACCACGGGTGAAACCAGTTCATTATTTTGTATGCAGGAGCAAAATTCTAACAGAAAAACATTCATTCGAGCAGAAAACAAAAGCCAGATCATCTTTCTATAAAAATATCACTTCTCAGAAACAAAGTTTGGAGCGGGACGTTTCACAAGAGTGACATCCACGGCGCCAATTTATAATTGTAACGAATAGTATTTGAAAATCAAAATAATATAATTTTCAAATATCGTTGTGAAAATTGACATATTTATTTTTATATTTTAAAAACACACAAAGTTTGGAGCGGGACGTTTCACAAAAGTGACATCCACGGTGCCAATTTATAATTGTAACGAATAGTATTTGAATAAAAACATTTAATCGGGTAAAACCCGGGCGTTGCCCGGGTCATTCGGCTAGTTTTCTAAATGGGTTAAAAGATTTCAAAAGTATGTTATTGTTAGTGTTCATCAAGTTTGACTTTTGGTGAAAATATGGGCAAATATTTTAAGCTATCTGTCAGAATTGTGACATAATCAGGAGATGAATTTTTCTTAATTTTAAAATGTGTTCAAAACTTTTTTTAAACCATTGATGTATGCTGTGTTTTTTTGTTGTGCTGCTCAAATAAATATATGGGGTGTTTCCGAATAGATCTTTCCAACATTAGATAATTTAAAGGAATGTTTATTTTCGTATATTTATACCATGTATAGGCATTGATCAACTTTCCAAAAATAATCTTTTGTGTTTAGCTAGTCTCTGGTGTGAGAGAGTTTGGCAAATAGCTCTCCTCCCTGTGTTTAATGAACTGTAGCATAGGATGGTTTGACTAAATCTAACACTTCAGGAATTCTCAAGTTCTAATACAGTAGAACCTCCCTGTAAAGAACACCTAATTGTGGAGCCAAAGTGTCCTTAAGGGAGAGGTGTCCTCTTACGGGAGAGTTACTAAATTGTAAAAATGGTCATTTTACAAATTAAAACTGTCCCTTGTAGAGAGGTATCCTCTAGCGCGAATGTCCTCTCATGGAGGTTCTACTGTAATAACAACAGTATATAATGATAATTTTTATTTTATTCTTTTGTCTGATGATGGTAACAATGCTGTTACCGAAACGTCACACACTATTCATTTATTTGAATTAGGTCTTATTACCTGGGGGTCGGTGGAAGGATGGTCTAAACCGTTGGTTTTCGACCGCTACGACCAGGGTTCGATTCCCGCATTGGGCACTTTTTTCTAATTAAAAAATGCTCTAATGGCTCCCGATTCTTGCAAAAGTCCAACCCCACCAGCGAGTGCAAGTAATCAAACGGGGTTCTGGCACATTTGTAAGTGTAAAGTCGAACTGTTTTTCACACGTGTAGACATGTGGTGCACTTACAGTAAAAGCAGTCGCCTACTTCTACCCACCATGATTATCATGGCTGTACCACATGTACTAGGGATAAGCAAAAAAAAAAAAAGGCCTTATTCACTTGTAGCTATAATCTAGAATCCAAATTGTGCCTTATCATAATGATAATGTATTATTCTATAAGGTTTATAGGAAGTAGTGGTAGACCTTTTTTTTTTAAATAGAATAAACAGGTCTAGTTGGGGTTCTCATTACATGTTAATACTTCAACAATGTTTATATATCTGCTGAAGTGTGTTTCTCCAGGGCTGGATCTGGGCCATGGTGCAAGGCCGGGGCTGCCTGTATACTGGGTCGTGGGACAACACGGTCCGCAGCTGGGACCTCGGAGACGGCAGCTGTAGCTCTGCTCAGACCTTCCTGCTGAAGAGTGCGGTGCTGTGCCTGGACTACAAAGATGGACAGGTGGCAGCGGGGATGTTCTCCCGGAGTGTGGCACTGCTGGACCCACGGACCGGCCCCCAGCCTGTCCATTCTCACAACCTGCACCGCAGCGCAGTCCTGTGCCTGGCCATGGCTGAGCCCGGGCTGGTGCTCTCAGGTTCTGAGGATGCCTCAGTCTTGGTGTACGACACTCGCGCTGCAGCCCCTCTCTTCCGCATCAAAGTGAGTTGTATTGTGGTTGGCCACTTTTATTTTTTTTCTGATCCCTAGTACATGCCTTATCCCTAGTACATGCTATGGTACAGGCTATGGTAATCATGGTGGGTAGTAATAGGCGACTGCTGTTATGTCTACACATGTAAAAAGCAGTTCGACTTTGCACTTACAAATGTGCCAGAGCCCCGTTTGGTTACTTTCACTCACTGATGTGGTTGGACTTTTGCAAGAATCGGGGGCCATTGAAGCATTTTTTTTTAAATCAGAAAAAAAAAGTGCCCAATGCGGGAATCGAATCCGGGTCGTAGCGGTCGAAAAACAATGGTTTACGCCATCCTTCCACCAACCCCACCAGTTTTATTTGTAAAACACATGTGATATATTCAAGCCTTGATAACTTGAAACTATAGACCAGCCAGTTTTGTGACTCAATCAAAGTATTGTATTTTGAGCAATAAATTTGAATTAACTGATGTTTCCGAAATTTGATTTTAAAATCATTTGAATTATTGATGGTGTTGATTGACGATGTTTGGTTGAATTACCAATTTTTTATTTGATAAGCTGGACAGGGTTGAATTATCGCAAGTGTCGAATTAACTAGGTTATACTGTATGTTAATGGTTTGCAGATTTGTCAATCAGGCCCACTACTAAAGTTCATTATTTTGCCAAAATATTGAATAAATTGAGCTCAAAGTTTCCATTATTATATTTGAACAGTTTATAAAATGATTCAACATAAAAATGGAGACATACCTAAGACATATTTATTGTTTTAGCCAATTAAGCCACTCTCTCTAAAAGACACTTTGGCTCTGTCACTATGTGTTGTCCTTTAGGGAGTATTGTATTTGTTCAAAAATCTACATTTTGTGTTTCCTGGACACCAGTAGGGGGGGTAGTTTTGAAAGTGTAGGTGTAGACTATTTTAACGTAGAAAATCAGGAAAGAAAAACTTCAGGATGACACAGAAATTTATTTAAGGTACAAATCAACATTTATAAGATACAAGTTATGCAATAAGAGAAGTTTGAAGAGTAGAAAAATTAAAATTAATATAAAAAAAATTAATAATCTATACATAAAATATAATAAATACTTTGGTACAATTAAAAATATAAAGTTAAGTGCCAGGAGAAAATGTTTTTTATTCATATAAAATATAAAATTTTTAATATCCCAAGGAGAAAGTTTCTACGATTAAATAAATACTTTGGTACAATATTATTAGAAAGTAATTAAAATAGTTATTTCTTCAACAACTTCTCTCTTTGCTGTTGCTTCTCCCATAGAGCCATGTGTGGTGCAGCTGCCTTCATTCCCCATGTGCCTGTCACATGGACAGGGCCAGCTGTGGCTGGGGGACAAGAGTGGGAACCTCCACCTCCTGGACCCAGCCAAGTCCTACTCTGTGGTGCGGACATTTGAAGGGGTCCACCAGGGCAAAGTGACCGGACTCACTCACAGCCTGGGTTCTCTCATCTCATCCTCCACGGACAAGACCATCCGGGTGATGCACCCCACTGACCCTCCTCAGCTCATGACCTCCTTCACCCTCTCCGACCAAGTATCTGGGGTGAGTCCTTGTGTATTTACCTATCTGATATGGGGGTCGGTGGAAGGGTAGTCTAAACCCTTGGTTTTTGACTGCTATGACCCTGGTTCAATTCCCACATTGAGCACTTTTTTCCTAATTAAAAAAAAAAAAAAAAAAATGCTCCAATGGTCCCTGTTTCTTGCAAAAGTCCAACCCCACCAGCGAGTGTAAGTAACTAAATGGGCTCTGGCACATTTGTAAGTGCAAAAGTCGAACTGCTTTTCACATGTGTAGACATGTGGTGCACTTACAGTAAAAGTAGTTGCCAACTTCTACCCACCATGATTATCATGGCCTGTACCACGTGTACTAGGGATAGTAATCAATGACATCTTTTTTTTTTTTTGCTTATCCCTAGTACACGTGGTACAGGCCATGATAATCATGGTAGGTAGTTAGCGACTGCTTTTACTGTAAGTGCACCACATGTCTACACATGTGAAAAGCAGTTCGACTTTGCACTTACTAATGCCAGAGCCCCGTTTGGTTACTTGCACTCGCTGGTGGGGTTGGACTTTTGCAAGAATCGGGGGCCATTGGAGCATTTTTTTTTTTTCTTTAAACAGAAAAAAGTGTCCAATGCGGGTTCGAACCCGGGTCCTAGTGGTCGAAAACCAACGGTTTAACCAGCCTGACATCTGATACTGTGATATAGTGTGCAGAGCACATGTAAAGAGCTGTCATCAGAACTGTTTCCACATATAACAGCTCTTGTTTCACATGGATCATTTTAGATTTGTTATTGTGACTTCCCCTACTGCCAGGCCCCTTTCTAGATGCATCTTCTCTAACTCTTCAAGTGTGTAATAAGCCATTCGCTCTAATTTAGAGGCCAGAGTGGCTTGGTGAGTGGCCACCCTGAGCCTAACTGAGGCAGAATAGAAAACTAATATTTCATTTGGTAATATCACTGTTAGTGCTCAATGTGCACTAATGGACAAAACTTGAAGAAATATTCTTTGATGTCACTGTTAGTCTTGTTTTTTTTTTGCTTATCCCTAGTACACATTGTACAGGCCATGATAATCATGGTGGGTAAAAGTTGGCGACTGCCTTTACTGTAAGTGCACCACATGTCTACACATGTGAAAAGCAGTCCGACTTTTGCACTTATAAATGTACCAGAGCCTCGTTTGGTTACTTGTACTTGCTGGTGGGGTTGAACTTTTGAAAGAATTGGAGGCCATTGGAGTATTTTTTTTTTAGAAAAAATTTCCGATGTGGGGATTCAATCCCGGGTTGTAGCGGTCAAAAACCAATGGTTTAGATCATCCTTCCACAGACTCCCAGGAGATTTAAATCAATTGACATTATGATGTGTATTTCCCCCCCCCATTTATTGAACAAGGTGTTGTCAGATCTCCAGCTACGGGACCACCCTGGTCAGTGCCAACAGCGACGCCTCCATTGGGATCTGGGTGGAGAAGTCCGACCTCACAGACCTGGCTGATTGATCCACCCCCTCATAGCATCTTTTTGTTTGTTTGCAATTATTTACTACCAACAAGCTGTGATATTTTTATCAAGTCAATAATAATGTTTTTATTTTATTTATACATAGCTAAAACAAATGTATAGAATTTTGTATATTTATATACACACTAAGAGATTTTATAAGCCAGTGCCTTTAAACTTAGTTTCTCTGAACATCTTTTACACCTTCTCTCTCCACCAATTGTTTTTTTGAAGTGAAGTTTGAAAGTTTTGACTTTTTTTTATCCCTTACAAAGGAATGTTATTTCAAGTTTTTTTTTTTGTCAATTTGTAATATTATGGTAGTGCAATCTGCATTTTTGTTAAAATGAATCTAAAAAAAAAAAGTATGGACACTTTGTGTAAATAATATTTTATTAAAAAAATCTTATATTTGTGGAATATATATAACAGGATAAAATTTAACATTGCTTTTTTTTTAAAGGTTTGTATATAATTTATTATTCTTTATCTTTTTTTTTTCCCATTTCAAACTTAATGCAATTAATGCTTTATGAAAACTAGGTTTAATAGGAGATAAATGCTAGCTATGTTTTAGCAAAATTTTTTACTCTTCAATAAATAATTTTTTTAAATATAAAAGTTTGTTGATTTAAATATCCAATATATATATACAGTTAAACCTGTCGCCCCCTCTTGGGACTCTCCAAAATAGGGTGTTATAGAGAGGGGGTGCTATAGACAGGTCACTTTTAATGTAAAATGTTTACATTTTAATGTTTAAAATCAGGCACTATAGACAGGTTTAACTGTATATACATTGGTCCGCAAAATTAAAGGAATAACATATTTTTTTCATTTATCTCAAATTTTATTGAACATTTATCAATGAAATTTTATACACAAATTTATTATTCCATTATTGATTAGAATACACGAAATCAAAGAATTCTAACACGTATTTTATGCAAATTAGCCGGTCAAGCAATGATCTTCTTGCAGTCAGTGCATAAATATCTTGGATATTGTTGTTAATATGGGGTGTGATCGCCTTTAACTGATAGACAGGCTCTACATCGGTGACCCATACTAAGAATTAGGGAGTTTATCAGCTCCTGTAGAATCAACGCCCACTCTTGTGTTAAGGCTGTTTCTAGCTCATGAGTGTTTCTAGGAGGGGGTTGGAGGGATGAGATCCGCCGTCCTAAGTTGTCCCATACATGCTCAATGGATTTAGGTCTGGGGATCGAGCTGGCCAATTCATCCGAGCAATTGCGTGGTTTTGGAGAAAAGTGTCGACCACACCAGCCCTATGTGGACTAGCATTATCATCCATTAGAAGAAAGTTTTCTCCCATTTCCAATGCTTGAGGCATCACATATGCTGCCAAGATCTCGTCCCGATACCTCTGTCCAGTCAGGGTTCCTTGCCGAAAAATATGGAGTGCTGTGCGACCGCCCAAGAAGATTCCAGCCCAGACCATAAAATATGGCTTCTGTAGGGATCCCTTTCAACCATATTCCGGGGATTATTTCTGGTTCCTACCTCTCTCCAGACAAAGACACGACGAGAATCGCTGTTTAGAGAGAATCTGGACTCATCAGTGAACATTACACGCCTCATTCATCTGGATTTCAGGCGACATGTTGTCTGCACCAAAGTTTCCTTGCTCTCTTTTGAGGTGGTGTCAATGGCCCACAAATTATGGGTCGTCGAGAATAGAGGCCCTTCTTGTGAAGCCTTCTGCGTAGTGTATCAGTTGATACTAAGACTCCTGTAGCTGCATTGAGGTCACTTCGTAGTTGCGATGCTGTCATTCTTCTATTGCGACGCACAAGGAGACTCAAATAACGGTCTTGATTTAACGTTGTGACCCTTGGCCGTCCTTGTCCTGGGTGTTCTGGCAACATTAGCTGTCGTTTGAAATTTTTTCCAAAGCCTTGAGACAATGTTTCTTGTCACTCCAAGCCATCTTGCTACTTCTGCCTGTGATTGGCCTGCTTCCATCCTTCCAATAGCTTGCCATTTTTTTCTTGTTATAAATGTTGCCTATAAGCTATGAAAACTTTAAAAAACAAAAAGGTTCAATAAAATCTAGTGGAGCGTAAAATTAGGACGCTTTGAGAAAGACTCAGGCACGTGCTGGAGGCGGAGTCAAAGTAGACGGTGGTATTTTGCATATTGGGAACAACTTTATTTGTTTTTCTGTTTTACATACTCTCTTAATTCATGGAAGCTTTTGAATATACCAAAACTTGATATATATCCCTTAATATAACTTTTCTTTTTCTTAAACATGTGTTGTTCCTTTAATTTTGCGACCAGTGTATATTAAAAACAAAGAAGGCATATCCTGACCATGTGCACATGTGCTTTTTATATGGCAAAGCACCATCTAGTGGAACAGAAATCAACTAAATGTTGATTTAGCCTGTTCTCTGATATTTGGCCAACCCATTTTCTTGATAAATCAAGAAAAGCCAACCACGAACATGTTTCGGGCTGTTGGCCCTCGTCTGCGTGGATATAATCTCCATTTTAAAACAAATACAATACTCTCTAAAGGACAACACCAAGTGGCAAAGCCAAAATGCCTTTTAGAAAGAGTGTATGTTAATTGGCTAAAACAATATTTTACCTCACACACTGCTACTGGACCTCAGACCTACTGGGAGAGTCACACACCTATTCAGTAATTTATCTCTCTCTAATGGATTCATTCTCAATTGATTTCTTTGAATGTAAAATAAGAAAGTATGTCCATGTGTAGACCTATTTTCTACAATTGAATACAGTAGAATCTCCCTGTAAAGGACACTTAATTGCACGATAACACACACACTCAACAAAAACTTCACTTGGGTCAATGTTTTATTGGGAGGAGAGAAGGTATGCAAGAGCCTGTTTCCGCGAGGCCTCCAGAAGTGAAGCTACCATCTGGTCTAGTAGGGGTCCTCCAGACAGGAACTGGGGAAGAGAATGGACAGACTTGTGGATTCTGTGGTCCGTCACCCGATCCTGCTGGAAGTTGTAAGTCCTGACTTTGTCAGACCTCTCCCCCAACTTGACCTGTAAACATCCTCAGTGAATCTAGAGATGAGGAAATTTTTCTCTCTATGTCTATTTTTGGAGTGGTTATTTCTTTATATATATTTTTTTGCTTATCCCTAGTACACATGTTATAGGCCATGATAATCATGGTGGGTAGAAGTTGGCGACTGCTTTTACTATAAGTGCACCACATGTCTAAACATGTGAGAAGCAATTCGACTTTAAACTTACAAATGTGCAAGAGCCCCGTTTGGTTACTTGCACTCACTAGTGGGGTTGGACTTTTGCAAGAATCAGGAGCCATTGGAGCATTTTGTTTTTAATCATTGAACCCAGGTCGTACGGTGGAAACCAAAGGACCATCCTTCCACCGGTTGTAGTGGTAACTCCCCACTATTACATTGATATCACACCCCCAAATCACTTACTTTTAAGTCAACTACCATGTGGCAGGCCTCAAAGTTTTACATGTAGGCAAACTTACAGGCAGGACAAGCATGTTGGTTTTTATTTCATTAAGTATAAACAGTCCTACTAACAATTCATGTACACTCATGGATAAAACTTGTGGAAGTGGAAAATTATTTGATGTCACTGGTCATCTGTTATTTTGAAGGAGACAAGAGGCAATTTTTCTCACACATGGTTATCTTGTGTCTTCAATAAAGATCACTGTGTATCAAAAATCTTTCAGAGTTATTGTCTGAATCCCGAAATACATGCTAAAAAGCACAATTTACTTAAGTTTTGTCCATGAGTATAAACATTTAAAAAAATAATTCCTGACCAGTTGCCTTTCAAACGACCATCTTTGAATAATCTTTGATTGAGTTAAACATGTTGATTTGTAGAAAGGGAATTAGTCAGGGTCACAAAATATAGAAAGTTGTTTCATATCAATAGTCAAAATTAGAGAGGTTATGGCATATTTACTCACTCATTTATGGTTAATTTATAAAATTTGGATTAGGCTATAATTGTATGTAAAATCATCAGACAATATACAGTTAAACCTGTCGCCCCCTCTTGGGACTCACCAAAATACAAGTTGTGTCCAATAAATAATGAGACCGGTCAAAAACAAATAAAAAATGAAATGATAATTTTTTTTGAAGTCTATTAAAAAAATAGAAAGCTTCAGCTACACTGCGGTATATCACATCACGTGATTGCGCGCGCAGTCGATAAATTGTAAGCTTGTAAAAAGAACGCCTTGCATAACAACTTCTAATTTGTAATGGATAGAAAATTCGAACAACGAATTTGTATTAAATTTTGCTACAAAATTGGGAAATCGGCTTCAGAAACTTTAGATTTGTTGAAATTGGCATTTGGAAATGAAAATGTAAATAAGCCCACCACATTTAGATGGTTTTCACGATTTAAAAATGGAATGGAATCGGTGAAAGATGAGAAGCGTGTTGGACGTCCAATTCTGCACAGGAACCCTGAAAAGGTGAGCCAAATTTCAAATTTGATAAAAGAAAATCCACGAATAGGGTTACAGGACATTGAGGAAGAAACAGGGATATCAAAATCATTAGTTGGATCGATAATTAAAGAAGACTTGCAGTTAAAGAAGACACCTTCAAAATTTGTTCCTAAAATGCTCACAATCCAACAAAAGGAGAATTGCATTGAAGTTGCCAAAAAAATGCTTGAAATGGTGGAAGAAAACCCTAATTGGAAGGAAAAAGTAATAACTGGAGACGAGGCATGGGTTTACGGGTATGACTCGGAAACAAAACGCCAATCCATGGAGTGGAAAAGATGAACCAAGAACGAAGAAATCCCGACTTTGCAAGTCAAAAACAAAGTCTTATTGGTCACGTTCTTTGACATAAAGGGAATTAGGCATTATGAATATCTAGAGGAAGGTCAAACAATCATTAAACATTATGAGACGTGTACGTGAATCAATTCGTCTGAAAAGAAGTGAAATGTGGAGCTCCAAAAATTGGATTATCCATCATGATAATGCACCACCACACACCGCTACATCTGTACTGACTTATTTGGCTAAACACGGCATCCAAATACTTCAACAACCTCCCTATTCCCCAGACCTAGCTCCAAATGATTTTTTTCTCTTTCCAAAACTCAAAATGGCTCTAAAAGGAAGGAGATTTGACACTAGAGAGTCCATCATAGCGGATTCGAAAAAGGTATTGAAGAACATCCCAAAATATGCCTTTTCTAAATGTTTTAAATCATGGGAGAAGAGATGGAAATTATGTATATATGCGGGAGGGGACTATTTTGAAAAATACTAATAAAATATCTTTTAATCATTCAATTTTTTCTTTATTTTTGACCAGTCTCATTATTTATTGGACACACCTTGTAGGGTGCTATAGAGAGCGGGTGTTATAGACAGGTCACTTTTAATGTAAAGCGCATCATACTACGCATTTAAAATCGGGCGCTATAGAGAGGGAGGCACTATTTAGATGGGGCGTAATAGACAGGTTTGACTGTATAGACAAAGCTGGTTACCTGCTGTCTGCGTGAAGTGTCCTGCTGCTGGAGGATTTGCTGCCTCTCCTTCTGGTACAGCTTGGCCCTCAGCTGTTTGAGTGCGAGGGCCTTGTTTTCATGTTGGTACCTGTTGGACTGGCTCTCCACTATCATTCCTGAGTCATGGGTTGGTTGTGTTAGCTATATACTGACAACATGGCTGTTAATTAGAGAATGACAACATAGGCTGGTGTTTGTAGATAGAGCTGGATGGCTATATACTGACAACATAGCTTGTTGATTAAAGAGTAACAACATGGATTGTTGGCTATATATTGACAACATAGCTTGTAGATGACTGAGTGACAACATAGCCTGGTAGTTGTAGATACAGCCAATTAGCATAATAGCCATTACGCCTATAGCTATTGGTGACTTCTAGTAAATTTGTCAGCCACTTGTCTTTCTATACGAGGGATGAGAGCAATGTACACAACTCTTGTGTTCTGCTCTGGGGAACACTCAAGGAATCCTATTCTCCCCACACCTAAAGAATTTGTTTCTGGAAAGGGCTTTGCATCCAATGAAGAAGATGAATAGTTTAACAACCTTCCAGACTCTCATTTCCGAGAAAGAATACTGATATTGGAGAAACACAAAGGACCAAGTATGTTGAAGTCAAGGGAGATTATGTGGAAAATAAAATATTTTAAAACTGAAAATCAGTTTTCCATTGTCTGAGAATCTTTCACCTTACCCTTGTATATATATCATTAAAGGACATAAATTTAGTTATGGTTTTTATCAAACTATTTTATATTTTAAGACATTAAAATTACATGTAACTATTTGCACATTGAGGGCATTGCTCTTCAGGAAAAAATAAAGACAAGGCTATTTAGGCATAGATAGGTTATCGTGGGTTCACCACTGATGAGCCAAGTGTCCCACCTATTATTTTTTATTACAGTAAGGACATTCCAAAGTTTATTTTATTTCAAAGAGAAATGTTTGTGTTTGAGAGTTTTATCTCTTATAAAGTAGAACATCTCTGTGAAGGACACCTAGTTGCACAGCTGAAGTATCCTTTAAGGAGAGACGTCCTTTTACCAGAGAGTTGCCCAATAGTAATCATGGTAATTTTGGCGATATGTTCTTTGTAGAGAGGTGTCCTCTCATAGAGTGGTATAGAGATGGGGCAATGTTAACCACCCACCAGTTGGAATGTGGCGGATCTGCACACAGCTCTCAGACTTGTTGACATGTTGGCCTCCTGGTCCAGAGGCTCTGGTGTTTGTGATCTCCAGATCTTTGGCCTCCAGCTTCACCTCAACCTGCCCCAGTACACAAGTACTTTAGCTCCAGTACACAAGTACCCCAGTACACAAGTACTTAAGCCCCAGTACACAAGTACTTTAGCCTCAGTACACAAGTACTTTAGCTCCAGTACACAAGTACCCCAGTACACAAGTACTTAAGCCCCAGTAAACAAGTACTTTAGCCCCAGTACACAAGTACTTTAGCTCCAGTACACAAGTACTTTAGCTCCAGTACACAAGTACCCCAGTACACAAGTACTTTAGCTCCAGTACACAAGTACCCCAGTACACAAGTACTTAAGCCCCAGTACACAAGTACTTAAGCCCCAGTACACAAGTACTTTAGCTCCAGTACACAAGTACCCCAGTACACAAGTACTTAAGCCCCAGTACACAGGTACTTTAGCCCCAGTACACAAGTACTTAAGCCCCAGTACACAAGTACCCCAGTACACAAGTACTTAAGCCCCAGTACACAGGTACTTTAGCCCCAGTACACAAGTACTTAAGCCCCAGTACACAAGTACCCCAGTACACAAGTACTTAAGCCCCAGTACACAGGTACTTTAGCCCCAGTACACAAGTACCCCAGTACACAAGTACTTTAGCCCCAGTATACAAATACTTCTGGTGATTCACAAGAATTTGTAAATTACTTTAAAGTTATTTTGCAATAAATTGATAAAGAGGGAGCACTCCCTCGAAATATTTTGTGAAAAATTTGTATTTCTTTCTCACAGATCCAGGTAATCTTTTTAATATAAAAATAAAAGATATGCTTTGTCTAAAAGCCGATTATCTTTAATTCCAGAAATTACATCAAAATATCAATTTTTTATAATTATTCAGTTTTTTTTTAGACAGAATATGGTGGTGTAATGGTTCACAATGAGGTCTTTGGTCAAAATTCTCTTTTTTAAAACTTTCATTTCGTCTATGATGGCAGAAAGTGCTTGGTTATTGACCTCTTCCTTCTTTATCTGAGAAGTTTGAGTCGCCTGATTTGAACCATCTTTCAATTTGGTGATTGTTCCTTTGGTAAAATCTTCTTCTTTCTTATCTCCACTCAATCATATTAGGGTATCAAGCTGGTAGAGCTTGTTGATGGTGTCTGTTTGACAACCATCATGACTGGGTGAAGTAGAATGCGTCTGCCTTTGTCATTAAAACTGGGAGCACTATTCAGTGACAGGCCGACGTAGTTCCAATAGAAATGGCCGCCTCTGACATGAGGAACAGACGCCATGTGCAGCCGCTCCTAACATGGAGTACAAATGCTGCTCATCCTGTATTCCTGGATCAGGAGCCTTTCCAGGGTTCTATCTGCCGGGCCAGTTGAGCCCAGGTATTTTAGTGAGCTTGTAACTGCTTTGGTAAAATAATTGTTGAGATTGTGATATGTCTGTGCTGCATTCTAACCTCTCTCAAAATGACAAGAACATAATATAGAAAATATGGATATGACACTTTCTGATACACATTTTCATTTTCTTTGAAAAAAAAAAAAGAGAAAGAATCAATTTCATTTTGAAAAATTAAAGAAAATTCAAATTTTTAAAGAAAAATCTCAGAAATGATTGGAATAATTATGCACATTGACCTAATAGTTATAACAGAGTATAGAAAGAGCAGCAAGCAGCCTTCAACATTTTTTTTTTTTAAATTATTATCCCTAGTACACATTGTACAGGCCATGATAATCATGGTGGGTAGTAGTTGGCGACTGCTTTTACTGTAAGTGCACCACATGTCAATACATGTGAAAAGCAGTTCGATTTTTGCACCTACAAATGTGCCAGAACCCAGTTTGGTTACTTGCACTCGCTGATAGGGTTGGACTTTTGCAAGAATCAGGAACCATTGGAGCATTTTTTTTCTTTTTAATTAGAAAAAAGTGCCCAATGTGAGATTCGATTCCAGGTTATAGCGGTGGGAAAACAACAATTTAGACCACTTTTCCACTGACACATTTTAGATGGCACAACAAAGTTACCTCGTCTGGCTGGGGCAGGACAGCCACGGTGGCGGTGCTGGTGTGAATCCTGCCGCCCTTCTCTGTGGTCGGCACTCGCTGGACTCTGTGGACCCCAGCCTCGAACTGGAAGTACTTGGCCACATTGTGGCCACACACCTCCGCCACTCCTTGCCGAATCCCACCTGTGGTACACAGTCCTCTCTCTGTATATTTATCAATTATTTTATATATTTATATCTATTTATTCATATATTTATCATTATATAATCATATTTATTATATATTTAACATTATATAATATTACTAGCCGAATGACCCGGGCAACGCCCGTGTTTTACCCGATTGAATGTTTTGATTCAAATACTATTTGTTACAATTATAAATTGTGGTCATGTGGCCTAGTGGTCATGGCATCTGCCCGGTAAGCGGAAGGTCGTGGGTACGATTCCTATCCCTTGACACTTTTTTTATTTTATCCATTCTGAACAAAATCTATCCGTGAACTTCACACAGTGAACTTCACACAAACAGAATAAGGCAATTATATAAGTAGATATGAACATTGTAATAAAGTAGTTTCAATCTCTCCATGGTGGTAGTGTTTTCCTCATACTGAAGAATGTAATACAGAATGGTACATTAACATCCTGACAATGTCATTTCATCTTGTGCTAGAGCAATTCTCTCCATCTGGACTCATGGAAATTTTGTAATTTTTGTACAAGTGGATTTATTTATTTAATTTAAGGCAATTAGAATATTTAAGAGATTTGTACTCCACCAAAGTACTACACAAACCTCATCTAGATGTATATATATAATTTAAAGTCAAAGTTAACATTAAGCAAATAAGAAAAAGACATCTCCTTATCGTGCAACTGAAAGTTGCTGATGGCTTGCACCATCTATTAGAATAAATATCAACTATTTGTTGATTTTTCCATTAATTGTTCTAGAATTTGAATTTCAGAAATATCAACGAATAATTGCTATTTATTCCAATAGATGGCGCAAGCTATCAGCAACTTTAAGTTGCACGATAAAGAGATGTCTTTTTCTTAATTTATCCACCTTTATCCCAGTACAATTTCACATTTGTACTATTTTTTTCACATTAAGCAAAAGTAAAATATAACTGCACAAGGGGTTAAGAAACAACAACAACAGTGTTCTCATCATCTATTAATATCTTATAATTCCTATACCAATTCTATTAAATTATTGAACCATGGGATAAGTAAACAAATCCAACCAATCCTTCCATGGTTTAAATCTCCCTTCATATTTGCATATCTACAGACTTGAAGATTACAGGTACAGATAGGGTAGGTAGAAATATGTTTATTCTGTAAATTTACCACATATCTTTAGACAGACATTGTTGGACTTGGCACTTAGAGGCCAGGATTTTAAAGGCTAAAAATGATTTTTATGAGAAATATAGTGAACTTTAAAGATGAGAACTACAAGGTAATAAGACCAAATCCAAATAAATTAATAGTGTGTGACATTTCAGTAACTCATGTGAGAGATCAGGATATGTATTTTTTGTTTTCAATATATATATATATACAAAGAGACGAGTCAAATGCTCAGAACAAGTTGAAATGGAATTCCATGATGGCCGATCAAGAGATAAAACATGATGATCATTATAATCTATATATATGTGTGATGATTCAAGACCATGGAATTATTGTAACATATCCAAATATTAAAAATAAAGAAGGCATTTCCTGATCACGAGCACATGTGCTTTTTAGATGGCAGAGTGCCATCTAGTGGAGCAAAAAAAAAAAACTAAAGGTTTATTTAACATGCTCCGTGTTATTTGGCCAATCCAATTTCTTGATAAATCAACGCTGACAAGCACCAACAGCGCGAAACGCGTTTGTGGATGGCTTTTCTTGATTTATCAAGAAATTGGGTTGGCCAAATATCACGGAGCAAGTTAAATAAACGTTTAGTTTATTTTTGCTCCACTAGATGGCGCTCTGCCATCTAAAAAGCACATGTGCTTGTGGTCAGGAAATGCCTTCTTTATTTTTAATATTAACACCTGACCCACTTATCTTTTATTTTTTTCTATTATTTTTTTCATATCCAAATATGTAATACCACATGTGTCATCACATAAATGTACATAACTTGCTATTTACTGCAACTATGAAACATCAAATAACATCAATCTGTACCGCTTTAGCCTGTAATAAAGTATAGCAACTGTACAGATAGAAAGAATGGAGAATTACAGGAGAAACTTAAGTCTGAAGCTAATCAGGCCTAGTACGATTAGGAAACAAGGTTTAAGAACCCCAGTCAAAGATTTAAGGGGTCATGGCACTTTTGGCTGATGTAACTTTCCCCTCCCCCTGATTACATCAGAAAATGCTGTGACCTGCCTGGACCCGTGGAAGCTATAAAAGGAGGCTCCCAAACCTAAGTAGTTAGTACGTTTTCTTCCGTCAGCGAGAGCCTTGGTACATGTCACATTGATCACCAAGTAATCCTTTCCTGCCTGAATCCTCCTCTTTCCATTACTTCTTGTGACAGCCGCTTCTTCTGTGGAATCTCTGTTTGCTTATTTCACCTTTGGTTAAGCTGTGTTGCCTTCCCCATGACTGCACAGTAGCGGTGACTTCGAGGCTCATCTAGTATCAGGTAACACTGGTCTGAGAGGTCCCAATATATCACATATGTGTATAAATCTATAAACTATAAAACCATGGTGTCCATGTCATCCATGCACAAAAGACCTGAGGACTATTTCAATCTCAGTATATCTCCTGTCAGACATTGTAAGAAGCCAATGAGGTCAGAAGCATCTCTATTGTGAGATAAAATCTAATTATCAAGATTATAAACACAAGGTAATATGACCAAATCCAAATAAATAAATAGTGCGTGACGTTTCTGTAACAGTGTTGTTACCATCTTAAGACAAAAGTACTGAATGAGAAATTTTACTTCATTTTTTTCTCCCCTTCACCCCAATTTTTTCTCATTCAATACTTTTGTCTGAAGATGGTAACAAAGCTGTTACCGAAACATCACACACTATTTATTTATTTGGTCTTATTACCTTGTGTTTATAATCTATAATCCAAATTGTGCCTTATCATTATCAAGATGATGTTATTCTAAATGAAAACATTTAGAAGTAAATGTTTCTTTCACATATATATCACACTTCTACTGTGCTTACTACAATAAAAAAAATATTGGGAGGGCTTGGCTCATCAGTGGTGAACCCACCCAGCGGTTTCGCTAATTTAATCCACCAGGCTGCTTCTTTAGAGCTCTAACACTATATTGGATCCAATAAGTATATATGTATCATAGTAAGGACAGTAGAAAGTTTGATTAAGTGTGAAAGAAACATTCACATCTAAATGTTTCCATTTGCTGTATATAGATGGTGTGTTATTCTACAAATCTGACTTATATTGAGCCCTATCATCCCAAACATGGCCTCAGGTAGAGAGTAAGATAGTCAGACAAAGAGGAGCCCTCCCATGTAAAACCGAGGTGTCACAAACATACCAATATCAGTGGTGTGGTAATCCAGGATGTTGAACTGCCAGCCCCGGTATGCAGCATACCGTTGGTACATGGAGAAGAGCTCGGCAGAGAACAGCATGGCTTCCTGGCCGCCCACACCTCCGTTCACCTCCAGGATGATGTCTCTGGTCTCCTGCTCATCTGTTGGCAGCAGGCAGTCCTCTAGCTGGTGGCACAGTTCCTCAGTCAGTGACTAGGGGAGGTACCTAGATGTAAACTATACTACAACTATGATTTAACTCTCTTACATCGGACACAACTCCGCCTTTGCCGGTCCCAAGCCCAGATGGAGGAGGGGGAGCAGTAACAAGCTCAATAAAAAACGTGGGCTCAGCTGGCCCGGCTGATAGTACCCTGTAAGGGCTCCTAATCCAGGGATACAGGATGAGCAGTGTTTATACTTCATGTTAGGAGCGGCTGCACATGGCGTCTGTTCATCATGTCAGAGGCACCCATTATTTTAGAGCTAAGTCAGCCGGCCACTGAGTAGTGCTCTCTGTCTTAATGACAAAGGCAGATGCATTCTACTTCACCCAATCATAATTTATTTATTTCAACACACAAACGCGATATCCCGGCTAGGGATAATTGCGTCAATTTACATTTTTCAAACAGAAACAGTTATAAAATTTTTACAAAAAAAAAGTAATCGAAATAAAAAGAGAAAAAATATATATATATTAGGAACCTGAACCTTTCAGGTTTGAAAGAAAATCATGAATATATTTACAAAAATAATTAAACTTATGATAATTCTCTCTGCTATTTACAAATTGATATAGATCTACAACATTATTTATTGTCTGTTGTCTAGCGGTGAAGAAGAGTGGACATTCCCAATCATGATGGTTGTCAACAGACATCATCAAAAGTCTCAAGCTTTACGAGCTTGACACCTTAATATGATTGAGTGGAGATAAGAAAGGAGAAGAAGACATCAGTCACACAAGTGCAATACTCAACCTGTAACCCCAAAATACTTTTTTATTGTTGCTTATTCCTAGTACACATGGTACAGGCCATGATAATCATGGCGGGTAGAAGTAGGCGACTGCTTTTAACTGTAAGTGCACCACATATCTACACATGTGAAAAGCAGTTTGAATTTGCACCTACAAATGTGCCAGAGCCCCGTTTGGTTACTTGCACTCACTGGTGGGGTTGGACTTTTGCAAGAATCGGGGGCCATTGGAGCATTTTTTTTTAATCATTAAAAAAGTGCCCAATAAAGGAATCGAACCAGGGTTGTAGCGGTTAAAAACCAACGGTTTTAAGCCATCCTTCCACCGACCCTCCCCCAAAATACATTATGGCAGCACATATACTAAGCTTGAAATTGTCCTTAGGTTTTGTCCCCAAAACACATTATTGACTGTATTGACTCATCCATTCATGAACTCCCCAGCAGACACCATCTCAAGCTCTACAGATTTGATACCCTTTTTTTTTTTACTTATCCTTTTAGTCTAAATTAGACAAGATCTTGGAGGTCATGCTTGTAAAGAAGCTCAAGAACTCTTCTTGGTTCTCTGTACAGGGATCTTTTGTCCTTTCCAATGCAATTTAGTAAATGTTGGGGAGTGGCCTCTTCGGTTTTGCACCTAGTGCACATGGGGAAGCTTTTGGCTCCCTCTTTATAGACTAGGGGGCGCAGGTGACCAGATTTCCATCTGGCCAACTGTGTCGATTCCCTTCTGTTTAGTTGGAGGGTCTGTTTTTTGGGGTTTTCTACCTGGTACCAAGAATGATGGAAACTATCTCTATGGTTCCTTATTAGTTGTAGTTTCAGTTTGTTAATATGGTCCCTTGCTGAAAGGTAGGTCTCGGATTTCACTGCATCAGGATGTCCAGCTGCTCCTTCCTTTGCCAATCTGTCGGCCTCCTCATTTCCAGGGACTCCCACATGTGATGGAATCCATTGTAGACATATTTTGGTATTTTTTTTCAGTTTGTTGATTTGATACCCTGATATGATTGAGTGGAGGTAAGAAAGAAGAAGAAGAAGCCACTCCATCTAAATAAATTTTATGAACTCTGTTGATTAATACATGTAAATTTGTAAATATTTAATTACAAGTTCTAATTTGTTCGTTTGTTTCCTCTGTAATAGGCGCAAATATGCTTGATTAATAAATTAAAATATATATATAAACTGGTGTGATGTAATACATATTGTATGAATTTGTTCATACTATAATATGAGGGAACAAAAAACTCAAGATCTAAAGTACATTACAGCCACTTTTATACCAGTAACTAAAAAAAAAAAAAAAAACCCAAGGTAATGAGATTAACACTATGAACAACACTGTTATTGAAACGTCACACACTATTTATTTAGATTTGGTCTTATTACCTTTTTTCTTGTAAACTATAATCCAAATTGTACCTTATTATAGCAGTAATTTTGTTATAACATCATAGTTCTAAAGTTTAAATTGTCTTTACTAAGGTTTTATATCAACACCAACATGGATATACCAACAACATAAAATCTTGGTCCCAAATGATGTTGTTATAGCAAGATATTCTCTATGACTTCAATGATATAACACACCACAATACATTCTCTGCTCCACTATTTTTAAAATTATTATTATCCATGGTACATGTTGTACAGGCCATGATAATCATGGTTGGTAGTTAGCGACTGCTTTTTACTGTAAGTGCACTACATATCTACACATGTGAAAAGCAGTTTGACACTTATAAATGTGCCATTTCTGCTTCACTATATTAAAGAAATGTTGCGTTCTCTGTAACTTTATCCTAGTTCACATAGTACATGTGCCATGATAATCATGGTGAATATGGGTTTGGAACTGCTTATACTGTAAATTACACCACATGCCAACACAAGTAGATGTTGCTGAACTTTGCATTTCCAAGTCAATTTTGTTACTTGCACTCAGTAGTGTGTTTAGACTTAGGCAAGAAATTTGGTGAGGAATGAAGAAATTGAAAAGAAAAAAAAAAAGTTCTTCAATATGAGTTCTGAAGAGTGCCCCAGTTTAGACCATGAGGGAATCCTGCAGTACCGTCTCTGAGACACAATCATGGAATGTCCCCCTCTCCTAGAGATAGAAAAACTATCCATGATATTCTATATATATATTTTTTTATTATCCCTAGTACACACGGTACAGGCCATGATAATCATTGTGGATAGAAGTTGCCGCATTTTTACTGTAAGTGCACCACATGTCTACACATGTGAAAAGCAGTTAAACTTTTTCACTTACCCCAGTAACCCCATTTGGTTACTTGCACTCACTGGTGGGGTTGGACTTTTGAAGGATTTGGGGGTGAATGGAGCATTTTTTTTTAATCATAAAAAGTGCCCAATGCGAGATTCAATCCAGGGTTGTAGGTAGAAAACCAATGGTTTGGCCACTCATCCACCAACCCCTGTACTGCTATTCTTTAAGCAAACCCAGCACCAGGCATTGAACTAAATGTTATTTATTGTGAACAAAACCGCTAAGAGGATTTACCACTGATGACCCAAGCCCTTTCATTCAATAACTTTTATCATTGCAGTATGGTCTGTACATTATGGAATGTCCTAGAGGTAGAATAACTGCCAATGGTAGACTGCTATTCTATATGTACTTTTATTATCCCTAGTACACATAATACCGGCTATGATAATCATGGTGGGTAGAAGTTGCCGCATTTTTACTGTAAGTGCACCACATGTCTACACATGTGAAAAGCAGTTAGACTTTTTCACTTACATGTGTGTCAGAACCCCATTTGGTTACTTGCACTCACTGGTGGGGTTGGACTTTTGAAAGATTTGGGGGTGAATGGAGCATTTTTTTTTAATCATAAAAAGTGCCCAATGCGAGATTCGATCCAGGGTCGTAGGTCGAAAACCTTTGGTTCGACCACTCATCCACCAACCCCTGTACTGCTATTCTTTAAGCAAACCCAGCACCAGGCATTGAACTAAATGTTATTTAATGCGAACAACTGATTGTTATGCTTCACTCAATCTCTTCACTCAATATACAATGATTGTCTCCTTCTGATTTTATTTTGAATCATAAATCTAATTATTCAATGGCGGACACTGATATATTATTTTATCTTCTTAGTGCATTATATTATAAACACTTTTTAAAACTATTTTTGAAAATAATTAATTATAATTTAATCATGAATTAATCAATCAAATGCTGCCAAGCTAGGGTCCATTTTTATATTAATGTGAGGGAGGCTCATGGCAGGGGCTGGTAATGGGGATGAACACATGCTGTCCTCAAGGAATTACTCCCTTGTCACATCTCGGGGTAGTCCAATACTGTCTGGAAGTATGGTGAGGCAAAATTTGGAATAGAGATTATAAACACAAGATATTAAGATCAAATAAATAAATAGTGTGTGACATTTCGATAACAGCTTTGTTACCATCTTCAGACAAAAGTACTTTTCACCCAGCACTTTTATTTGAAGATGGTAACAATTCTGTTACCGAAACATCCCACACTATTAATTTATTTGGTTTTGTGGCCTTATTACCTTGTGTCTGGAAGTATATTAACAACTACATTTTTTATGAATGCCAGTCACTTCATGTTGAAGAAATGGCTATGCCTGTTTTTGTTTTTTGAAAGGAAACATATAAATTCTATTTCCAACCATCACAGCAACCTAGGAGTCTGAAATTGTGTCTATTAAATACCAGACTTCAATGTGGTCAGGAAATATATCAAAAATTGATCACAATGATAAGGCACAATTTGGATTATCAACATATATAGTCACGACCGTCATGGGTGGCCGGTTCTGTCACGGATGCGCGCGCATCATCATTATGATCATTATCATTATCTAATGATAATAATAATAATAATAATAATTATTATTATTATATTATTATTATATAGTCACAACCGTCTTTCCTCAATTCCTCATCGGCCGCTGTCACGGATGCGCGCGCACAGGGAGGTCACGTGCTCGCCGGCAGCCAACGGGCGTGCGCCGCCGGCATTACGTCATAGATTATAAACACAAGGTAATAAGGCCGAATAAAAAAATAGTGTGTGATAAGGCACAATTTGGATTATCTACTTATATAATTGCCTTATTCTGTCTGTGTGAAGTTCACTGTGTGAAGTTCACGGATAGATTTTGGTCAGAATGGATAAAATAAAAAAAGTGTCAAGGGATGGGAATCGAACCCACGACCTTCCGCTTACCTGGCAGATGCCATGACCACTAGGCTACCCTGGACATATTTTTCCGTTCACATTTTTATTTTTATATTTTCAAGACACACACAGTTTGGGGGGGGTCGTTTCACAAGAGAGACATCCATGGCGCCAATTTATAATTGTAACGAATAGTATTTTAATTAAAACATTTTAAAAATATATACGCACTCGGGTAAAACCCGGGCGTTGCCCGGGCCATTCGTCTAGTAGATTATAAACACAAGGTAATAAGACCAAATAATAAAATAGTGTGTGATGTTTCAGTAACAGCGTTGTTACCAAAACGTCACACACTATTTATTTATTTGGATTTGGTCTTATTACTTTGTGTTTAAATTGATCACAAATTTGAAAGGAAACATGGAAAATAGTCCATTTCTGACCATCCAGAAGTCTGAAATTTTGTCAACTCAAATTGTCATCATGTTTGAACAGTTGTACCTAATTTCAGACTTCTAGGTGCTCTGTAAGTGTATTAAAAATTGATTAAAATATTTGAAAGGAAAACAGTCCATTCCTGACTACCCCAATCATCTAGAAGTCTGAAATTTTGTCCACTTGCACAATGTCTTTGAGTTTGAATAAATCTACCAAATTTCAGACTTCTTGGTGTTCTGTTAAAAATATTAAAAATAGATCCAAAAATTTAAAAGGAAAATGTTTATTCCCAACCACCCAGAAGTCTGTAGTTTTGTCAACTTGCATTGTCTTTGAGTTTGAACATGTGTATCAAATTTCAGACTTCTAGGTGCTCTGTGAGTATATCAAAATTAATCACAATATTTGGAAGAAAAAATATATTCCAGACTACTTGGTGCTCTGTTAAAAATTGATGAAAAGACTTGTGGACAGACAGACATAAAGCTAAATAAGCTAAAAAGAGGTCAGGTAGTGATATGAAAAATAGATAAATCCTGACCCCTCAAATGAGAATTTTAAATAGCAGAGCACTAATATTCTGTGTGGATACATCTAAATCAAATTGTAGTTGAGGGGGTCGGTGGAAGGGTGGTCTAAACTGTTGATTTTCAACTGTTATGCCTCGGGATCGAATCCCGCATTGGGCAACTTTTTCTAAAAAAAATGCTCCAATGGCCTCCAATTCTTGCAAAAGTCCAATCCCACCAGTGAGTGTAAGTAACCAAATGGGGCTCTGACATATCTATAAGTGCAAAAGTCGAACTGCTTTTCACATGTGTAGACACGTGGTGCACTTACAGTAAAAAGCAGTCCCCAACTTCTACCCACCATGATTATCATGGCCAAATAAAATATAATTGTAGTTGATATTTAAAAACATCAGGTAATAAGACCAAATCTAAATTGTATCTTATCCTAGTTGATATTTATTCTGCTAGATGGGGCACTTTGCCATTTTAAATGCTCATTAGAGCAGTCAGGATATGCCTATTTTCCGTATAAATTCATATCTAAAATTGAATAATAAATAAAGATGGTGAAACTGCTAAGAGAATTCACCACTGATGAACCAAGTCCTCTCATTCAATAACTTTTTATCATTGCAGTACGGTCTGTAGAGATATTTTATGATTTATGTAAAAAGAAATACATTGCCAAAAAATTATTGTTACAAATTTTATATTGAAAGATGGCAATTGAATTTATAAAGATAACTAGGTGATGGTGAAACAAATAGGTCACACATAGTTTGGATCTTGTTGGTATATCAGTGGTTGGGTTGAAGTATATTACAGAAGCCTGTGGAATACTCAAGATTATTTTTAGGAGAGGTCTACTTCTTCTTTCTTATCTCCACTCAATCATATTAGAGTATCAAGCTTATAAATCTTGAGACTTTTGATGGTGTCTGCCGGGGAAGAGTAATGCTCAATGATGAGCTCTACTAATCAGTAACAATAAATTAGAGTCCATCGTCCTCAGGGTCCGTCACCAGAAGGACCTACCTGTAGCTCCAGCTCCCCTATCCTGCCGTTATGTCTGCCAACCTCCTCATCTATCTCCTTCCTTAGTTCTGCTTCCTGGTCTGGGACCTCTGCCACAGCACATCAGAGTTGGGGGAGGTGAAGGGAGTTTTATTCCTTTACACATCGTCACAATTGTGAATACAAACTTACATAAGAGAGATCTATCAGAAACACCAAATTGTTCCTGCAGAGAAATTAAAAAAACTCCTCTTCACCTTGATAAAGCACAATTTGGATTATAGATTATAATATAAGAAAATAAAACCTAATCCAAATAATTTAATAGTGTGTGACGTTTCGGCAACAGCATTGTTACCATCATCAGACAAAAGAATTAAAAAATGATTTTTTTATTCTTTTGTCTGATGATGGTAACAATGCTGTTGCCGAAACGTCGCACATTATTAAATTATTTGGATTAGGTCTTATTTTCTTGTATCCTCTTCACCTTATCTATGACTGTCCGAACTTTACAGAAGTGAGACATCGATTGTTCCCTGATTTAAATGATCTAACTCTTTCACCTCAGCCACTTTGTCTATATACACACACAAGCCTTTTTATTGGGGCATCCAGCCCTATACATGATTCCCCTCTACGGGATTTAGCAAAGGAAGATATTTCAAAAGTAAAAACTAGAATACAAGAAGTAATAAGGAAAAAGAAAAGAGAGAAGAAAGAAAAAACAAACAAAAATAAATATAACCATATATACAGAAAATAAACATACAGAGCAAAAGGAACCATACATGATTAAATATTTAAATTAAAGTACCAATGTTTAGAATTTATCAAGGTTAGGATATCATTGAGAGGGCTAGTGTGGAATCAGCCGCATTCAATCTTCGCTTTCTTCTTCCAAGCAAATCACGACTACTTTGTCTATATAAATTTTAGTGAACTCAGTCGATTATTACATGTAAATTTGTAAATATTTAATTGTAAATTTCGATTTGTTTGCTTATTTCCTCTGTATTAGGTGCAAATATTTCAATATCACACCTGATTGTTTAATATATATATTTTAAAATGTGGATACAATGGAACCTATCACAGCATTTTTCATAACAATAATTGGGTTAGAACAAACTCTCTGTAAAGGACAATACTTAGTCGCAGAGAAAAATGGTCCTTTAGGGAGATGTGTCCACTTAAACTGGAGAGTTGCTAGTTAGTAAAAATGAAGACTTTGTGCCAATGAAAACTGTCCCTTGTAGAGATGTGTCTTCTCCTTTTATTTCTAAAATATACTCTTTCAATTGAATTTGTGTATGCTTGCCTCAGTTTTTTTCTCATTTAGGAAGGGCTTTCCCTGATGGGTTGTCTAGGGAATGGATTTTTTTTTTGCCTATCCCTAGTACATGTGGTACAGGCCATGATAATCATGGTGGGTTGAAGTTACAGACTGCTTTCACTGTAAGTGCACCACATGTCTACACAGGTAGAAAGCAGTTAGACTTTTGCACTTACATGTGTGCCAGAGCCCAGTTTGGTTACTTTCACTTGCTGGTGGGACTTTTGCAAGAATCGGGGGCCATTGGAGCATTTTTTTTTTAAATCAGAAAAAAGTGCCCAATGCGGGAATTGAACCCGGGTCATAGCGGTCAAAAACCAACGGTTTAGACCATCCTTCCACCGACCCCCAGGGAATGCAATAGATGTTGTAACTTGTTAGGACAACAGTATGAATGGTGGATGGCACAGAACCTGCCAGCCAAATATCTGTATGCTGAGAAACCTTGCCACATATGATCTTACATTGTAACAGTACATCTCCATGTGGTTAACTAATTCTCCAGTGAGGTATACATTGGATGTATGCCTCTCTGGTAGCAGCTTGTAGTGACCACTTGGCAATTAGTCCACCATATGCAGAGCATGATCTTGTACGGATGTAGAGGAGGTCTTGTAGTGTGAGATACTGTAATGCTAACCAATGGGGAGGATACTTGGGAGTGTTCTACAGGACTCACTTTCATCACCAGTGGCTGACTATGGATGCACTAAGATGTTGAGAAAGCAATGAAACACAATCTTTTAACTTCAAGGTAATAAGAGCAAATACAAATAAATAAATAGTGTGTGACGTTTCGGTAACAGCGTTGTTACCATCTTCAGACAAAAGTACTGAATGAGAAATTTTACCACAGCATGTTTTAAATAGTTACTGTTATATACTTTATTTATGTACTTTTGTCTGAAAATTGGTAACAGGGCCGTTACCAAAATGTCAGTGTTAAACCAATGCAGTGTGTTCAATCAGAGCATTATCAACCAAATATCTTTACATATTCAGCCTTTTGATTGGGCTGATGATGATTCCCATTTATATTCATACAAAAGATAACTCAGAACAAGTTGTGCTTTGAAAGATTCATCTCTCTTTGACACTGCTCTGCCTGCTACAAGAATGCCACATCCATTTGTAAATTGAATTTAGGATGAAGTGCCTAATCCCAACCTATAGGGTTGCCCAGTCATGTGAGCCAGTTATTTCTACCCCAGAATATTCTGTCTTAAATTACAATTTTTATACAGTAGAACCTTCATGAGAGGACACTTGCGCTATATAAAGGACAGTTGTCATTTTCAAAATTACCAGCTTTACTATTTAGTAAACTCTCCGGTAAGAGGACATCTCTCCCTAAAGGACACTTTGGCTCTGCAATTAGGTGTCCTTTACAGGGAGGTAGTTCTACTGTATATTAAAAAAAGCAAGAACTTTCTTGATTCAAAGAGACATTTAATTCAACACTGTCTCCACACACTCAGACAACCCAAGTAAGGTCCAACAATGTTACCTGATTTAAAGTTCAGCAGGCCTTGGATCTCTTTCTGGATGGCATCCACCTGGTCCAGCAGTTCCACCAGGGGTTGGAGCTGTCGGATCCTGGAGATGTGGTTTGGGCTCTGAGATTCCAGTAGCTGCTGGTACTCAGTGCGGGCTGCAGCCACGTAGCGCTGGACCCCTGGGTTCTGGAGGGAGGAGGAGTGCCGCGGACTCAGGACTCTCCATAGAGTCCTAGGAGCTCTCAGCAACCTCCGGATCAACATCTGCCATAGCAAGGTGGTATTACCTTCCTGGCTGTCACAAGAGGACTATCACACTGGGTCACACTAGGATGTTTCAGTCGTCTTACATACTGTGATAACAATGCTACAAAATGCCACAAAAGGTTCAGAGAGTTGGTGCTTTGCCATCCAAAAATCTCATTTATGCTATGTTGTGTGCATGTATTTTCATTTATTTGCCTATCTAGTCTCTTCTTTATTACAATTTTCATTCTATTTACATATATGTGCCAAAAAATGTGATGTTTTAGAGTATTTATTGAATTTACATGTTGTGCAAGGAAAATTGGAGAAATGCTTCGTTTTAACATATTTAGGGTGGCATAGGGAGTCAATCAATCTCATTGTTTAGGTTACTGATTGGTTCAGGTTAGGATAGCAAGCAATTCATTTTATTAAATAAAAATGATCAATAATGATAAGGATTATAGATTGAATCAAATCCAAATAAATAGTGTAATGTTTCAGTAACAATGTCATCATCAGTACTCATTACAGTATCTCATTCTGTCTTTGGTCTGATGATGATAACAACACTGTTACTGAAACATCACAGGCTATTTATTTATTTGGTCTTATTACCTTATATTTCAAAAATGATCATTGTAGTGTACATGTGACATAGCTTGCAAGCAATAGCAAATAGATGAATGGCTTACTAGATATTATCTCAATTAAGGAATAGAGGTACACAGAGCTATTTCAGCAGGTTTTATTGTTAAATTGAGGCTTGAAGAGTGAGTGATATCTTTCTCACCTTCAATCTAAAGTAAAAGAAAGAAATATAAGAAATATACAGTTACAGAATTTACATAACATCAAACTTTTAAAAACACAAGGTAATAAGACCAAATCCAAATAAATAAATGGTGTGTGTCATTTCAGTAACAGTGTTGTTACCGAAACGACACACACCATTTATTTATTTGGATTTGGTCTTTTTACTTTGTGTTTATAATCTACTAGACGTATGACCCGGCTTCGCCTGAGAATTCCCCCGATTGCAATTTCCTTCATACTGAAAGTACATCAATAATAAATATTAGAAGTGCCATAGAATAGCAATACAGAAGTAACACATAAACTACAGGAAAAAAGTGTGTGTGATGGCAAAATTTGTATTATATTAGTGTTTAGGTATTTGATTTAATTAATATAGTTGATATAATAATATATATTTATATTATATATAATATAAATGAGTTTTAAAAATTGTAAAAAAAAAATGCATCGGTCGGGAATTGAACCCGGGCCGCCCGCGTGGCAGGCGAGCATTCTACCACTGAACCACCGATGCTTATAAAAAATGGCCATATTTAGGTATTCATTCCATTCCGGATTACTCCGCGTAAAAAAAAAGTTCTTCAAATGAAAAAAAGAAATAGCCAAAAATACTAATCAAAATGCAGCCGAAAATTTTCCTCAGGTTTATAAAAAGCGACATGCAAAATTTGGTACCAATTGGTTCAGTAGTTTTTGACTTTATCGCGAAACTGACAGACATTGACTTTTATATCTATAGAGATAATCCAAATTGTGCCATATCATCAAACTATTAAAATATTTTAATACATCTTATATATATAAAAATCAATGTTTGTATGTTTGTTTGTTTGTATGTCCGGTATACAAATTCGCAGTAGTTCACTAATTCAAGCCAAAATTTCCATACATAGGTAAAAAAATACGGGGAAGACGATAGGCTATTTTAAAAAATATATAAATCAATTAATAAAACTAAATATTCAAATTATTCTACTTAGCTCACGAACAGCGCCCTCTATCAAAGATTAGATTAAATTATGCTGATGCAAACAAATAGATAATGCTAATAACAAACAATTATAAAAAAAATCTTATCTAAATATATATCACTCGGGTAGATATGCACACGGGTCAAACCCGGGGCGAAGCCCGGGTCACCTGTCTAGTATTTAATAAAAAACAATTACTTTGATTTCACTCTAAACAAATTTCGAGACAATATTAAGACCAAATCCAAAAAAATAACTAGCGTGTGACATTTCAGTAACAGCATTGTTACCATCTATATACAAAACATCTTAATACCTCATGTTTCTAATTGTACCTCATCACAAATGACATGGGCTCTAAATAGATCATCAAATCACATTTAGATAAAGTAAGACATTTTTCCAGTCCCTCTCATTGTTTAGGATTGGTCATTAACTCTTCTTTTTGGAGGAGGTAAGAAACACACCTGGGGCATGTCATTGGACATATGTCCTTCAATGGGAACTTTGGTTTAAAGCTACATGACAAGACAACTGACTTATATAACTGACATAGAAGCAATGAAGATAAACTCAGACATCTTCTCTCTTATCTCCACACTGGGTAAAGTAGAATGCGTCTGCCTCTGTCATTAAGACTGGGAGCACTACTCAGTGGCAGAGGTCGACTTAGCTCTAAAAGAAATGGCCGCCTCTGACATGAGGAACAGACGACATGTGCAGCCGCTCCTAACATGGAGTACAAACGCTGCTCATCCTGTACCCCTGGAACAGGAGCCCTTACAGGGTACTATCAGCTGGGTCAGGTGAGCCCAGGTTTTTTAGTGAGCTTGTTACTGCTCCCCCTCCACCTTTTTCATCTGGGCTTGGGACCGGCAAAGGCGGAGTTTAAAACCCAGACATGACTAGATCCTACAGGAACTGCAATAACTGTCACAACACCCAACTCACTCCGGACCATATATACCCGGCCATCCTTGCAGCCCTCTATATGGCAGGCATCAATCCAGAAGAGGACATCCATACGAACAAGGTACCTTTGTTGACAGGTATTGTGATCAGGGTGCATGGACCGATCTCATCTGCTCCATGGACAAGACACCACCACCACAACTGACTTATGATGCATTAGTGCGCCATCTGTTATGAAAATTTAAAACTATTAGAGTAGCATATGATTATTTTAAAAATGAAACATAGATTAAACTGGCTAAACCACTGGGAGGGCTCACCACTGATGAGCCAGGCCCTCCCATTAATTTTTCCATTGCAGTAAGGGCAGTAGAAATTGTTTAATTTTTAAAAGAATCATACGCGTCTATAATATTTCCCAATTTTCACAACTGACTTAATTTGCAACCGCGCTTGTGCTCTGAAAGATTTATAAATAAAGGAAATTCTTCCTCCAAATATTCTCATTCAGATTAAGTTAGGTTAGCCTAGGCTTGTTTGGGTTAGGTTAGCCTAGGTTTGTTTGGGTTAGGTTAGGTTAGCCTAGGTTTGATTGGGTTAGGTTTATTTGGGTTAGGTTAGCCTAGGTTTGATTGGGTTAGGGTAGGTTAGCCTAGGTTTGTTTGGGTTAGGTTAGGTTAGCCTAGGTTTGTTTGGGTTAGGTTAGGTTTGTTTGGGTTAAGTTAGTCTAGGTTTGTTTGGTTTAGGTTAGGTTTGTTTGGGTTAGGTTAGCCTAGGTTTGATTGGGTTTGGATAGGGTTAGGGTAGGTTAGCCTAGGTTTGTTTGGGTTAGGTTAGGTTTGTTTGGGTTAGGTTAGGTTTGTTTGGGTTAGGTTAGCCTAGGTTTGTTTGGGTTAGGGTAGCCTAGGTTTGTTTGGGTTAGGTTAGCCTAGGCTTGTTTGGGTTAGGTTAGCCTAAGCTTGTTTGGGTTAGGGTAGGTTACTCTAGGTTTGTTTGGGTTAGGGTAGGTTAGCAAGTCATATAGCCATAATTAAAGCCCCTAATCAAGGAAGGGTTATACAATCCCGACACCCCATCTGCGGTCACATGGCCCCAAAAACAGGGAGGATCTCTTCGAGTTTCTCTCGTCTAGACCTGGACATAGGGTCATTCTTGCCGAGTTTCTCGGCACAGCCGCCGAGCGTGCTCGCGACTACCATCCAACGATTCAAAGAGGAATATCCGAGCTCAGGCTGGCTCTCGGCTCCTGACGGAATCCAGATGTAAATATTCCATTACTGACTCTTGACTGAGTGCAATTGTTGACTAAATAGTCAATAAAGTTTATTTTTAATTGTCATTGTCATATAGCCATAATGTTGTGGTAAACTTTAAACATTATTGCCTTGTATTAATTTATGCCTAACTTGTCCTTATTGTTTGCAGAAGAGCATTGCTCGATGCAAATATTTATATATAATTCTACTGTCCTAAAAGCTTATGTCCATAGTTTGATTAAATACCATTTCTAAGATTCTACCTTTCAGTGTAGCATATAAAAGCAGAATGAACCAATACAGTATTAGAGCTCTAAAGAAGCGGTCTGGTAGATTAAATTGGCAAAACCGCTGGGAGGGTTCACCACTGATGAGCCAAGGCCTTCCAATATTTTTTCATCGCAGTAAGGACAGTAGAAGTTTGATTTATTTCTGAAAAGAAACATTCACGTCTTAATGTCTCCACATTTATTTTAAACATTATTATTAATAACAACAATTATTTATTTGTAGTTTTTAACCTTTAACATCCTTCTAACCTCACTCTGCTGATGAATAATACTGGTTTCTAATTGTCCAATGGAAGCATTTAACAGTTAGAATGGTATCATTTGCCAAAGAACTTATTTACCATATATTAAACAGATAATCAGGGTAAGGGTTCTAGGAGATCTTTAACTATTATATAGTAATTTTATGCGGAATATATGATATATTACGTCTTGGACTAATATTTAAATACGAGTTAAATATCAATATCGTTAAAAAATTCTAGTTTTTGCACAAGTTTATAATATAATAATATAATCAAACCTTGCTTTTAACTTTTAAATTCGAAAAAAAAAAATGATACTCTTAAAATTATTACTTAATTTAGGGGCGATTATTTTTATATAAATATTTACGTTAAAAACTAAAAGCCTGTATTAAATGTTCACCTAATAACATCTTAAGTCACGGACATATGTTTGTAAACATTAGGAAATGGTCAAAATATATAAATAGACAATTTTAGAAATATAGAAGACAAATAAAAAGAATTATTTTATTTATTAAAATAAAAAATTGAGATTATTTAAATTTAAGAATTCAAATGTATATATAATTTTTAAATATTTATTGATCAACCATGGGAACAAGAAAAATGATCATTTGCCTATGATTTTTTTTTTTAGAAAAGCATATAAGGGGTCTGTTTCTTTCTTTGTTTTTTTTTTTTACATTTTTTTTATTATACAAAATGCATAGGTTTTACCCATTAAAGAAAATATTTTTAAAATATCATTATTGGTATTCTTTTATCGACTTTTAAGCGTGATTTATATTTTAGACTAGCCTAATGGATATTTATAACCTAGGTTCCTGTATTAGCCTAATGTGCCAGGAAACTAAGCAGATTTTATTGTTGCATGGACAAGAATATGATTCAAAATACTATTGTTAAAAACTTTTGAACCATAAATATTTCTCACAATGAGTTTCTTTTTATTACTATAATTTTTATTTTTATTGTATTTTAGAAAGGATTTTTTTTATTAACAAATTATAATTTTGTGTGATGTTTATATATTAATTACTCATTGCATTTCTTCTATTTTATAAATTCTAATGGGTTCTGGCATGTTGAATATATAAATTTTCGTGACATCCTGATATTTGTATTTCCTAGTTTTCTATGTGACAATATAAAAAGAAACTCATTGTGAGGAATATTTATTGTTTTGAAATGTGCTAGAATATGTTGCTGCTTCTGCGCTTACTATAGTATTGATGGAAATTAAGGGACTGTTCATGGAGTCTCTTCCTACTTCCATGAAACATTCCACTATGTACAGTACACGTCCATGATGAGCAAAGTTCAGCAAACTTGCTTACACCCGCCGACCTGAGAACGCAGCTTCCTGGCACACTATCACCCCCAGACTGT
This sequence comes from Cordylochernes scorpioides, assembly GCA_030710605.1. NCBI lineage: Eukaryota > Metazoa > Arthropoda > Arachnida > Pseudoscorpiones > Chernetidae > Cordylochernes > Cordylochernes scorpioides. The sequence continues at coordinate 133,781,384 of CP092865.1, read as the reverse complement.
TTGCTCCCTGACATTTCAACCGACACTAACTTGAAGACATCTTGCTGTTGCACTGATTTCATGACTATGGGGACAGGAGAGCCCTGACGCTTCAATATCGTAGAAGAATTATCTTTATTTTTATATCTATAAATTCCTAGTAGAGGGCAGTCACATTTGAAATCTTTAGTATTGAAAAGCTTGGGAGCCCAATAGGAAATAGTCGATATTTTTTCAATTTTTACCATTCAAATGGGAGCATTTTAAGTGGTGCTTGAAAGTCGTTGCGAACTTATTAAGAATGTTTCAGAACTACATACGTTTGTAGAATAAAATCTCAAAGATTTTCAATGTAGTAATACAAGTAGAGTAGTAATACAAGTAGTAGTACAAGTAGAGTCCGAATTTTCTTAAGACTGTACAAGTAGAAGGCTCATGTACATGTAAGTGTCCAGAGTTATGTGTTACTAATAGTATATAGAGTTGACACATAATGGAATAGGCCTGAAAAACCAAGGAATAATGTGAGAACACTTGGAAATGATCATTTAGCCATTGAGTCTGGTTGAAATCATTATTGGGAGCTGGTGTTGGAATCGTGGGACTTTCAATAATATTGCTGGCATATGGAATTTATAGACATATAAGGATCCCGGGAATACTGTGGCATTTTCACAGGCCTTGGAACTTTATATAGGAAGGCCTGGCTCACCAATCTCTTGAAGTAATTGGCTTTCTGTACCATTGGGCAGACTACATTATTCCCGGTTATGCTGCCATGAATATGATTGGTAGCGCCAAAACCTGGCTGAACCTACACAAGATAAGCTTCACCAGCTGGGAAAATTTCAAGAGCCGTCTAATTGAAGATTTTGCCTCAGACGCCAACAAATAAGAAATGAAGATGAGACTAAACATGATGCAACAGTGGAATGAACCTGCAATCAGGTTTGCCGAGGATATCCTTGTACTGTGCAACAAGGTCGACCCCCAAATGGAAGAAGAGACTAAAATAAACTGGGTTATTGGAGGGTTAAAGAAAGAATACTCTTTTGCCCTCTACCTAAACCCTCCTAAAAATATCAAAGAACTTCTAGAAATTTGTAAAAAGCTGGATTTGTTTGAAAATAATTACCAAGAACATGTAGAAAAATCAAAAGCTCTATATAATGGACCACGCTCTCCTCGTACCCATCATCAAGAGCAATGGAAGAATGCTCCGTCGTTCAGAACACCGTACCAGAACACCTCCAAGCCCCAGGCCCCCGCTCCGAGGTACTACCAGAACACCCCCAAGCCCCAGGCCCCCTCTCCTAGGTACTACCAGAACAAGCCTCTGCCCCAGGTATCTGCCCCTAGACGATCTTACACTCCCAATCCTGAGCCAAAACCGGTCTACCCAAGGAAAACATACAATAAGAGTTCAGATTCAAACAGGAATAGGACAGAAGACGGGAGATCAATATGTTTCAAGTGTAACAAGCCAGGACACGTAGCGCGGTATTGCAGAGTCAGGTTTGTAAGAATTGTGGAAGAGGACCCCATAGTTACACAAGACAAGGTCGAAGAAGAAATTCGAATGGATAATGGAGCTGAGAAGTCGAGACCTCTGCTCTACGCTGACGTAAGTAATAGCACGCACTCGAGTATCCCTACAAGGAATAGATATGCCGCATTGGAAGATTTAAACTAAGCATCGCGCCTGAGTCCGTCAATCAAAGCAAGTCGACCATAAATGGAATTAAAAAGTTGGACCCCAAATATAAAATGAACATTATCGTGGATAGAATCGGTATTTGCGAAGCTTTGATTGATACAGGTTCCGATCTTTCAGTGGTCGACCTTAGTACAGCTCTTAATACAGGTCTTGAAATAATAAATCCTGATAAAATGTGCTCCGGACCCGATGGCAAAGAATTAGACACCGTAGGAAATATTGTTTTAAATATAAAATGTAATGACAAAGCAATTACACATCAATTTGGCCATATAACTAGTCAACATGGTATAAAACCAGCGGAGCATAATATCAAGGATATTAGAGATTTTCCTCGGCCCAAAAAGATAAAAGAAGTTCAATCATTTTTTAGGAATGTGCTCATATTATTGAAAATTTATCAAAGGTTTTTCGAAAATTGCTGATCCATTAACCAGTCTTATAAAAAAGAATGTACCTTTTAGCTGGACAGAAAATCAAGAAAAGCATTTCAAACCCTTAAAGTAGCATTGATAAATCCCCCAATATTAGGGCACTTTGATCCGAATGCAACTACTTACATTCATACTGATGTATCTAACATCGGCCTGGGTGCAACATTAGTCCAAAAGTTCGGCGATAAAGAAAAGGTGATCTCATATTTAAATCGAACACTGAGCAAACCTGAGCAAAATTATTCGACTACCGAAAAAGAATGTCTAGCTGTTGTGTGGTCAATGTCCAAGTTACGACCCTACCTATATGGAAGGCACTTCAAGATCATAACTGATCATCATGCACTATGCTGGCTTAAGAATCTGAAAGATCCGACCGGCCGATTAGCACGATGGGCACTGAAGGTTCAGGAATATAATTTCGAAATATACATAAATCGGGTAAAAACATCTGGACGCTGATGATCTATCTAGAGGACCCTTACCAGAAAACTAATGGAGCGAAGATTATGAAAGACTATTTCCGAATCAAATAATAGACGAAAAGGATGATTTAATTGAGAATATTAAGGAAAACCTTAGTGGAAATAAGCGTTCAATTACACAGAACGTTAAAAAGGAAAATGGGTGTCTCTACAAGAAAAATCCAAATCCTGAAGGTAGGGCATGGTTGCTGGTAGTGCCAAAGAAGAGAAGGAAGGAAATCCTGAGTGAATACCACAACCATATGCTGAATGGCCATCTGGGCGTCGCCAGAATCACTTACCGATTGAAGAATAAATACTACTAGCGGATGTACCCGGCTTCGCCCGGGTTTTACCCGAGTAAAGGTTTGTCTAACGAACATTTGTTTAAACAATTCTCTATAAACTTATAAAAAAATAATAGATATATTTTGATAATTTGAAACTCGTAAATTTGAATCTCTCGATAAAATGAACATTTTTTCCCGGTCCCTTGAAAAATACTCGATAAGTTGAATAAAATCAATATTAATTGGTTCCCTCGGTAATTGGAAGTTAAAGGAATAGTATCTTGCCTTGGAATTGTATCATTATTCTTGTCTCAAATAAATTGCCGTGTCATCCTGAATTTTGTCTTTCCTAATTTTCTACATTACAAAATCATCATTTTATCTATTCTCCCAATATATATGTTGTAGATAAATGATGAAACTAACTTTGACTTGTGCGCAATTAATAGGTAGAAAATCTTACTTTTGATAAATAATTTTTAAGATAATAAACTTAGTGATAATAAAATTTATAGATAAAAACTTGTTATCATCGTCGCAATGGGGGCGCTGCTTGCGAGTTAAATCTACAAATCTGCAAATAACTCTATGGATATTCAAGATATTCAAGAAATTATTTTTTAAAAACCTTCCCGGGGATATACCTAAAAATATACCGAAATTTCACGGCGATTAGATGTATGGTGTTTGAATCTATAGAGTACAGACAGACAGACATTCAAATATATATATATATATTGATTGGCCTTCCATGCTGAAAGATGTTTCCGAATTTGTAAAGACGTGCCATCTTTGTCAAAGTCTGAAAGGTTCAAATCACTTGCCATCTGGACTTTTACAACCTATTCCCCCAGCTAAATACCCTTTTGAAAGAATCGGAATTGACTTTGTTGGCCCATTGCCATCAACGAAAAGAAGAAGGAAATGGATAATTGTTGTTTTAATGTCCATCTATACAGAGAGCCAAACAACAACTGACTCACCCGTGCAGCCGAGGTCACGCTCCGCTGCGTCACGTGGGGAAACATAGGTAGATGTTTTCTTACATCTTCTCAGCACATCCCCCTTTTTAAGACTTGAAATATATATATACATTACAAACTTTAAATGCATAATATAATCAATAATGAAGGCGATCCACAGGTTTAACAATTCGTCCACTCCGGGTTCTTATCTGGCCGTCTTCTGAGTCGTTAGAGGGATAATCCACAACTGGGGGCTTTTCATTTTCAACCAGTTCCTCCCCCGAAAAGGTCGGCGTCGATGGGTCGGCTGGATATTGCACTGTAACTCCTTTTCGTAGATGGAACCTGTTTCGACGTAAAGTCCCAACTGGAGTATCAACCATATACGACCTTGGTGTCGATGCTTTCTTCTTTACAATCCCCCAGGTTCGCATATCTGTAATCCAAACCGTGTCACCTTCGGATAGCTCCTCCATGTCCGTAGCTCCGCAGCGTCGATCATATCTGGATTTCATATCCTTTCTCCTTCTCCCCTCCTTTCTTTTCAGGGTCTGAGAGTCCACCAACTTTGGATTAAGATTCTCTGGTGCAATTGGCAAGGTCGTTCGGAGTTTACGTCCCATGAGAAGCTCAGCAGGGCTGTAACCGTTCTCCAAAGGGGTCGATCGATACTCCAGGAGTCCAAGCGATGGGTCTTGATTTTTCTTGAGGATCAACTTAGCAATTTTCACACCTGCTTCTGCCATCCCATTGCTCTGCGGGAATCGAGGACTTGAAGTGACATGTGTGAATCCGTACTGCCTTGCGAAATTTTCAAATTCACGAGCAGCTCCAAATTGCGTCCCATTATCGCTTACAACAGTTTCTGGTATTCCATGTCGGGCAAATATGGATTTGCAACTACGCACCACCACACTGGCTGTGAGCCGATCCAGCTGAATCATTTCAGGAAAGCGAGAATAATAGTAAATGACGACTAGATACCACTTATTCTCGAACTTGAACAAATCCATTCCAATCTTTTGCCACGGTCGTGTAGGAAAGTTGGTTGGTATCAAAGGTTCATGTTTTGAGACGGCTTCCTGGATACAGACACTGCACTTTCTGACCGTTTCCGCGATCTCCTCCGAAATTCCAGGCCACCATACCGTCTCACGTGCGCGAAGTCTTGTTTTTGTAATCCCGAAGTGCCCAGCATGCAACTTATCTAGGATCTCCAGTCTCATACTTGCTGGAATAACAAGACGACAGCTACGCATCAGTAGTCCATTTTGAACGCCGAGTTCATCCTTGACATGCCAATAAGAGAGCAGAGCCTGTGACATCTTCTTCTTATCTGGCCAGCCTTGCTCAAGGTAGTTGACTACTGCTTTCAGGGTCGTATCTTCTTGTTGAGCTTCAAAAATCTTCGTCAACATCTCGTCTTTGTCGGTTATACTCGAGAGAACTGCATTTATATACGCTGAGGTTGGCCGTTCGTCTTCACCTCCCTCGGTTGTAAGAAGTAGTTGTCTGGATAATGCATCGGCATCAAGCAGCTCCTTTCCAGGGATATGCACTTCAGGGAATTCCTTGACCGGGTTAATTCTCGTCGCACCCACTTCAATTCGCCTCGCCAGGTTCAAGAGCTCACATGCCCGGCGACTCAGAAGAGGTTCACTCAAACGACGAATGACATAAATCTTCTCCTTGATTTCATAATTGCCATTTCGCAGCGTTGATATAAACATACCCACAGTCTGAAGTTCGGAGAATTCAGCAGCTCTAAGGTTGATATCACTTTCCACTAGTCGTTGCTGTCCCATTATCTTCTTGAAGAGACACAGAGGAACACATGTAACATCCGCCTGGGAGTCGAGCTTGAACTTCACCTGTTTCCCGTTCACTTGGATTTCTGCTGTCCATCGCCTCCTGCACTCGCCTTCATCATCATCGAGATTAGATGAATCCTCCACAGATGAGACCTCCAGGAGAAAACCAATTTCTTCATCAAGTTCAGAAACAGCTTTGACCTCAGCAGTCTTCGCCTGCTTATCTGGGCAGCAATTTGCAAAATGGCCAGTTTTTGAACATAGGTAACATCTTTGTCCTTCAGCACGGCAAGCCTGTCCTTCCTTGTGGGTGAAACCTCCGCATTTTGGACATCGTGATCTTGTCTTGGCTGACTTCTCCTTCTTCCTCGAAGGCTGCTGTTGTTGTTTCGGTGAATGTTTCTTCGAGTTGAACTTCACCTGATTGACCTTTTGGCTTGTTGAGGGACGCTGCAGGTCGACTTGCTGCTGTCGAACGGCTTCCTGCTGACGAACCATTTTCACCGCCTTTTCCAAAGTCAGTTCGCTGTCCAACTGCATTCTTTCAGACAAAGCTTTGTCCCTCACTCCAACCACTATTCGGTCACGGATCAACTGCTCATGAAGACCCTCAAATTCGCAACTATCAGCCAATTTGTACAATGAAGTGATGAATTCGTCCACTGGCTCCCGATCCTCTTGAATTCTTGAATTAAATTTCGCACGTTCGTAGATAATATTCTTTCTGACACAGAAGTGGCTGTCGAACGCCTTGAGGACGGAATCAATTTTCGTTGCCTCTTCCTCCTTTTCGAACTTGAAGGTCCTGAATATATCATCCGCGCGGTCGCCCATCAAGTACATGAACAAATCGATCTTGTCCGCCTCCTCTTTCTTCTTCATTCCACTGACCACGAGGTATCGTTCGAATCTCTTCCTCCATTTGGGCCATTCGTTGGGAGTCGAGAAGTCGAAAGTTTCTGGAGGTTGAATCTGAGCCATGTTGAATTATCTTCCAAGGTACGCAAAAATCGATATTTTGCAATATACGGGTTCGTATTTTATCCAGCTATCGCTGCCACCATGTTTTAATGTCCATCTATACAGAGAGCCAAACAACAACTGACTCACCCGTGCAGCCGAGGTCACGCTCCGCTGCGTCACGTGGGGAAACATAGGTAGATGTTTTCTTACATCTCCTCAGCACAATTGTGTTGACTGATTATTATACCAAGTATGCTGAAACAAAGGCAGTATTAGAAGCAACCGTGAAAGAAGTCTCTACATTTTTAATCGGACATATTATTTTACGTCACGGGGCCCCAAGATTTCTTATTAGCGATAGAGGTTCATAATTCACTAGCAATTTGATTAAGGAGGTAATGAAAATGTACAAAGTTAAACATTGCTTCACAACGAGCTACCATCCCCAGACTAACGGACTAACGGAACGGCTAAATAGAACTTTAATCAATATGATCAGCATGTATGTGAACACAGACCAGAAGAACTGGGACGAAATAATACCACGATTCAAGAAACCACAGGCTACTCTCCATTTTTCCTGTTGTTTGGGAGGGAACCCATGTCCCTCTTGGACAACTAGAATATTCTAACGGACAGTAACATCGATGATTACGACGAATATATAGAAAATTACTTAGATAAAATTGCAAGGACGAGACAGGTAGTCGTTAACAACATAGAGAAGTCTCAAGAAAGAAAAGGAAAGAAACTATGACAAAAGACACAATGAGAAAATTTATGAACCGGGACATTTAGTGGCAGTTTGGACACCAGTCGGGAAAATCGGAAAATGTGAAAAACTATTGAGGAAATATTTTGGCCCATATCGAATATTAAAGAAGCTGTCTAACGTAAATTACTTAATTGAGCCGAAAGATAATCCTGGCCAAGACCCATTGATTGTCCATGTCTCAAGACTCAAACCCTATTTTGAGAGAATTGATGAGGTAACTCACGAGGACGTGATGACCTCTGGAAAGGGGGAAGTGTTGCATCATGGCTAATGAACCTATTTTATTGTAATTTGTAATATTATTTTCATATATATTTTAAATTCAAATTTATATTTTATATTTACTTATTTTATTAAAGGGAATATATGTATTATAAACAGAATATATGTATTATAGAATCAACATTTGTATTTTGGTACACTGTGTGACTTCACTGCTCTCTTTGATGTGATAAATAAATAAATAATTCTGGAGGCTACTTAAAGTAGAGTTATCTCATTATTCCCTTATATTAATTTGTAGGATGGTTGAAACACGTTCTGGTAAGATGCAAGACCCGGCACAGGAGAGAATTAAGGTTGAAGAGTCTGCCAAGCCGCAACCTGGGGTGAAACAATATATAACATAATGGATATTGTATATAATGTTATATTGTTAATTTGGATTTTTAATTTTATTCTAATTATATTTTAATTGCTTATGTAATTCTGTCATAATCTTTACTATTATATATAAATCTAGTTTCATATTTTTGATTTATTTATTAGAATGCCAGACGCTTACTACGCCCAAAATGTCCGATATTATTTTTTCCTTTTGGGGCCGGCGTTAAGGGTTGTACACATAGTATCCTCAGTGAACCACACTCTTTTGTCACCCTCTTGTGGTAGTCCAATACTGTCTGGAAGTTTATTAAAAATTCCAGTCCAGCCCGATCACATTTTTAATGAACGTCAGTCGTTCTATACGCTAGAGAAACGGTTGCGCCTATTCGGTGGGTTTTTAAGAGAAATATATAAATTCTATTTTCTAGTCTATTTCCGAACATCACAGAAATCGAGAAGTGGGAATTTTGTACACTTGCAATGTTTGTGTAGGGTTGAAAAATTCTATTAAATACCAGATTTCTACTTAGTCAGGAAGTTTTGTAGTTGAAGTATTGTATATTAATACAAATGTCCTATAAGCTTATGCCCATAGTTTTCTTGAAAACCATTTCTGAGATTCTACCCTTCAGTGCTGCGTATATAAGCAGAACCGTCGAATACAGTATTAGAGTTCTAAGAACCGGTCTGGTGGATTAAATCGCTGGGATGGTTCACCACTGATGAGCCAAGCCCTCCCAATATAATTTTTCGTCGCAGTAAGGACAGTAGAATTTTGTATTGTATATAAAATAAATATTCGTGCTTAAATCCTTTCATTTGATATATATTGTTACATCATGATTAATGGCGTATTTATTATATTATTTTTAATATATTTGAAATTTAAATTATATATTTATTTATTTTTATATTCTATGATATTTATTTAAAACAGATTATTTTTAGATTATCATCATTTGTATTTAGGTACACTGTGACTTCACTGCTCTCTTTGATGTGAGAAAATAAATAAATTATTCTGGTGGCTACATAAAGTAGACTTATCTCATTATTCCCTTTTATAAATTTGTAGGATGGTTGAAACACGCTCTGGTAAGATGCAAGACCCAGCACAGGAGAGAATCAAGGCTGAAGAGTCTGCCAAGCCGCAACCTGGTGCAACAATTGGTAGAGATGCTAGTTCCGACCCAGTTGTCCTGAATCCCAACATCGACATCCCCAAGTATGATGGAACAGAAGACCCTCGCCCATGGATTGAATCTCTTGAAGAAATTGGCTTCCTGTACCATTGGGCAGACTACATTATCTCCCGTTATGCTGCCATGAATATGATTGGTAGCGCCAAAACCTGGCTGAACCTACACAAAGTAAGTTTCACCAGCTGGGAAAATTTCAAGAGCCGCCTAATTGAGGATTTTGCCTCAGACGCCAACAAAGAAGAAATGAGGATGAGATTAAACAGGATACAACAGTGGAATGAACCTGCAATCAGGTTCGCAGAGGATATCCTTGTACTGTGCAACAAGGTCGACCCCCAAATGGAAGAAGAGACTAAAATAAACTGGGTTATTGGAGGGTTAAAGAAAGAATACTCTTTTGCCCTTCACCTAAACCCTCCTAAAAATACCAATGAACTTCTAGAAATTTGTAAAAAGCTGGATTTGTTCGAAAAGAATTACCAAGAACGTGCAGAAAAATCAAAAGCTCTTTATAATGGACCACGCTCTCCTCGTCCCCATCATCAAGAGCAATGGAAGAATGCTACGTCGTTCAGAAGACCATATCAGAACACCTCCAAGCCCCAGGCCCCCGCTCCGAGGTACTACCAGAACACCTCCAAGCCCCAGGCCCCCACTCCGAGGTATTACCAGAACAAGCCTCTGCCCCAGGTATCTGCCCCTAGACGATCTTACACTCCCAATCCTGAGCCAAAACCGGTCTACCCAAGTAAAACATACAATAAGAATCCAAATTCAAATAGGAATAGGACAGAAGACGGGAGACCAATATGTTTCAAGTGTAACAAGCCAGGACACGTAGCGCGGTATTGCAGAGTCAGGTTTGTAAGAATTGTGGAAGAGGACCCCATAGTTACACAAGACAAGGTCGAAGAAGAAATCCGAATGGATAATGGAACTCAGAAGTCGAGACCTCTGCTCTACTCTGACGTAAGTAATAGCCCGTACTCGAGTATCCCTACAAGGAATAGATATGCTGCATTAGAAGATTTAAACTAAACATCGCGCCTGAGTCCGTCAATCAAAGCAAGTCGACCATAAATGGAATTAAAAAGTTAGACCCCAAATATAAAATGAACATTAACGTGGATAGAATCGGTATCTGCGAAGCTTTGATTGATACAGGCGCCGATCTTTCAGTGGTCGACCTTAGTACAGCTCTTAACACAGGTCTTGAAATAATAAATCCTGATAAAATGTGCTCCGGACCCGATGGCAAAGAATTAGATATCGTAGGAAATATTATTTTAAATATAAAATTTGATGACAAAACAATTACACATCAATTTGTGATAATGAGAACACATTTGCGAATATTTATACTTGGACGTGATTTTCTTAAGAAAATGAACGCAAAAATTGATTGTCAGCGTGAAATAATCAAATATGACTTGACAGAAAATCGTGACGTAATCAAATATCAACAGAAGAAAATAAAAAGTGCAAAGGATGCCATTATACCAGAACTTTCTATTAAATTGATTAATGCATTTGTAGAAGCAGAGGATGGCGAATACATCATCGAGGAGAACCATAAAATGTTTCAAACAAATGGACTTCGACTAGCGAGAAGCTTAATAAATGTTGTGAATAAGGAAACATATATCTGGATAACAAACCCTTACCCTCGACCATTAAAAATATTAAAAAACCAAACATTGTGCTTTGGAAGCCAGCCAGCCGAAGTGAATCTTATGGAAGAAAGTGAACAAAAAGAGCATGAAGAACCCCAATTTCAGATAAACGAAAATTTAGCATATACGGAAAAGGAGCAATTGAAACAAGTTTTGGAAAGGTACGAGGATTTGTTTTCGTCGGGATTAGGAAGATCCAACTTAGCGAAACATCGGATCGATACAGAAGGCGCGAAACCGATCAAACACAAGCCGTATAGGGTGAGCGCGAAAGAGCGAGAAATCATAAAAGAACAAATTGATGAAATGCTCAGAGACGGCATAATTAGACCATCCTCGAGTCCATGGTCCTTCCCTGTAATCTTGGTCAAGAAGCGAGATGGTAAGTACAGATTTTGCGTTGACTACAGAAAATTGAATGATGTAACAGTGAAGGATGTTTACCCAATTCCCAGAATTGATGAAGTATTGGATACACTTCAAGGATCCAAATACTTTTCAGCAATTGACCTTAAATCAGGATATTGGCAAGTAGAGGTTGAGGAGAAAGATAAAGAAAAGACAGCCTTCACTACAGCACATGGCCTATATGAGTTCAACGTAATGCCCTTTGGTCTATGCAATGCCCCTGCTACATTTGAGAGGAACATGGAAAATATGCTTGGTAATCTTAGATGGCAAATTTGCTTATGTTATCTAGATGACGTAATCATTTATAGCTCGGATTTTTCAACACATCTCAAAAGAATAGAAGCTGTTTTAAAATGTTTTCGCGAGGCTAATTTAAAATTGAACAACAAAAAATGCCAATTTGCTTTCGAAGAACTGGAGATTCTTGGCCATATAACTAATCAACATGGTATAAAACCAGCGGAGCATAATATCAAGGCTATTAGAGATTTTCCTCGGCCCAAAAAGATAAAAGAAGTTCAATCATTTTTAGGAATGTGCTCATATTATAGAAAATTTATCAAAGGTTTTTCAAAATTGCCGATCCATTAACCAGTCTTATAAAAAAGAATGTACCTTTTACCTGGACAGAAAATCAAGAGAAAGCATTTCAAACCCTTAAAGTAGCATTGATAAATCCTCCAATCTTAGGGCACTTTGACCCGAATGCAATTACTTACATTCATACTGACGCATCTAACATCGGCCTGGGTGCAACATTAGTCCAAAAGTTCGGCGATAAAGAAAAGGTTATCTCATATTTAAGTCGAACACTGAGCAAACCTGAGCAAAATTATGCGACTACCGAAAAGAATGTCTAGCTGTTGTGTGGTCAATGTCCAAGTTACGACCCTACCTATATGGAAGGCACTTCAAAATCGTAACTGATCATCACGCACTATGCTGGCTTAAGAATCTGAAAGATCCGACCGGCCGATTAGCACGATGGGCACTGAAGATTCAGGAATATAATTTCGAAATCATACATAAATCGGGTAAAAAACATCTGGACGCTGATGGTCTATCTAGAGGACCCTTGCCTGAAAACGAATGGGACGAAGATTATGAAAGACTATTTCTGAATCAAATAATAGACGAAAAGGATGATTTTATTGAGAATATTAAGGAAAACCTTAGTGGAAACAAGCGTTCAATTACACAGAACTTCAAAGAAGAAAATGGGTGTCTCTACAAGAAAAATCCAAATCCTGAAGGTAGGGCATGGTTGCTGGTAGTGCCAAAGAAGAGAAGGAAGGAAGTCATGAGTGAATACCACAACCATATGCTGAATGGCCATCTGGGCGTCGCCAGAACCACTTACCGATTGAAGAATAAATACTATTGGCCTTCCATGTTGAAAGATGTTTCAGAATTTGTAAAGACGTGCCATCTTTGCCAAAGTCGGAAAGGTTCAAATCACTTGCCTTCTGGACTTCTACAACCTATTCCCCCAGCTAACTACCCTTTTGAAAGAATCGGAATTGACTTTGTTGGCCCCTTGCCATCAACGAAAAGAAGAAGGAAGTGGATAATTGTGTTGACTGATTATTATACCAAGTATGCTGAAACAAAGGCAGTATCAGAAGCAACCGTGAAAGAAGTCTCTGCATTTTTAATCGAACATATTATTTTACGTCACGGGGCCCCAAGATTTCTTATTAGCGATAGAGGTTCACAATTCACTAGCAATTTGATGAAGGAGGTAATGAAAATGTGCAAAGTGAAACACTGCTTCACAACGAGCTACCACCCCCCAGACTAACGGACTAACGGAACGGCTAAATAGAACTTTAATCAATATGATCAGCATGTATGTGAACACAGACCAAAAGAACTGGGATGAAATCCTCCCTTTTATCACCCACGCGTATAATACCACGATTCAAGAAACCACAGGCTACTCTCCATTTTTCCTGTTGTTTGGAAGGGAACCCATGTCCCTCTTAGACGACGAGAATATCCCAACGGACAGTAACATGGACGATTACGACGAATATATAGAAAACTACTTAGATAAAATAGCAAGGACGAGACAGGTAGTCATTAACAACACAGAGAAGACTCAGGAAAGAATGAAAAGAAACTATGACAAAAAACACAATGAGAAAATCTATGAACCAGGACATTTAGTGGCAGTTTGGACACCAGTCAGGAAAATCGGAAAATGCGAAAAACTATTGAGAAAATATTTTGGCCCATATCGAATATTAAAGAAGATGTCTAACGTAAATTACTTAATTGAGCCGAAAGATAATCCTGGCCAAGACCCATTGATTGTCCATGTCTCAAGACTCAAACCCTATTTTGAGAGAATTGATGAGGTAACTCACGAGGACGTGACGACCTCTGGAGAGGGGGAAGTGTTACATCATGATTAATGGCGTATTTATTATATTATTTTTAATATATTTGAAATTTAAATTATATATTTATTTATTTTTATATTCTATGATATTTATTTAAAACAGATTATTTTTAGATTATCATCATTTGTATTTAGGTACACTGTGACTTCACTGCTCTCTTTGATGTGAGAAAATAAATAAATTATTCTGGTGGCTACATAAAGTAGACTTATCTCATTATTCCCTTTTATAAATTTGTAGGATGGTTGAAACACGCTCTGGTAAGATGCAAGACCCAGCACAGGAGAGAATCAAGGCTGAAGAGTCTGCCAAGCCGCAACCTGGTGCAACAATATTGTATATATTGAAAATTATATACACAAAATTTTGAAAGAAAATATTAAAAAAATAGAAAATTTCCGACCACCCAGAAGTCTGAAATTTTGTCAACTTGCAATGTAATTACGTTTGAAAAGGTACATCAAATTTCAGGCTTCTTGAAAGGAAAATAGTCCATTCCCGTCCACCGAGAAGTTAGAAATTTTGTTAACCTGCAATGTCTTTGGGGTTGAACACATTTACCGAATTTCAGATTTCTAGATGTTCTGTGTATTATAAAAATGGATCATAAAATTTGAACATAAAAATAGAATTCAGTCCATTCCCGATCACCCAGAAGCCTGAAATTTTGTTATCTGGCATTGTCATCAAGTGGTGGTGACTTGTCCATGGAGCAGATCAGATCGGTCCGTGCACCCTGATCACAATACCGGCCAACTGAGGTGCTTTGTTCGTATGGACCGTCAATTTCTGATTTTGTGGCTCCCAGGAATGGGAGGTGCCATTGCCCCGTTAGTCAGCCACATTTCAGAGTTTCCTGTAGGACTTCACGGTTACCGTAGCGACTCGGGACTCACTAAGTCCCCACCGTAATTGTCATCAAGTTTGAAAAATGATACAAAATTTCAGACTTTTAGGTTGTCCACAATATTTCTAGACAGGCAAACAGACGGACAGAGGAGAAAATTAAATAAAAGCTTTCTCAAAAAGATAAGTTTGAGGTTTCCACAAATAAAACTTAATGTTTAAATTTCTCTGAGTGTGAATATGCTTGGGAATGTGATGTGAATGTTTTAGTTATTTATTCAAAAATGACTACCATTAAACAAAGTGTTTTTATTTTACAAACACATATATATTATTATTTTTTTGAATCGTTCTTTTTCAAATATATACATTATATATGAACTATATATACAAACAAGGTGTATTAACAATATAATTTAGAAATGAATATATGAATTTAGTCATTCTAAATATTAATAATTTGGTATAATATAAAAACCTTTTATGAAAAATTATAAAAGGGAATTTTTCTTGGTTATTTCGCACATACAGATATGTATAAATCAATGATATTTTGAAATAATCTTTACAAACAAGAGTAAAAAAAAAATTGTTTTTAAAAATGCGCAAATCTCGATGTTTTTTTTTCAAATTTTTAAAATTTTTGAAGTAAAGTTGATAAAATTCCTTTATTATTTTAATCACAAGAAATTTTATTTGAGGCCTGATAATTATAGGTGAATATATTTCAAAATGGTAAGTAATAAAAGTAATAATTTTATTGATTCTGCGGATTCTTGAAACAGATATAAAATTGAATCCATGTTTTTTATTTCAGGTTCTAAAATGTGTACAGGTATTGTCAAATACTACGATATGTCCATTGATTATGTACAATATAAATGGATTATGCGATGGCGCCCCAAGTAGATTTATTTATTTGAATAAATAGAACTAATCACCTGATAAATTAACCTGCTAACATTATATTTTGTCGATCGCTATATATAATGACTAGACTTATATCTCTGAATAATTTACTCTTACTCTAAGATTAGATGACCTATTCCAGTGAAGGGCAATCTACTTGTTGGCCAAGCAAATATTTATATCTACTCTGTTTAAAATATAAAATAGCGCGAGTTCGGCTGAAATATTTGGACGTGTTTTGGCAATATTTTTGGTCGAGAGATAAGGGTTTCTTATTTTCGAAGCAAACTTTTGCTACCTTCAACATATTTACTGATTAGCTAGGTTACCCGAAGGTCTATTCTTCAGGCCTCGTCTAGTACAAAAGAGTTTCAGGAGTTTTGCAGGGGAAGAAGTAAAGGAAACCTTATTTAAAGAAAGAACCGCAGTATAGCGATATAGGTTTACCTCTCATAACCGACCACCTCCCGACCACATCTATAAAATCTCTACGAGTGAACTAACTATTCGAGTGAGAGGCAACCTCCATTAGAGACCAGAATTATCATTTTTTAAAGACGTTCCTCATGATGGGGTTTTCCATATTTTATTATTCTGAATTGTCATATATCATATGTAAATTTCTAAAATGTGATATTCGTGTTCAAATGATACATTACCCATTTAAATATATAAAAAAAAGACTTTTCATCAGATTTATTGTCTCCGTTTGTACGATCACATGAAATAAAAACTTCTCTTAACCACTGTTAAGGATGAATATATTGGCCAGAAATTATTTTATTCACATTAAGAAAATACATCTGCTGATTGTACGCTACTGAATAATGCTGTTCAGTTGATACGTACTGTTCGGTTACACGATAAGGGAGATAATGCTAGTTTCTTAAAATTACCACCGAATTTATCTAAAAATGTTAAGAAATAGAAATAAACACCGCGATAAATTACCGAAACCGTATTTTTTAACATGATATTTGATATTTATATGTAGTGAAGAGTCCTCAAAAGCGCGATACCAAGTTGAACGGTGGAATCATTTACACCTCACAAAAAGTAATGTTAAATTCTGTTCTTTCAAAAGAGGTTTGACGCATAACATTACATATTGGGTGGTATTCCATTCTCAATCGCCTACCACTCGCTGTGTAACAGAGATGAAATTACAGAAGTCTTTTACTATTTTTAAAAACGTCTCGTTTAAATCAGTCAAAAAAGTTTAAGAGTATCAGATCACACTTTATAAAGGCTCACTGCATATGATCAGATTCCCACTAGGAGGAATGTTGGGAGACAGAGGTCAGAGGCAGTCGCAGGTCTCCACCGACATGTCGGGGATCTCCATCTCCGTGGAGTCGCCGCTGCCGTTGATGTAGATGACGACGATGGAGGAGAGACGGGAGGGCGTGCAGCAGAGCGAGAGGTCGGGCGGCAGGTGCGGCCTGGACGTGAGCAGCAGCCGCTGGATCACCGTGGCGTAGTGCCGGGCCGTGGGCTCGGGGTGCTCGCATACCCCGCCGCAGTAGTGGGCCTCGTACCCCACCGGCCTGACAATCCACTGGTCCCACCCGATGTCCTTGAAGGTGACGTACAGGTGCTTCTTGCAACAGCTCGTGTAGGTGACTGAGCAGTCGGGACTACGGCGATCTCTGGACTGTTGATGGACTATTGCGGAATAGAGAAGTGGCCGGGAAGAAGGACCACCTAATTTTTCTTGAGGCTCGAACGCGATCAAACCTTGGGGAGGAACCTTGAGGTCGACGGCCACCCAATCGCCTGGCGCTCCGTCCAAGGAGAAACTGTAGAGCTGAGTGCGAGCTCCGAGATCAATCACAGAGAGGTTGTGAGAGGAGCCACGACGGAGCCACAGCTGTGCAGGGGCGGTGGTGTCGACCTCTTTGTCCAGTCGGAACGTCATACAGGTGTAGGCCCCCTCTAGGCCGCGTGGACAAGGCCCTGCACCATACGCTTAATGTAATGGATAAAAAATAGTCATTTCGTATACAAGTCTAATGTATGGTAAGAGCATTGGTGGTTTTGTTGAAGGGGAAATAATCAAAATAAAGCCCTAGTTCTTTGAAAGACCGTTTTGGAGAAGTCTTCACAATTCTCCCCAACAGCATATTGAAGTACACCACTCTCCATGATGGTCTAAGTAGACCGAATAACATGAACATTGGACAAATGGGACTGCATAGTTTGGAGCGAAGAATCCAGTCGGAAACCAATGTCCTAGAGTTTGTGTGAGCGTTAAATGAAATCTACCCTACAATATAGAATCTAGTTTACAAAATCCTCCGTGTAATTCTTGCCCATCCACCACATAGGCAAAGCAGGAGAATCTTTAGAAAAACGAGTGAATTGACACAAGTCTCGATCTTAAATTGATGCATATTTCATTGCATTTAGCACCGATTGAATTTTTCTTTATCCAAAATCAAAGATGGCACTGTCAACGTTTTGACACGATACAAGCCATTAAAACGAAATCGCTGAACGTATTACGAGGCATGCAGAAAGATGAATTTTCCAAGTATTTCCAAAATTGGAAGAAAAGATGGCAAAAGTGCATTGAGATGCATCAGAGTATTATTTTAAAAACTATTGAATTTTTTTACAAAATATATTTTATAAATAAATTTAGAGCCTCAGTGCGGGGAACTTTTTGATCATACCTTGTATACATATATATAATCTATAAATTGTTCAATGATACTTTCCAACGCGAAAATATTCCATCACTGATAGATACTTCTCAAAGAATGAGCAGGTCTATGTGGTAACTGTCATTGCCCATTTTAAGCTCGAGATGGTATTTGTAAATGATCACCCTCGCCACTTCTGTGGCTTCATTGTCTCGGGATTGAGGCCGGCGCCGAAGTGTTGGACTTGACGATCTAGCGGCACCTAACACCTCCTGAAGCAGAGGTCGAACGGTTTTGCTTCTAGAGTATCATTGGATCAGCGTTCCATCGCGGGAGCCACGGGCGTCACAGATAGCACGTCACCAGGCAGGATGGTCAGAATGGAGTATGGTATGGAGGGCTAGCCGGAACACGATTTCAGCGCCATGTTTTTAGAAGCTGTTGTGACACATGTCGGTCAAAGCAAAGAAGTGGGATTAAATTCCATTGTGCCACCATAACTCCAATGGGACGAATTTTCAGCCGTGCTAAGTTTGTGTATGCTTTGGTTGTTAAACCAGGAAAGGGGTGTCGATGGAAAGCGGAGAGCGATGGTCTCTGTCTGATAGCTAGTTTGGTCCTGTAGTAGACGCTGGCAAAGGGCCTCCAGATATCGCACATTACAGAACACATTGAGCGCATTCTAAAACAGTAGAACCCTCGAAAAATGTCCGAGAGTGCTTTCAGCCATCGCTCATCGGCCAGTAGGTCTGGTGGCTGCAGAGGTATTTTGAAGACTTGAAGACACAAAGCCGGCTCGAAAAGGCTGGAAACGGTTTCGTAGTGTCTGAGCGGTTCCCTTCTCGGGAAGAGCCAAACTTAAGAGCCGACAGTCTCGGCGAAGCTCGGCTGCGGACCAGCCAAGAGAAGCAAATAGTGGCCCCGCACACTGAAGACTGGATTCCTTTCAGTTAGGCAAATTAATAGCTGACTCTCGGTGTCCAAAAGAGCCAAAAATCACTCTTAGTAACTGGCCGTCCCAGGATGCCTTCTGGAAACCAAGCTTACCAGCTCGTTCCTCTCGCAAAGCACGCCAGCCGCGCCTACAACCGGCCAATGTCTCAGTTAGGACGTAACGGTGGAGATGGTGTGAGGACCCAACCCACCAACATAGGCCGCGCCATTTCTAGCTCCATCATCAGCCCATCATAAATCAGAGACTCGAGCTTTAAAATCAGCGTCGACCCCGGTGAAGATAATAATGTAAATCCGCAAAGGCGACCATGCATCCGCGGCCCTAGATACTCTTGATGCCGTGCAACATTCCAATATTGAAGAAGGCGGCGCTGAGGCCGCAGCGCCCCTCACCCCATTGAGAAGTGGGAAGGTTCTGGTGTGGACATCTACGATTCGGAGGGTATTATCTGCTTCTCCGTAGAAAACAGTAACCATAATTTATCCAACAGGATCATAAGGTAGTTTCTGTTGAGGCTTTTGAACGTAGACTTCAGGTTCAAGGAGATGAGAGCCAGCGACGTGTAATGCCTCGTTGCCAAGGTGACATCGTCAGAAACTCGTGCCACAATTCAGGAGGAAAGACAGTCGTACGTTTATACCGAAGACAGCCCCTAAGAACGTCTCTGAATTTCTTGTAGTCTTTAGTTGATAGACTAGGAGTGTCTGTAGACCTGGACCATGGCGTTTCTTTAATAGTAGGATGCTGTGCCTCAAAGATGGGGTCGCTGGTGACTGATGACAGATGCTTTTTTGTCCTTCATAAGAACGTCCATTTATTTTTGCGCCAAGGTCCGCTTCTCTTGGAATAGAAGCTGTTGGGACTAGGTAGTTGGGTTGGAATCCGCACTCGCCGGAATATTTGCCACTCTGGATCTGCGACGGCAATGTGGCGAGGGTGGAAGAAAGGCTAACTACTGTGGTGGTTAAGCAATGACACTCACATAAATAATTTCTTGCAAAATCAAGCCTTTTATTAGAATCACTATGGCTATACCTCGCTATGGCTATTTTTTTCAGGCAACCAAAAGAATGAGAGGAAGAATAACAATAATAATAATTCAATCAAATAGGAAAATATATATATAAATTAGACAATAAAAATTTTGCATATTTGCAACAAACAAATATGATTTTTTTAAAAACAATTAAAATTTACATAACACAGAAATACCAAAGAATAATTTACATGTCCCCTACATCACTCCCCTTCCAGTGACGGAAGTCACGTCCAATAGACTCATTGTACCTGGAAGGAGGTTTTATCCGTCTTCCGCTGCGGGTCTCCTTTGGCAATTCGAACCGCACCCTATTATTAGATGGTTGCGGTTTACTGGAAGGTCCGATGGGATCTTCTCTGCTGGCAGGTATGATGGGATCTTCTCTGCTGGCAGGTATGATGGGATCTCCACTGCTGGCAGGTTGATCTAGTGTTCCCAAGATATAAGCGGGCTTTAACCGATCTATCGATATTCACTTCCCTGTTCTTAATTCTTAGCGTAAAAAATTTATCAGATTTTTCAAGAACTGGATAAGGTCCTTCGTAATATGGTTCTAAAGGATTTCTAATTCTATTGATTCTCAAGAAAACTTGATCAGATTTAAATAAATCTTTATGGATAAAAATATCTTTGGTTATATTGTGATTCGTTGTTATTGGTTTAACCATATGCATATACTCTATGAGGTTCGATATAAATAAACTGGAATCAACTCGACTTACAGGTTTCTCAAAAATTCTCCAGGTAATTTAATGGTTTTTCCATAAACCATCTGTGAAATTGAAAAACCCGTATCCTCTCGAATAGCAGCGCGTAACGCTAGAAGTATTGTCGGCAAAAAATCGGTTCATTTGACTGAATTATGAGCTTTAATAGCAGTTTTAAGTGTCCGATTAAAACGTTCAATTTTACCATTACTCTGAGGATGATAAGGAGTAGTATGTAGCAGTTTTGTACAGCATATAGCTGCAAGATCTTTGAATACTTGAGATGTAAATTGTCTTCCCTGATCTGAAACTATAGTGTAGGGAGTTCCAAATCTTGACACCCAGTTATTATAAAAGGCAAGGGCTACACTCTCAGATGTTATGTTCTCCAAGGGTATCACTTCCATCCAGGACGTATATCTGTCAATGCAAGTGAGACAATAATATTTTCCATTTGATGGAGATAGTGGCCCAATTAAATCAATATGAATCACACTGAATCTTTCGTCGGGCTCTCGAAATGTACCAATTTGGGATTTTGTGTGCCTTGTTACCTTTGTTTTTTGACAATTAATGCAGGCCTGGGACCATTTTCGAACGTCTTTTTTTATTTCTTTCCAGATAAATTTTGATTTAAGTTGATTAATTGTAGCCTTTATACCCGGATGATTTAAATCGTGAAATTGATGAAAGATTTGAATTCGAAATTTTTCTGGAATAAACGGTCTTATATTTTCTGTTGACACATCACACCAAAGCATTTTGCCAGATTGTAAAGGATATTGTTTAAATTTTAGCGATGTATTTTCCTTGCGTAGATTAAGTAATTCATCACTATTATTTTGTTCCTCTGCAATTTTATCATAATCAATACTTGTAACTGCTTCTATTCTAGACAACGTATCTGCAACAATGTTTTCTTTACCACTAATATGCCGGATGTCTGTGGAAAATTGTGAAATATATTGAAGCTGTCTCTGTTGTCTTGGCGAAGCTTTTTCATTATTTTGTTTGAAAGCATACACTAATGGCTTATGATCAGTGAATATATAGAATTCTCTTCCTTCCAACATATATTTAAATTTTTTAATACTCAAATAAATTCCAAGTAATTCCCTATCATAGGTACTGTATACCTTTTGAGCATTATTTAACTTCTTCGAAAAGAATGCTATTGGCTTCCAACAACTATTTTCACATTGCTGCAACACTGAACCAATGGCATTATTAGATGCGTCTGTACAGAGCGATAATGGAAGTGCAGGGTTGGGGTAGCATAATAATGCAGCACTTGCTAAGTCTTGTTTACATCTTTCAAATTGCAAATTGGCTTCTTCTGACCAATCGATTTTTCTTTTATCATTCTTTTTTGAATCTTTCAGATAATCATGAAGAAGAGCCTGCGTAGAAGCTGCGTTCTCAAGATATCTACGATAAAAATTTACCATACCAGTAAGGTACGCAATTCCCGTTTCGTCGTTGGCAGTTTATAATCTAGAATTGTTTGAACCTTTGATGGAAGCGGTTGAGACCCTCCATTTGTTATCCAGTGCCCTAGAAATTCCAATTGGTCAACTCCTAAGATAGATTTAGCGATGTTTATGCGCAATCCATAGTTTTGTAGTTTCTCGAGAACCAATTTTAAATGGGTTTCATGTTCTTCACAAGTTTCTGAAGCCACTAATATATCGTCCAAATAGGGAAATGTAAAATCCAAGCCACGAAGTACTTCATGAATAAAACGCTGAAACGTAGCTGGTGCATTCCTAAGGCCAAAGCTCATGACGTTAAACTTATAAAGTCCAAATGGAGTTATGGCTGTTTTAGGCTTGTCCTCCTCGGCAATGGGGATCTGGTAATAGGCTTTAAACAAATCAAGTCTAGAAAAAATCATCTTTCCACTTAAAATATGCTGAAAGTCCTCCAATCTAGGTGTTGGGTAGCGATCAGGCAAGGTTTGAGAATTTAGTTTTCTGTAGTCACCACAAGGTCTTAATGTGCCGTCTTTCACGTCTTTACATGTCCCCTACACTACTAGTGCTGTGATGAGGTAAGTTGCTTATTCCAGACGTTTGGGCACGCAACTGGCGGCCGCTTAAGGAAAGCTAACTTATCCTCCATCTTGCCAATCTTCTGGAAGCAGTTTACACGCTTGTTTCAGTGTCTATGGCAAAGGGAACAATGGATCCCATAGGAAAGGTAGACGGGTCTTGATAGCTTCCTTAGTCTTGATATCCATTCGGGCAGGAGAATCTGGGATAACTTCATTCGGTCATGCACAGAGTAATGAAGTTAATATCATTAAATATATATAATTTCATATGTCAATATCATAGAATATTTTGTAACAAATGGTTGACAAGCTATTCTATTTAAACATTAAAGCTAGTTACTCTTAGGAAAAAAGATTCTTGTTTTAACCAACAAAAGTTGAACCTACTATCGTAGTAGTAATGTTATTCACATCAGAAGTTGTACACAGCTAGCTTTCTCAAGAACTCTTTAGGATTCAGAACGGTCCTCTCCTACTATCCTAATGATTAAAAATAGCAGATTATGTGGATAGACCTCACAGATTTGAATTTTGGAGAGAAAACTCCTAGATCTCTATATCATGTGTGGATAGAATTTATATATCTACATATAACAAATTAGATCTCAAAATTTCTATATATCTTACTTGTAACATGAACATATATCACAACCTATCCACAAACTCGCACAAATCGATCTACTCACAAAACTAACTTAAGAACAACGATAATATTAAGTATTTACATATAAGAAAAAATAGTTTTTGTAAATTCCTCTCATTTAGATCTCAGATAATAATTTTTCCGATTGAAAAATCGACATTCCGTATAACTGTTTTAAGAGTGCCTATATGTGCCCAATGGAGAAAATAAGGTGAAAAAAAAAAGAGAAAAAAAAATAACGACAATTTATAAAATCATATTTAAAAATCACTATTATTTTTACCATTTGTAGATATGTTCACTATTTTAAAAATTTAATTTAGTTGTATATTTCTCATTATTTGGAGCATCGAGGCACCGAACGCTCCACGCTTTTAAAATATTATTCAGAATTTGTATAAAAGTAAACAGTAGACAAATTGGTTCCTTGAAAAGGACGATAAAGGGTGGTCGAAACGTTGGAAGTATTAAGATTGATGAAAGGTTGATGCAAGATTGAAAAAGAAAGGTTGTGTGGTACAAATAATTTATGAATCAATGTTTGAAAATCATTACAAATCATTCTACCTCTACCTTTTCGTAAAGTGGAAGTATCTCGAGCTTGGATATAGTATCTCGACAAGAATTAATGGGATAGAAATATATCATTTCAGTTTTTTAAGTGGCTTCATGCTGGAGAAAACTAAGGTGGTCCTTACACTCTTTTTGCCGAATCCTTTAACCATCATAAGACATGTTAGATGTAACAATTCTTTAGCACACAACACTAGTAAAAACCAACATCTTCAAGTTATGTAATTCCCTAATTATTTCGACATTTCTTTCGGGAAATTTCGCACTTTCACAACAAATCCAAGAGCTCCATGATACACCGAATACCACGGTAAAGTCAATTTGGTCCACTAACATCCCTGTTTATTGGTCTTGAATAGAAAAATATATTACGAACGATTTTATAAATGTTAAAATAAAAGAATTAGAGCAAGAAAATCACACATAACTTGGTTATTTGTCTGCTTTTATAAGACACATTATAGAAAATTTTTCTCTCTTGGCCAAAATCAAAACGAAAACGCACACGTGTCCATTACCTAAGTGATTACACGTAGAATTTGTAATCTAAGAGGACTGACATTGAGAAATGGAAAAAAATTTGCATCTCCTCAGAAAGCCGGTTCAACGGCCAATGGCAACAGATAATTTTAGCTTTCACCCAGATAGCGGCGTTAGTGATAAGCTTTGCTCTGGTCAGACGGAGAGGGACATCGCTCTTGGCTGCCGGTTGGAGTCCTGTCGAGGTCCATCTGGACTCTTCACCTCATATAGGACTCCAATAGAGGACTCCCTGAGTCAGCTAGACTCTGTGATCGCAACCAGATGGATGCTTCCTTGAGGTTTCTAGCCATAAGTCGCCTCTGGAAATAGGGGGTATCAGGTTCTTTTGATGAAAATATTTTAAAAAAACCGTGTGTATTATATAATTTTTGAAAATACTATTATTTTTTTATGTAAAACGACATTTGAAAATTATCCCGCATGTGTTTCATTTGATTATCATTACTCTTCACAATTCATCCTTTCATACCTCATCCCTATGGTTAGAAATAATCGTTATTTTCTCCTTAAAATAAATTTCGATTTTTCGTTCAAAAGAAACACATACGGGGTAATTTTCAAATGTCGTTTTACAGTCATAAGCCGCATTAGATTGTATTATTATTTTTATCTCGTAGAATTCATTTAAATTATGTTTGTGTGAAACGCTATTTTTATTCCTTCGTTGAATATATCATGTAAATACAAGAATCTCTGTATATAAAAAGGAGAGAGTAGGTGAATACCTATAACCAAAGTATACAATATTACATAAAAATAATTATAGCTCTCTATATATACATATTTCCTATTAAACTGTATATTCTCTAATTTATTTTATTTTCTATAATCTCTCATATAAGATTAAATGTCTTACTTGATATCTCATGTAAATAACTGTTTTTTTTTTATTTTCCATATATAGAAAAATTCGAAACTATTTTAAACGCGTAAGATTTTGATTACAGATGGCGCGCCAGTGCATCGTAATATAGAAAAATAGAGAATTAATTTTTAAATTCGACGTTAAAATTGATAAATCTTTGGTATATTTTTATTATAGTTGAACATTTTAAATAAATTCTCTTTATTTATTTTTGCTGTTTTCAAACAACTACACTTTTTTTTTCTAGCAAATCTTCTAAATATTATTAATACAGAATGTGGTTTCAATCGTGTGTGTCTGGTAAAAACAGATATTCATTTGAATTGAAATAAGCTCCATCCAAAGATAAGTTTCTCTTTTGGAATTTTATATACAGTAGAACATCCCTTTAGCGGACACCCCGATAGTGGACACCTCTCTACAAAGGACAGCTTTCATTTACAAAATTATCATTTTTACTATTCATGTTGTATATATATTAATTAATTGTTACCACAGAGTGTGTGTAAGCTCACAGGAAAATAGGCGCTAACCGAAAGAAAAAAGTTCCTCTGTTCAATATTAGTTTCCCTTTTATATTTTGTTCTCTCTCTTGTAAATCAATAAATATAATGTTTAATTAATAATTCTTGGAATCAGTTTCATTAAAAATTCTAAGCAAAGTCAACAATTTAGCAACTCTCTGGTAAGAGGACACCACTCCCTAAAGGACACTTTGACTCTACAATTAGGTGTTGTACTTTACAGGGAGGTTCTACTGTACTATCCCTAGATTTGAAGGACTTTTCTACAATAGAGCTTTTAGGGCTTTACAATAGGGCTTTTCTACAATAGAGCTTTTAGGGCTTTACAATAGGGCTTTTCTACAATAGAGCAATTATAACTTATAATAATAAAACAAACTATTTTACTTTGTTTGAGATAAGATTCTTGGTGAGACAACATACATTTTAAGAGAAGGCCTAATAACATCCTAAGATATAGAGTTTTCTTTCCTTGAAGTTTTTTTCTTTTGTAAACTGTAGCTATAATATAGATGGAAATTTTTCCGGGAGGATATCGATCTAAGGAAGCAAAGGTCGCCTCTCCCGTCAAAATAGACGCCAAAACTAGACGTCATCTATTGACCGTCACCGCAAACTAGCGGCCTCGGGTCGGTGACAAAGCCACAACACCAGCTTTGGCAAACTGAAAAGCGTCCACCTAGAGACCATGGTTTCAGGCTAATGGCCCTCGTCAGCCCAGGGCAGACTTTATTCCATGAGATCCACACGGGATCTAATGGAATCTTGACAATCTGCCAAAGAGGTGTTTAGCTGGCAAAGTGGCTGGGCCAAATCTATGGCTAAAATATAGATGGAAATTTTGCCGGGAGGATATTGATCTAAGGATGGCGTCTAGTTTTGACGTCTATTTTGACGGGAGAGGCGACCTTTGCTTCCTTAAATGTAGCTATAAGTTTTGAAATGTCTTTTATGGTATGTTGTGTGTGTCTTGTGACAACAACTAACAAATCCAACTTTTATTGTCGCGATAAACAAACTACGCCTAACTCCAACAACGTCTTTTTTTACTGGGATGCCGATTATTTTCGGCGTGCTTGCTCTAAAGAAATATATATATATATATTAATACATTTAATTATTATGCTATAATTTTATAATAAGAGAAAAAATAATATAAATAATTTTAAACAAACAATATTATGAGAGAAATGTAAACTATTTTTAACGCGTATGATTCTTTTTGAAATAAAACATTTTATACTTCCCTTACTGCAATGGGAGGGCCTAGCTCATCAGTGGTGAACCCTCCAAACGGTAGATTAATCTGGCGAAACCGCTGGGAAGGTTCACTACTGATAAGTCAAGACCTCCCATTAATCATACGCGCTAAAACTGAGTTCAAATGGCATGAGTTTAAATGCATAATCTTATAATTGACTTGAATATTAATACATACACAGAGAGAAATATTGTGAAAAAATAGTACAAAGATGTTATTGTACTGGGATAAGGTTCATAAATTAAAAAGAGAGATTATTGACAAGCCTAAACAGTGAGAGTGTCTATGGCTTTACAGTGGATTTTCAGAGGTGATTCTCAATAAAAGGACATTAGGTTTGGGGAAAATTACTTGTAGACTTCTTTCCTGTGTTTAAATACTATGTTTCTGAATATTTCTCTGCTAATAGTTAGAAACTGGCTATTATAATGAAGTATTAAAAATAATGAAAGCATATCCTGACCAAAAGCACATGTGCTTTTTAGATGGCAAAGCGCCATCTAGTGAAGCAAAGATAAATTAAACGTTTATTTAACTTACTACGTGATATTTGGCCAACCCAATTTCTTGATAAATCAAGAAAAGCCATTCACGAACGCGTTTCGCGCTGTTGGAGCTGGTCAGCGTGGAGCAGGCTGTGGTACAGGTATCAACACCTGACCTTTTTATATTTCATTTTTTTCTATTGTTTTCTCATAATGAAGTATGTGTGTGCAGTATCCTAATGGAGAAATACTTCATTTTTTTGTGATACTGGATACAAAAGATTTAAAGTATAATAATATAACCAAGATATAACTTGAATACATCTCATACTACTATCTAGTACTTTTGGGTTTAAGGTAAACTTTTCACCTTAAAGTAATAGTGATTATTTATTTATTCTTATTTGGTTCCAAAATCACTTTATTACAAAAAGAGCAACCTAGTTTATGATAATTACAACAATGAATAATATGTAAAGGTTATTCATATATTAAACAAAATGTTAACGCGAGATTCAAACCCGGTTCATGGCTGTCGGGAATCGAGAGTGTTACCCACTCGTCCATCGACGTTTTATTTTTTATTTATTCTTATTTAAGTGTAAAATTTAATTGCTACTAGAAGTCCCAAGCCCGGATGAGAAAGGAGGATGGGGAGCAGTAACAAGCTCGGTAAAAAACCTGGGTTCAGCTGGCCCAGCTGATAGTACCCTGTAAGGGCTCCTGATCTAGGGATACAGGATGAGCAGCGTTTGTACTCCATGTTAGGAGAGGCTGCACATGGTGTCTGTTCCTCATGTCAGAGGCGGCCATTTCTTTCGGAGCTAAGTTGGCCTGCCACGGAGTATTGCTCCCAGTCTTAATGACATAGGCAGACGCATTCTACTTCACCCAATCATGATGGTTGTCAAACACATTATTGAATGTATTGACTCATCCATTGATGAGCTCTACTTATCCTCAGCAGACACCATCAAAAGTCTCAAGCTTTACAAGCTTGATGCCCTAATATGATTGAGTGGAGATAAGGAAGAAGAGAGAATAAATTCCATCTAAGAATTTCACACACACACACACACACACAAACTTATACTCTATATATTATAAAACATTCTATGTTTATTTTATTTATACTATATAAAACTATTTATACTATAAAAAATGTTGTCTGTTGCAATTGACGGGAACTACTTAAGCGGAGCTACTTCACAGATAAAAAGTACTAGGAACTAAAGTAAAAAGTAGCACACAGAAATACTCAAAGAGTACAACAACAACAACAAACAGGAAGGACGCAAATAAAAACAAAACGATAAGTTATAACAAAACCAGTACTTATCTTTATTCCAGCGTTGATAAGGAACAGACAGGGGTTACAAAGGTATGCGAGCGATCACCAGACACGGATACAGAGAACGCTTTAAGCGTCTCCACCTAACAACTCTCAGGACGCCTCACTTATATGTACAAACATGGCCACAATCGTCCAATAAGAAGGCCTGGTATATTAGTTTGATAACCAAATAGAAAACATTTTCTCAGCTGACTCAAAGGCTCTAAAATGTTCATGTTTGTCAAATAATTTACACATTAACTTCCCAGAAATAGTGAATAGTATTGGACATTGAATGTAACCAGTTCACATTTTGGGTGCTATATTTAGGTCGGCTGTTTTTATTATCCCTAGTATACGTACGTGGTACAGACCATGATAATCATGGTGGGTAGAAGTTGGCGACTGCTTTTACTGTGAGTGCACCACATGTCTACACATGTGAAAAGCAGTTCGACAATGTGCCATATTCCCGTTTGGTTACTTGCATTCGCTGGTGGGGTTTGGAATTCAGCAAAAATCGGTGGCCATTAGAGCGATTTTTTAAATTAGAAAAAAAAAGTCCCAATGCGGGATTCGATCCCGGGTCGTAGAGGTCGAAACCCAACGGTTTAGATCACCCTTCCACCGACCCCCAGGTCGACTGTTGTATTTCCTACTTTTAACTTCGTTTATATTGAAAATATCACAATGAATACAAGCGATATAATGGAATATAATATTATATTTTGGTAATAAATAGAAGTTATTTCTTGAAAATAAAAATACTTCGGCCAGAAAATCTTTTTATATAATAAAAATATTTACTGGCCAAAGTATCTTTATTTTCAAGAAATATGAACGCCGGCCAGACAGCCTCTATCTTTACGATAAATAGAAGTTAGTTAAACGCTTGGAATAATCTCGGTAGAACCGGTTCTCTCTCTAATATAAAAGTTGATTCCATTTTTTAAATGGTTTAAAGTTTACAAGAATCTGACAATTCAATTTTCGCTCTTTTTGAAACACTATATTAGAAAAATATTAATAACTCATATAGTTTACGTCTTAAAAAAAAAAAAGGAAAACACAATCATCTGTTTATATACGTATATATAAATAAAATTATTGTCCTCTCTGTAATGTGGTAATAGTGGTAATTGTATTAAACTGGCGAAGCCGCTTGGAGGGTTTATTACTGATGAGCCAGGCCCTCCCAAAACTTTTTTTTAATCGCATATAGGACTCTACAAAGAATTTTAAATAGAAAACCTAAAATAGTGCAAAATCCACTAGTTTATGAAATTGAGTGAACAAACGCTTTATGAAAATAACTCTTTGAAGTTAAAAAGACCAAAAATAATAATATTATTACAATAGAAAACATGGACAAAATTATATGCTATATTCCTCTGTGATACTGCTTTATCGAGAACTTTGCTTTTTTAAACCTATGAATGATTTTTGGAGCGTGGGATTTTCTCTTGAGTTTTTCACTTATTTTAAATTTGGATGAGATAAAGTATTGTGTCAAATACATATCTCTTCTTCTTCTTTTTATTTCTTATCTCCACTCTCTCTCTCCCTGTATTTAACCATATATAATCTTATATGGACTTTGAAATAAAGTAGTTTCAATCTCAATCTCTCTCCCCCCCTCCTCTGAGGGCTCGATCCTGCACCACCTCCACGGCTACCTTCCACCTGAAACCACCATCGGCCGGCTGCAGGCGCGGTTGGGGCACTTCGTGTGGGGTACGAGCCGAGTCTCGTGGCTCCCCGGGCGCATCCTGGCTCGTCCAGTCTCCGATGGTGGCGTCGGCCTGCTTGACATCGCGAACCAGCTTCGGCTCGCCTGCCTGAAGGGGGTCCAGGCCTCTCTTCGCGGCGCCGCCAACGGCTACTCTTGGCTGGTCCGCAGCCGGGCGTGGCTGACACCGCCGGCTCCTGACGTCTGGCTCTCGCCTAGGAGGAGGAGACTGCTGAGCCTGTGGGAGGCCGCCTCAAGTGTCCTTGAGCTGGACCACAGAGTTCTGCAGCCCGCCATCCTGAGGTCCCTGCGCCTTCGAGGCGACAACAGATTCCTGCGGCCGCCAGACCTGCTGGCTCCCGAGCGCTGGCTACAGGCGACTGTCGGGGACTTCTCCGATGGCGCCCCTGCACTAGCGCGCTCCGGGATGCGCAGCACCTGGGGGCCTTCTGCCAACGACTCCTGCGGGAAAACGCCAACTCCAGCTATCATGCGGAGTACGAGGCGGAGCCCATCGTCCTGCGGGGATTGGCGACCCCCATTACCCGCCTCACCAGCCAGAGGGCCCGCCGGGCATTGGACTCGGCACGGCTCCAGGCGCATCCTACTGCAGAGCTGGCTGCCCGGTGAACCCCCGCTGTGGATGTGCCCCGCTCCATCCCCTGGGCCGATTTGCGTCGGAACTGCTTCTCGGGGCACGACGCAGATGTCGCCCTACGGCTGGCCCTCCACGCCCTACCCCATCCTGACCATCCTGCCTCGAGGCGTCCCAACTGTGCCGCCTGTGGGTCCAGCGACGGGTCGCTGACCCACAGATATTGGAGTTGCCGAGCCGTGCGACCTCTGCTCCGGGAGGTGTTCGCCTCCTGCGAAATGCCCCTGAATTTACAGACCTGGCTCTTCGGTGTCGGCCTCCATCCCGAGGCAATGAAATCGACCAGCGTGGCAAAGGCTACCATCTACAAGTACCATCCTGGTCTTGAGGTGGGCAACGCCAGGCAACACCTAGACCTGCCCACTCTGTGGGAAAGAACTCTCGCAGTCCATCGGTGGCGGAGTCTTTCTCGCGGTGAGCCCCACCAATGAAGACTATATATTTTATATATATGTATATTTATCAATTATTTTATATTTATATACAAGGTATGTCCCATAAGTTCCCGGACTGGGTCCATAAAAAAAAAAAGGTTAGATTTTTTAATTTTTTTTTATTAAAACTTTTCAAAGTAATCCCCCCTTGCTTCAACGCACCAGCGCCATCGTTTCTCCCAATTGTCGAAACAGTTTTTATAAGCCTCTTTTGGAATGCTCTTCAATGCTAACGGCGATTTTTCTATTATGTCATCCCTGGTGTCAAAATGTCTTCCTTTTAGAACTGCTTTAAGTTTGGGGAACAGGAAAAAGTCATTTGGTGCGATGTCTGGGAAATAGGGTGGTTGAAGTAGGATTTGTGTCCCGTTTTTCGCCAAAAAGCTAGTCATCAAGTGCGCTGTGTGAGGGCGAGCATTGTCATGGTGTAGGATCCAGCCACCATTAGTCCATTTTTCTGGCCGTTTTTTTCGAATCGCTTCCCTTAGACGGCGAAGAATGCCCAAATACATTTCCTTAATAACTGTTTGGCCTGCAGGAAGATACTCGTGATGAACAATGCCCTTGTTATCCGAAAAAGCGACCAGCAACACCTTGTTTCTGGATTTTTTGGGTCTAGGCTCACCCTAACCTCTCCACTCGGCAGATTGAGGTTTGGTTTCAGGGTCATAGCCATAGACCCATGTCTCGTCGCCTGTGATTATCTTGTCTTTCCATTCTGGGTCCGTTCTTGTCATTTCCATCATGTCCTCACAGGTTGCAAGCCGACACAGTTTTTGCTCATTGGTGAGGAATCTTGGGATGAATTTTGCAGGAGTCTTTTTGAGCTTCAAATCTTCGGTTACGATCCTTCCAATCGTTGTTTTAGAGATGCCTGTGTCTTGCTCTAGCTCCAGCAAAGTGGTTCGAAGATTTTCTTTTATCAAATCGGTGATTTTTTGCACATTTTCATCAGTTCTTTGAAATTTTGGGCGTCCTTGACGCAAATCCTCTGCTTAAATTTTTGTTCCATCGTAAAATCGCCGCAGCGCTAGGTGTGACCTTTAAATAAATTAGAATAACCTTGGCGCGCGCGCAAGTACCGCCTCGATATTGGTACCACCGTGTAGCCAGATATTTTTTCTATAATAAACAGTCAAATTCATTTACATTTTTCATTTATTTATTTTTTTATGGACCCAGTCCGGGAACTTATGGGACATACCTTGTATATTTATGCACATATTTATCATTATATAATCTTATTTATTCATATTTATATTCATTCTGTATTTAACCTCATATAATCTTATATGAACGTTGTAATAAATCAGTTTCAATCTCAATCTCTCTCTATATATATATGTCATAATTTGTATATAATTGTATGCACCCCGACCCACTATGCATGTACAATGTATGATTTTCAAAGATTTAATAAAGAATAAGGTAACTGGAGGAAAGAAAGTAACAAAAAGACATAGGAAGTAGATCTAGAAGAGAACATAATTATTAATAACTTCACAGTTAACCTTCTGACCCCGGAAACCCTGCGAGCTAAGTTTAAACCAATATTTCCGGACAAGACAGGACGTATCTGGTGACCAGAAGTTATAAAAGTTTGAGAGACGCCCAATTTCCGGAACAAGACCGGACGTATTTGATAGCCGCGGAAGTAAATAGAGTCAAACTAACACCCGATACTTCCTATCAGGCCGGGCATATCTTTCACCAAAGAAAGCCGCCGGTCCAATTAGGAAGGAATAACTAAATAGGTCAACCAATAGAAAAACGGGCACGTTCCATCCTTCGACCAATGGGAAGGAAGACAACTCATGGTGTTAAATCGAAAAGCAAGAATTGTCAGTAGCGACTTGGCTCCCACCGAGTTCAGATCAGTAGTGCTTTGGCTCCCAAGGAGGTGACATCTGCTCTGGACCTCTCTCCCTCTGCTCATCCCATAGCTAAGTACAATCACCACCATGTGATCAGATAATTAACAATCAAAAATCGCTCCGCTCTTCTCAAGCTTTCTTTCCTCCAACCCAGTTGCCTTTTATTTTCAAACCTCATCACGTGTCCTGATTATTCCTAACTGTATGCTTCAACTTCCACTCAAACGACTGCGTTTCAACCAAATCTCACCATTCTCATCGAGCAACAAGAAATTCCGCAACGATATTGTCACATATATCATATCAAGGTATCAAGCTCTTAGAGCTTGAGATGGTGTCTGCTGGAGATGAGTAGAGCTCATCAAAGAAGATTTGGCAACCATAATGATTGGGTGAAATAGAATGCGTCCTCTTTTGTCAATATGACTGGGAGCACTACTCAGTGGTAGGCCGACTCAGCTCCAATATGAAATGGCCACGTCTGACATGAAGTACAGACGCCATGTGCAGCCGCTCCTAACATGGAGTACAAACGCTGCTCATCCTGTATCTCTGGATCAGGAGCTCTTACAGGGTACTATCAGCCGGGCAAGCTGAGCCCAGGTTTTTTAGTGAGCTTGTTACTGCTCCCCCTCCTCCTTTTTCATCCGGGCTTGGGACCGGCAAAGGTGGAGTTGACACATATCTTCTCTATACATTTCGCTGGTCTCGAGATTCACTTCAAATGAACACGTTAACCACAATCTCCCAGTTGTATCATTTAAAATTAAAAGAATGGAACATATTCACAAGCGACAGTTTTAAAAGTTTCTCTAACGTATTATTTCCACAAGAGAAGTTCTAATCTTCATTTAGGTACTTTGAGAAAAGCAATAATCTATTAGGGAATGGCTGATCAAATCTTTCTAGTATTAAATAAAATTTTCTTTAAAATATTTAATACACCTTTTATTTAAACTCTGGTAAACATGAAAACAATAAGACAAATAAAATGACTGTAATTTCTCCTTGATATGCTTACTAACAAATAAATACAGAAATAGAGAAAATTCCTAATACAATAAAATGAATATAAATAAAGAGAATAAATATTAGTAATTTTGATTTAGCTGCTACACATATTAGAAACAACTAGGCAGATATTTTACAGTCGAATTATCTCATATAACAGGATAACTTTGTAGGAGTTCAAAGAAAAAAGCTTTGACCATGAACTGAACCATTATCACCCATTCTTTGTTACAATTCTCTATCTTATCACTCTATAGTGTAATAGTACTACTTTCTTTCATTGAGGCGAGCAGTCCCACTCTGTTACATCTCTCAGCCTTCTATTTACCAACTACATGCCCTTTCTACATTTTCTGTGTATACACTTTGGAGCAAACGCTTGTTTTAACAGAGAGAGAAAGAGAGAGACAGCTAAGGTAGACATTCTATTTAAGGCTCCATCACACACATTACCGTTGACACCTGACTTCCTTTCTTCACGGCGATCTTCTTCAAATACCTATGTTCCGACATCTTTCAAATTCAGTAAGCCAATGTAGTTCTGGATGGAGAGAAATTCCCATCAATGGCATTCAACTTTGTTTTTATTTCTCAACATGTGTTCTCATATAAAGGTGAAAGGTGAAACACTGAAAGAGATAGAGAGAGATGCTTTACTTTCTCCATCTTAACCTAAACAACGTGGAACGACTCACTGTAATGGCTGCCAAATCAAAACAAACCGATGGATATGTGTGGAATTTGACGCGAGCGCGTTTAAATAATGTCATCACATGGAGGTAACAATAAATTTCTATAACAACGCATAGATGAAAAACGGATACTTTGGCTTCAGACCCTATCATTGAAAACAGACATCTTGGCTCCAGATCCTGACATTGAAAACAGACATTTTGGCCCCAGATCCTAACATTGAAAACAGAAATCTTGGCCCCAGATCCTGACATTGAAAACAGACATCTTGGCTCCAGATCCTGACATTGAAAACAGACATCTTGGCTCCAGATCCTGACATTGAAAACAGACATCTTGGCTCCAGATCCTGACATTGAAAACAGACATCTTAGCTCCAGATCCTGACATTGAAAAGAGACATCTTGACCCCAGATCCTAACATTGAAAACTGACATTTTGGCTCCAGATCCTGACATTGAAAACAGACATCTTGGCCCCAGATTCTAACATTGAAAACAGACATTTTGGCCCCAGATCCTAACATTGCAAACAGACATCTTGGCTCCAGATCTTGACATTGAAAACAGACATCTTGGCCCCAGATCCTAACATTGAAAACAGACATCTTGGCTCCAGATCTTGACATTGAAAACAGACATCTTGGCTCCAGATCCTGACATTGAAAACAGACATATTGGCTCCAGATCCTAACATTGAAAACAGACATCTTGGCCTCAGATCCTGACATTGAAAACAGACATATTGGCTCCAGATCCTAACATTGAAAACAGACATCTTGGCTCCAGATCTTGACATTGAAAACAGACATCTTGGCTCCAGATCCTGGCATTGAAAACAGACATATTGGCCCCAGATCCTATAATTGAAAACAGACATCTTGGCCTCAGATCCTAACATTGAAAACAGACATCTTGGCCCCAGATCCTGACATTGAAAACAGACATCTTGGCCCCAGATTCTAACATTGAAAACAGACATTTTGGCTCCAGATCCTGACATTGAAAACAGACATCTTGGCTCCAGATACTGACATTGAAAACAGACATCTTGGCCCCAGATCCTAACATTGAAAACAGACATTTTGTCCCCAGATCCTGACATTGAAAACAGACATCTTGGCCCCAGATCCTAACATTGAAAACAGACATTTTGTCCCCAGATCCTGACATTGAAAACAGACATCTTGGCCCCAGATCCTATAATTGAAAACAGACATCTTGGCCCCAGATCCTATAATTGAAAACAGACATCTATAATATTTTGTGCATGTTTATTCACCATTAAGAGAACGTAGTAGGGTTGTAGGGACACCTAGAGCAATTTGAAAACGATTTATTGTAAACTAATACGAGTATCTATAGATTATATATAAGAAATGGAAACATTATAAAAAACGAATGTTTCTTTTTTAAAACACAAAACAAAACTATACTGTCGTTTCTGCAATGAAAAAATATATTGGGGAGTGCTTGGCTCATCAGAGGTGAACCCTCCTAGCAGTTTCGCCAATTTAATCTACCAATTTTCATCGCAGAAAGGACAGTAGAAGTTTGTTTTGTGTTTTGAAAAAATAGAAACATTCGCGTGTTTTATAATTGTTCCATTTCTTATGTATAGACGGCACGTTATCGCCTTGTAATAGCTTATATAGCATATTCGATAAATATAATCCCTTGGATCAATATTAAAATAAGAACATTAGGTTTCCAGGGAATTTTTATTTTATTTTATTTATATTATCGTAAAGATAGAGGTTGCCTGGCCGGCATTCATAGTTCTTCAAATTAAATATACTTCGGCCAGTAAATCTTTTTATTGTCTCGACGTTTCGACAAAAATCTTTTGTCCTCGTCAGGAGCTAACAAAAATGAAAACATTTGGCTAAGCGTTAGAAATTATTCTAAGGTTGAAAGGGCGTTTATCACGCGGTATTTTAATTATATTGTATATGATAATCTGTTTCAATTTACATCGTGAATATCATAAGGTATAGGTATTCTTATATTTAGAAAGATATAGGTATAATCATTTAACGTTTTATTGCTATATCATGAGAT
This sequence comes from Cordylochernes scorpioides, assembly GCA_030710605.1. Taxonomy (NCBI): domain Eukaryota; kingdom Metazoa; phylum Arthropoda; class Arachnida; order Pseudoscorpiones; family Chernetidae; genus Cordylochernes; species Cordylochernes scorpioides. The sequence continues at coordinate 133,743,852 of CP092865.1, read as the reverse complement.
ATTGATTCGCATAATTCTGTTACCGCGATATTTTAATTCCAATCTTTTTTTTATATCACCACACACATATATATGTACCAGGCTCTATCAAAAGTTCGTTTCCATAAATAAGATTTAAAAAGAAATACACATTAAAAATAAAATTTAAACAAAAATATTTATTCATTGAAGTAGAGACCTTCATTTTCAATTACAACCAGCAATCTTTTTGACAGGTTTTCAATTTGTTGATGATACCATTCTCGGGGTTTAGAGTCGAAAAAGTCAAGAAAGTCAATTTCGACTTTTTGGAATGTTTCAAAGAAACGTCCCTTAGAAATGTATCCATGGACCGAAATAATGCATAATCAGATGGCGCAATATCCGGGCTATAAGCAGGGTGAGGTAGAACTTCATTACCCCCCAAATCCTTTATTCTATTCATTGTTAACCTAGATCGATGAGCTGGAGCGTTGTCATGTTGCAGGAGTACTCTCTTTCGGTTGATTAAAGCAGAGTATTGAGTCTTCAAAACTTCATATACTCGGCTGAGGTTTTCTGAGTAGAGATCGGCATTAACTGCATGACCATGAGTAACAAGTTCGTAGTGTACAATACCATCGATGTCCACCATACAGACAACATCACTTCATGGCCAAAGCGATCCTGTTTAACTACAGGTTCAGCCTCCTGATAACAGGTACTCATTGTCTTCTTGTGTCGTAGTTACGAAGATAGGCCCATTTTTCATTCCCAGTTACAATCCGCTTCCAAAATCGAATATCTTTCGGGTTTTCTAACAATCGTTTACAGATATCGACTCGCCTCTGGGAGTGGGCTATATTCAGGTCGTGAGGATCTTGTCTTGGGCGTTTTCTAACAAAGTGAAGCTTGTGCAGAGCTCGGTTGATTGTATCTTTGGATGGTCCAAGCCAGGCTGACATTTCACGCGTAGATTGTTGTAGGTTGTCCATCACCAGAAATCGTAGGGTCTCAATATCCGTCACATGTGGTCGTCCCATTCGAGGTTTGTCCTCAAAGCTGATGTCTCCTTCTCTAAATCTCGTGAACCATTTTGAAGTTGTTCTTATATTGACTATTCCTTTATTTTCCACTTCGCATTTTTCTTTTGTCAACATATTTGCATTTAGCCATTTTTTTCAAAAGAAGCGCACTAGTACTCGAATCGTTATTTTTATCTCACATTCTTTATATCTCTACTAGAATACTTAAATGTTATTCTAAACATATTATTACGTTATTTTAATCATGTGGACACGCTCATCTAGAATGGGACCGAACCTTTATTCATATTGATATATATTTAAATAATTTTTATTTTATATTGGGCTTCCGATTTGGGAAAAAGAACGTTTGATACAACCAGGTATATACAAATTTAAACTCTCCCAATATTCTTAGCCTTGCAGAAAGGATAGTAGAAAATTGTTTTATTTAAAAAAATAGCTTCTATTAACTTTATTAACATCCTATAACGCGATATCCCAAACTCAGGGATATTTGTGTTAATATATTTCTTACATCATAACAAATTGGCTATATACAAGGAGAAAAGTAAAGGAGAAAAATACAAACATACAAAAGCATTTCTCTCAAAATTTCCTTCCCTCTCTTTCCCAGTTCAAAAGAATGTATATATGTATATGTATCTTCTATAAAATTGATTAAAACTTTTATGTTTTTTTTCTTATCTACGAATTCCTGTAACTGTCCGATGCCACCAATTATTTTCCCCCATAATCTCGAAATATTGGACATTCCAGAAGTAGATGTTTCGAGTTTTGAATTTCACCTTCGCTGAAGCATTTCGGTTCCTTCACCGCGCCGATAGTTGCCAAAAATTCCCAAAATTTCCATGATCAGTGATATATTGGACATTATAAAAATCTGTACTAAATTCTATCACTATAATGTACACTCTTTTTTTAGATGAAGGACGTTAAGGGTCAAAACTCTTATTTCCTTCATGATAATGAATAAATCTCTTGAATTATCTTGAGATATCATTCAACCAGCACGTATCATCCACCACGCACGTATATTTTCAAAATTCTGTTTTACGAACAGAAATAATGTAATATATTTTCTCTCAATATATATAATAAGTATTTAAAATATGTATATAATGATATTTATATAAAAATTGTATTTATTATTAAGTTGTTAACGTGATAATCCTGTTGAAGGACTGACAAGTCCGAAAGCATGAAAATAAAAAGTTGCACAAGAATCACAACCCTGGAAGCTTCATTTATTTTATAATATTGAATAATTTATTTATAATGATAAATGTTGGAGAATATGGATTCTTTTTAATGTCTTTTTCTCTTGAGGTTTTTACCGCCAGAAGCTTCAGTGATCTGGTGCTATCACACTGCTATCGCTGCTTTCACCAACCTTGACCTCTGACACAACTCTCTCTCTTTGATTGCCAGCCTGCCCGAGATGTTAGGCCAACGGACGTTATCTGCATCGGATTGACTTGTTAAATGTAGCTAATGTCGCCCAGTGGAGTAGAACTTGTGTAGTTCTGACATTTTTCTTTCCTAAATGATCTATATAATGTCTGTGACCCTGTTGAACGTCAAGGTGTAAAGGTGTTGATTGTAGAATGGATAAATTTTGAAATTTTCATATTATATTGTATATATGCCAAGAGATAGTGCTGGCTTTCAAAATATTCACGGATAGGTTTGTGATTGCCTGTCCTATACCTGTATCAGTCTTCGAATGGTCTTCAATCTGGATTAATAAGGTGTAATATACTGCTTTGATATTGAGAGCACCATTGGCTTTAAAATACTTAATTTAAAATCATTATATACGCATATTTATCATATAATAATAGTCATATATAGAAATTGTATCTTGTAAAGATGTTTAAATAGAAATCTGTGAGGGAGTATAAAGAGAGAAAGTTGGTTAGTGAGATAAGACCTTATCAACCATGTCTTGACTTCTTATTTAATGTTAGTTATATTCTGAGGACTTAGGGATCATTGCTCCATCCTGTTTGGGGAAGAGAATAAGATCCTTGGGATTTGATGATCCGGGGGCAGATCTTTCTGACGCCTTCTCCATGTCAGTCTTTCTCTTGGTGGTGAACCTCGGACTTACTGGTCTACTCCTCACGGGGTTTTACTCTTAGATTCTATGGTCGTTATTTGCCACTCCTACTTCGACTGCTCGCAATCCACCACATGTGTGGCTGAAAAGTCGAAGTTAAGAGTTGAAAATAAAGACATTCAGTAAAAATACGCTAAGATTACATCAAGTAGAAAAGTTGCCATAACTAGGTTAAAAATAGATATGAAATAGTATTATTAAACAAAAATTGCTCCATTTTTAAAGTCTATAATCTCATATTGGTTTGATTTCTATCTGATTCTCTCTCTCTCATACACATACTGCACTATGCCTGCATGTTTTAGTCCATGGAAATTTTAAACCATATGCACAATCGTGAAAGCTAGTCGTTAACTTATTTATAATGTATTAACATACTAGTTCGGATATTTTTTATCATTAAAACATTTTTAATTTTTTTGGGTTATCAAACAAACTTCTACAAACTCCTCTCCTGTCAAAACACTGATATATCGCTTCATTTGCGACTAGGTTACTATAGGATCTGGTTTATTGAGGGGGGCTGCACCTGCATTATTACCAACTTGAACTTTTAAGGCGATTTCAATTATGTTTCCAAATATTAAAAATTAGTGTTCCTATAAATAAGATGAGAGAATACAATAAAATGAACGATTTCAAACAATGTTTTATTGAATAGTTTAAATATTTATACAATTTATAGCTATTTATGTTAATTAATGAAAACTCTTAATGTAATTATAGATCTTAGAGGCTGTGTATTTCTTCAAATTCTATAAGATAATTATTATGAATTATATAATTAGTATATATTTGATTTATAAATATTATTTGTTTATATTTATGACTTATATAGTTATGGGTTTTAAGAGTGAATATTCTCCAAAAGGATAGAGGGTGAAGGATTGAAAAAATGAGATGAAGAAAATTTAACATTTTGAGGTGTAGAGGACTCTGATATTGAAATTACTATATGTAAATATATATTTATTCGAATATTAGGTATTATATAAATATAAAGATGTAGAAAATGAAATTGTTGAAAATTTTGCATTCAGTAAACATTTTGGGTGTCTCAATTAAACTTTTTATAGCCAAATTTCTTACTTTTTTATGGCGACTCTCCCGATGCCTTGATCAATTCCAGCTACAATCTATATTCTGTCTAATCTTGTAAATTGAGGGAATATTCCGGAAAGAGGAAAGAAAATGCACCGGAGAGAGATAAATACCGACCAGTTGAAAGGTGAAAAAAGACCTTACGTGTTGAAACTTTATTGATGTTTTCTTTTCAGCAACCACTTTTTATTTCTGAGAGTGTAAGCAATATCGTGACTTAGAAACCTTTGAATTGAAGGTTTTAGGTTATCCATTGAATGAATATAAGATCGTGCGTTAGAGAGAGTAACTACTTGCCGATTCCAATTCTGTACCAGGTTTTGTACCACGCGCTACCATATATGCCTCCTTGAAATATATAATGGGTGGTATAGGCAAATTATATATTTCAAGAGTATCAGGAAAGTGTAGTGGGGATTAAGGAAGGTTAAATTTTGAATGTACGAAGCTTAGAATGTTTGGAAGTGTTAACAACGTAAATAAATTAGAGGAACTTGAGGACAGGAGTTGTCAGACTTACTGAAGTTGGCGATGGCCACATGGCCCTCTGCCCGAAGTGTCCTCAGCATACGGTGGGATGATGGGGGAGGTCTGGGTGGGGCTGAGAATCCGAGGGACAGCAGGATTCTATCGGGCAGGGAGTCCTCGCTGGCTATGGTCCCGAGCACCGCTAGCATCACCAGCAATCTCATACCGGCCGCCGTCTCTATCTGACGCGGCAGAGGGCGCGGCTAACCTAACTACGTGAAACTGACCTAGCTAGTGCTTCCACAACACGTCAGCTCACGTCAAGGTTGGCCCATGGAGCTGACCAGGCTATTACACCCACGTAACTTGGCGTTTTTTTTGGAACGTCTTACTTATGTAACCTAACGTTTTCGGTGGCGTGTCTACATTATATATTCTTAGCTAGTTCTTCCATACCAACGTTACCTAACGTCCTTGTTAGCGTGTCTACCTTACACCTATATAGCTAGTTTTTCCATACCCGCGTAACTTAGCGTCTTTGTGGGGGGAGCGTCTACATTACATAGCTAGTTCTTTCACAACTACGTAACTTGGTGTCTTTGTCGGGTGGGATATAATTTACCTAGCTATCTCCTCCAAATGCACTTCTCTTTGCAGACCAGGCCCGGTACCTTCTGGAGCTGGAGCCGAAGCTGTACAAGGGCTCCGTTTGGGAGTCAACGAAAATGGAGGGGCATATCCTGGCCGGTCTCTCCAGCGTACAACTCGTCGACAAGCTGATTGAGGACTGTCTCGACATCGAGAACACCATCCTGCGGGCCTTCATCTTGAGGAAAAGAGCCAAGCGAATTGTGCTGAGCAATGTGCTCTTCTTCGTGGAGGACGCTGACTTCATCACTGCTATACGAACATACGGACAGGCCACGTCCATCATCCAGAAAATTATGTTGTTCGAGAACTCCTGCTGGGCTGATGCTTGTCGGAAAGCTTTTATCACTCTGCGAGACGGATTTAAGCTTCCCCAGATCCCTGCCCGGCTGGATGTCAAAGGGAGTAGTCACACATGTTCATTTGACCTACGGCATTGAGGGTTTCCTGTGCTATAAGCAGGAACACAAACTCGCGAACTAAGACTGGTCTTCAGGAGGATAAGCTGGTGATTCTTGCGGATCCTCCTGTTGCAAGCACGAAAGTCTGGACCAATCCGCCCTCCACGACAAACGCCTTCATATTGCAGAATTACCACCATCTGCTACTGTCATTGTAGATCGTCCTCCCAGCGGAGGGCTCTACCCAAAATCAGGGTAAACTTCAATTTCTCGAATTTCCTCAAAAAGTCCTTCACCTTTCCTCTTCTCAACGCGGCGAGGTAGGGCTATTCTTTAAGTAAAAACATATTCAATATTTCTTTAGTAGATATGACATAGCCAGTATATATATTGTAGTGATTTACGTGTGTGATGTTCTCTGTGTTCTTCCAGGGAGACGTCGTTAAACTCCCTCCAAGAAACATGACCAGCGTCGCAGCTGTGGCCCCAGAGGCGAGAGCGGCATCTAAGATGTCCACTGTGTGTCTAATGAAGGTAAACAGCCACAACTAACGCCGCAGCTGAGACCTCAACCAAATATCTAGTGTCCTCTCAATAAATCATTTCATTTAAGTGATTAATTCCTCAACATTAACAACTTCCTCTTCAACTTCTCTTATAAACATGATAGATATATTTGTTGGAAGAATATTTATCAAAAATTCGCCTAAAATTGACATTTTTCCAATACTCAAATTGAATGCTAACTTCCATGTTTAATATACACAGGATATCAAATGTGATTTTGAAAATAAATAATATTTTATTAAAATAGGAAATGAGAGCATTTAAGCACGAATGTTTCTTTAACATATAAACCAAACTTCTACTGTCCTTACTGTGGTGGAAAAATATTGGGAGGGCTTGGCTAATCAGTGGTAGCATTTTTTCCATCACAGTAAGGATAGTAGAAGTTTGTTTCATGTTCAAAAGAAATATTCGTGCTTTTTGATGTTTCCATTTCATATGTATAGATGGCACTTTATTGCCTTATAATTCATTTATGCCTAACTGCCCTTGTCCTTATTGTTTGCAGAAGAGCATAGCTCGATGTAAATATTTATATGCAATTCTACTGTCCTAAAAGCTTATGTCCATAGTTTACTTGAATAAAATGTCTAAGATTCCATCTTTCAGTGTAGCATATATAAGCAGAATCGCCCAATACAGTATTAGAGCTACAAAAAGCGGTCTGGTAGATTAAATTGGCGAAACCGCTTGAGGGTTTACCACTGATGAACCAAGCCCTCCCAATATTTTCCCATCTCAGTAAGGACATTAGAAGTGTATTTTATGTGTTAAAGAAACATTCGTGCTTCTTAAATGCTTTCATTTCCTATATATAGATATCATTTAAAATACAATATAACGCGGCTGATGATTGTAAAACGAAAATTAAAATTATACCGCGAATGTTTCTTTTAAAAATCGAAATTTATTTTCAAAGAGAAATAGCGACATTTCTAACTTTGAGATGAGGTATGGAAAGGTGAAACATGAAGAGTAATGGAGAACGGAAAAATAAAAAGTGTCCAGGGGCGGGAATCGAACCCACACCCTTCTGCTTACCGGGCAGGTGCCTTGTCCACTCGGCTACCCTGGACGTATTTTTCCGTTCATAACTTATATTTAAAGTAACATTTAAAATACAATATAACGCGGCTGATGATTGTAAAACGAAAATTAAAATTATACCGCGAATGTTTCTTTTCAAAATCGAAATTTATTTTCAAAGAGAAATAGCGACATTTCTAACTTTGAGATGAGGTATGGAAAGGTGAAACATGAAGAGTAATGGAGAACGGAAAAATAAAAAGTGTCCAGGGGCGGGAATCGAACCCACACCCTTCTGCTTACCGGGCAGGTGCCTTGTCCACTCGGCTACCCTGGACGTATTTTTCCGTTCATAACTTATATTTAAAGTAACATTTAAAATACAATATAACGCGGCTGATGATTGTAAAACGAAAATTAAAATTATACCGCGAATGTTTCTTTTAAAAATCGAAATTTATTTTCAAAGAGAAATAGCGACATTTCTAACTTTGAGATGAGGTATGGAAAGGTGAAACATGAAGAGTAATGGAGAACGGAAAAATAAAAAGTGTCCAGGGGCGGGAATCGAACCCACACCCTTCTGCTTACCGGGCAGGTGCCTTGTCCACTCGGCTACCCTGGACGTATTTTTCCGTTCATAACTTATATTTAAAGTAACATTTAAAATACAATATAACGCGGCTGATGATTGTAAAACGAAAATTAAAATTATACCGCGAATGTTTCTTTTAAAAATCGAAATTTATTTTCAAAGAGAAATAGCGACATTTCTAACTTTGAGATGAGGTATGGAAAGGTGAAACATGAAGAGTAATGGAGAACGGAAAAATAAAAAGTGTCCAGGGGCGGGAATCGAACCCACACCCTTCTGCTTACCGGGCAGGTGCCTTGTCCACTCGGCTACCCTGGACGTATTTTTCCGTTCATAACTTATATTTAAAGTAACATTTAAAATACAATATAACGCGGCTGATGATTGTAAAACGAAAATTAAAATTATACCGCGAATGTTTCTTTTAAAAATCGAAATTTATTTTCAAAGAGAAATAGCGACATTTCTAACTTTGAGATGAGGTATGGAAAGGTGAAACATGAAGAGTAATGGAGAACGGAAAAATAAAAAGTGTCCAGGGGCGGGAATCGAACCCACACCCTTCTGCTTACCGGGCAGGTGCCTTGTCCACTCGGCTACCCTGGACGTATTTTTCCGTTCATAACTTATATTTAAAGTAACATTTAAAATACAATATAACGCGGCTGATGATTGTAAAACGAAAATTAAAATTATACCGCGAATGTTTCTTTTAAAAATCGAAATTTATTTTCAAAGAGAAATAGCGACATTTCTAACTTTGAGATGAGGTATGGAAAGGTGAAACATGAAGAGTAATGGAGAACGGAAAAATAAAAAGTGTCCAGGGGCGGGAATCGAACCCACACCCTTCTGCTTACCGGGCAGGTGCCTTGTCCACTCGGCTACCCTGGACGTATTTTTCCGTTCATAACTTATATTTAAAGTAACATTTAAAATACAATATAACGCGGCTGATGATTGTAAAACGAAAATTAAAATTATACCGCGAATGTTTCTTTTAAAAATCGAAATTTATTTTCAAAGAGAAATAGCGACATTTCTAACTTTGAGATGAGGTATGGAAAGGTGAAACATGAAGAGTAATGGAGAACGGAAAAATAAAAAGTGTCCAGGGGCGGGAATCGAACCCACACCATTCTGCTTACCGGGCAGGTGCCTTGTCCACTCGGCTACCCTGGACGTATTTTTCCGTTCATAACTTATATTTAAAGTAACATTTAAAATACAATATAACGCGGCTGATGATTGTAAAACGAAAATTAAAATTATACCAGGGTAGCCGAGTGGACAAGGCACCTGCCCGGTAAGCAGAAGGGTGTGGGTTCGATTCCCGCCCCTGGACACTTTTTATTTTTCCGTTCTCCATTACTCTTCATGTTTCACCTTTCCATACCTCATCTCAAAGTTAGAAATGTCGCTATTTCTCTTTGAAAATAAATTTCGATTTTTAAAAGAAACATTCGCGGTATAATTTTAATTTTCGTTTTACAATCATCAGCCGCGTTATATTGTATTTTAAATGTTACTTTAAATATAAGTTATGAACGGAAAAATACGTCCAGGGTAGCCGAGTGGACAAGGCACCTGCCCGGTAAGCAGAAGGGTGTGGGTTCGATTCCCGCCCCCGGACACTTTTTATTTTTCCGTTCTCCATTACTCTTCATGTTTCACCTTTCCATACCTCATCTCAAAGTTAGAAATGTCGCTATTTCTCTTTGAAAATAAATTTCGATTTTTAAAAGAAACATTCGCGGTATAATTTTAATTTTCGTTTTACAATCATCAGCCGCGTTATATTGTATTTTAAATGTTACTTTAAATATAAGTTATGAACGGAAAAATACGTCCAGGGTAGCCGAGTGGACAAGGCACCTGCCCGGTAAGCAGAAGGGTGTGGGTTCGATTCCCGCCCCTGGACACTTTTTATTTTTCCGTTCTCCATTACTCTTCATGTTTCACCTTTCCATACCTCATCTCAAAGTTAGAAATGTCGCTATTTCTCTTTGAAAATAAATTTCGATTTTTAAAAGAAACATTCGCGGTATAATTTTAATTTTCGTTTTACAATCATCAGCCGCGTTATATTGTATTTTAAATGTTACTTTAAATATAAGTTATGAACGGAAAAATACGTCCAGGGTAGCCGAGTGGACAAGGCACCTGCCCGGTAAGCAGAAGGGTGTGGGTTCGATTCCTGCCCCTGGACACTTTTTATTTTTCCGTTCTCCATTACTCTTCATGTTTCACCTTTCCATACCTCATCTCAAAGTTAGAAATGTCGCTATTTCTCTTTGAAAATAAATTTCGATTTTTAAAAGAAACATTCGCGGTATAATTTTAATTTTCGTTTTACAATAATCAGCCGCGTTATATTGTATTTTAAATGTTACTTTAAATATAAGTTATGAACGGAAAAATACGTCCAGGGTAGCCGAGTGGACAAGGCACCTGCCCGGTAAGCAGAAGGGTGTGGGTTCGATTCCCGCCCCTGGACACTTTTTATTTTTCCGTTCTCCATTACTCTTCATGTTTCACCTTTCCATACCTCATCTCAAAGTTAGAAATGTCGCTATTTCTCTTTGAAAATAAATTTCGATTTTTAAAAGAAACATTCGCGGTATAATTTTAATTTTCGTTTTACAATCATCAGCCGCGTTATATTGTATTTTAAATGTTACTTTAAATATAAGTTATGAACGGAAAAATACGTTCAGGGTAGCCGAGTGGACAAGGCACCTGCCCGGTAAGCAGAAGGGTGTGGGTTCGATTCCCGCCCCTGGACACTTTTTATTTTTCCGTTCTCCATTACTCTTCATGTTTCACCTTTCCATACCTCATCTCAAAGTTAGAAATGTCGCTATTTCTCTTTGAAAATAAATTTCGATTTTTAAAAGAAACATTCGCGGTATAATTTTAATTTTCGTTTTACAATCATCAGCCGCGTTATATTGTATTTTAAATGTTACTTTAAATATAAGTTATGAACGGAAAAATACGTCCAGGGTAGCCGAGTGGACAAGGCACCTGCCCGGTAAGCAGAAGGGTGTGGGTTCGATTCCCGCCCCTGGACACTTTTTATTTTTCCGTTCTCCATTACTCTTCATGTTTCACCTTTCCATACCTCATCTCAAAGTTAGAAATGTCGCTATTTCTCTTTGAAAATAAATTTCGATTTTTAAAAGAAACATTCGCGGTATAATTTTAATTTTCGTTTTACAATCATCAGCCGCGTTATATTGTATTTTAAATGTTACTTTAAATATAAGTTATGAACGGAAAAATACGTCCAGGGTAGCCGAGTGGACAAGGCACCTGCCCGGTAAGCAGAAGGGTGTGGGTTCGATTCCCGCCCCTGGACACTTTTTATTTTTCCGTTCTCCATTACTCTTCATGTTTCACCTTTCCATACCTCATCTCAAAGTTAGAAATGTCGCTATTTCTCTTTGAAAATAAATTTCGATTTTTAAAAGAAACATTCGCGGTATAATTTTAATTTTCGTTTTACAATCATCAGCCGCGTTATATTGTATTTTAAATGTTACTTTAAATATAAGTTATGAACGGAAAAATACGTCCAGGGTAGCCGAGTGGACAAGGCACCTGCCCGGTAAGCAGAAGGGTGTGGGTTCGATTCCCGCCCCTGGACACTTTTTATTTTTCCGTTCTCCATTACTCTTCATGTTTCACCTTTCCATACCTCATCTCAAAGTTAGAAATGTCGCTATTTCTCTTTGAAAATAAATTTCGATTTTTAAAAGAAACATTCGCGATATAGATATCATATTGATTTATATATCACATTGAAATAAAACTATTTTATAAATATATAATTCTCTGATACATTTAAATATTCAAAATATTACATATACAAATCAACTTTAGGTGAATGTGTGTATAAAAGAGGGTTATTCCAATGTATATATTTGTTCACTTTATGTGTAAAAATTGTTCATTTCGAATTTTTCTACATGTGATTCCTTCCACTATCTTACGGCCTTTTATTTTTCAAGAATGAAATACCTCTTTTATTTTGTTAGTGATGATTGGAGATACTTCACACCGTTTCTACTGAAATTCGTTGCAATTTTTTTTTTGTTGTTAAATATCATTAATGTATATTCAACCTTTTGCAATATTTTTGTACTTTAGGAAACGGATACATGATCTTGTGGCGACTACACTTTGCTTCAGCGAGCCGAACTAAGACGGCCTCGGCATCCGCGGGCGTCAACCTGACTACGCATGCGCGCGGGACGTCATCAGAGACTCTGGCCACTGACGCGGTAAACAAGAAGGCTAAAAGCCGACGGCCGTTACTTAAACCGTTGTTTCTTTTCTCTCTATAATTTCTTGCTTTAAATAAATTAATTTTAATAATAAATTTATCAGCAGCCTTTCCACAAGCCACACCAGCACATCACAACAACCATCCTACAATCTTCTTTGATTCTGAAATTTTGAAGCGAGAGAAGATATAGATTTGAGGATAAAATATTCTTTAAAATCCCTCTTCCCTCCCAGGCCATATGCAGCACATACATTATGATGACAAAGGAGAACCTCAGACTCCAACAATAGATGACAAAGGAGGACTCCAGATTCCAACAAAAGATGACAAAGGAGGACTCCAGACTCCAACAAGAGATGAGAAAGGAGGACTCCAGACTTCAACAATATATGATAAAAAGGACTCCAGACTTCAACAATAAATGACAAAGGAGAACTCTGGACTCCAACAAGAGATGACAAAGGAGAACTCTGGACTCCAACAAGAGATGACAAAGGAGGACTCCAGACTCCAACAAGAGATGACAAAAGAGGACTCTGGACTCCAATAAGAGATGAGAAGAAGGACTCCAGACACAAACCCCAATAAAAGATTACAAAGGAGGAATATTTGGTCTCTGACATTACATGTGTTGTCATCATAGAGGGATTAATGTCCTGGCTATGTGGACATCGTGGCCAGTAAAATCAGATCTCTGAAATTACATTATTGGTCAATACAGGACTGATGATGCTATTAAAGAACTCTAACGATGTTACAGTAAAGAAAATAAAATTGTCCATGTTCAATGTCCACCAAGTTAGTCCATTGTAACCAGAAGTCCCCAACGCTACTTTTTACCAATTGTTGCTAATAACTCGAGCAAAGCGCATCTAATCGATCCAAAGCGAACCAAAGCGAATCAAAGCTAATCAAAGCGAACCAAAGCGACTAAGCGAAGAAATGGGCAATTGCCTTAAAAGTGAGTGACACCATTTCATCGTATGTTTGACATTGATCTCTATTGATTATCGACAACACAAGCTATGAAGAATGTGAAGATATTTATTTTAAGATCCTCACAAAATATGGAATTCTTTGTGTTCCGCCAATATCGGCTGATTTGCAATTTTGATTCGAATGTATACGAGCTTCTCTCTTGAGAATTGATATAGAATTCTATCAAAACATTTTCATTTTTACAATTGAAACTATAAATATATTAAAGACAAAATTCAAAATCAAAACTCAATCTATTTTAAAAGTATGATAAATAATCCTACAAAAGTTCGCAATTCCTCCAAAAAAGTGTTTAACGATGTTGATATACCTTCAAATGTACTATATATATATTTTACAATAGATCATGATTGCGTGTGATGCATTTATGGAAACATTATCACGCTATTTCAAAGAGTCATAATGATTTTGGTTTATGTTACATGAAAATTTTGCTACGCTCAACATAAAAGTTCACATTAAAATTTGTATAAAGCGGCAAACTATTTTGATAAGAACACTTTTTGACACCAATGAAACTCTCTACTTACTGTGTATAATGGAATAATTTTCACTCTCTTCATTTCTGTTATATTATTTTGTAGCCTCTTCTGATATAACGTCAAATATTTAATCATTTGTAAGTTCTAAGATATATTTGAACAAGATCTAATGATTTATTTGAGTTTTTTTTAAAGAGAGAGAGAGATGGTTCAGAACTATGTGTACATGAGTCTGAACAAGCTATATAACTATCTATCTATAACAACATAGCTTATCTATATCACCTTGTGTATTTATAGTTTACATGCTATAACCACTGTATATACCACAATGTGCGTGCGTGATTGAACAAACTATATAATTATCACTCAAAAATAATAGCTTGTATCCCTACACGCGCGGTTTACATTTCATAACTACCATATATGACTCCACTGTATCTGCTTTTCACATTTGTAGCCATATGGTGCACTTACAGTAAAAGCAGTCGCCTACTTCTACCCACCATGATTATAATGACCTGTACCACGTGTACTAGGGTTAAGCAACAAAAAAAAATATTTTTAAATGTTTCGCGAAGCTTATTTTCACACATTAACGATATAACTTTAAAAAAGCGTATCAAAATGATTCGAAAACCTGAAAGAGCGTTTATTTAGCAAGGGATTAAAGTTTTTATGAATAATTTTGTTACAAATATTCAATTTGACATCAGATATATTATTATGGTCAATGGTGAGAGATAATATTTGTTAAATTCTTTTCAACAGATTGTTTGTTGGCTAAGAGTATTCTTGTTCTCCCAGATTTCATGTTTATGCTAGAATTTTAATTGTATCGTGTTGGAACTTCTCATGAAAATTTTCACGACTATCATCCTTGTTTTTATCTTCCAGTAATACCTTTATCCACTCTGAGTGTCGGACAAGACCTGCTGGTTTTCCTCTTTCAACCGTCTCTCCAATATTCTTCAAATTAAAGATACTTCGGCCAGTAAATCTTTTTAAAAAAATACTGGCCGAAGTGTCTTTAATTTGAAGAAGTATGAATTTCGGCCAGGCAGCCTCTATCCCTCCAGTATTCCTTATCACAGCGCGATCCTTTTATAACAACTCCATTGTTTAGTTTGTCAGTATTCTGAGCACATACAGAAAGTCTGTCGAAAACAATGTTTATATTCATAAGAGACCTGTTATCGGAGTCATATATATAATTACTCGTAAAATGAAACATTTGATTAAGTGTATTTATTTAATATATTGACGAAGTCTTTGATGTTTAAATACTTTACTTTGTTGAATGCTATTCCCCCCTAGACTATTCTTGTCTCTACGTTTATTAGAACTTATATTCTACATTTAAATTCTTTGATTGTGAAATTCGAAGCAGGTATATTTTAAAGAGTTTGAGTTTTTATCAAAAATAAATACGAATTGACACCAAATATATTGGACGCTCGAGTTGCCTTACAGGATGGCCACTCATTGTCTTACAGGATGGTCACTCATTGTCTTATAGGATGGTCACTGATTTGTCTTACAGGATGGTCACTCATTGTCTTACAGGATGGTCACTGATTTGTCTTACAGGATGGTCACTCATTGTCTTACAGGATTGTCACTGATTTGTCTTACAGGATGGTCACTCATTGTCTTACCGGATGGTCACTGATTTGTCTTACAGGATGGTCACTCATTGTCTTACAGGATAGTCACTGATTTGTCTTACAGGATGGTCACTCATTGTCTTACAGGATGGTCACTCATTGTCTTACAGGATGGTCACTCATTGTCTTACAGGATGGTCACTGATTTGTCTTACAGGATGGTCACTCATTGTCTTACAGGATGGTCACTGATTTGTCTTACAGGATTGTCACTCATTGTCGTACAGGATAGTCACTGATTTGTCTTACAGGATTGTCACTCATTGTCTTACAGGATGGTCACTGATTTGTCTTACAGGATGGTCACTCATTGTCTTACAGGATGGTCACTGATTATCTTACAGGATGGTCACTCATTGTCTTACAGGATGGTCACTGATTATTTTACAGGATGGTCACTCATTGTCTTACAGGATGGTCACTGATTTGTCTTACAGGATGGTCACTCATTGTCTTACAGGATGGTCACTGATTTGTCTTATAGGATGGTCACTCATTGTCTTACAGGATGGTCACTCATTGTCTCACAGGATGGTCACTGATTGTCTTACAGGATGGCCACTCATTGTCTTACAGTATGGTCACTGATTGTCTTACAGGATGGTCACTGACTGTCTTACAGGATGGTCACTGACTGTCTTACAGGATGGTCACTGATTTTTCTTACAGGATGGTCTCTCATTGTCTTACAGGATGGTCACTGATTATCTTACAGGATGGTCACTCATTGTCTTACAGGATGGTCACTGATTTGTCTTACAGGATGGTCACTCATTGTCTTACAGGATGGTCACTGATTTGTCTTACAGGATGGTCACTCATTGTCTTACAGGATGGTCACTGATTGTCTTACAGGATGGCCACTCATTGTCGTACAGTATGGTCACTGATTGTCTTACAGGATGGTCACTGACTGTCTTACAGGATGGTCACTGATTGTCTTACAGGATGATCACTGATTGTCTTACAGGATGGCCACTCATTGTCTTACAGTATGGTCACTGATTGTCTTACAGTATGGTCACTGATTGTCTTACAGGATGGTCACTGACTGTCTTACAGGATGGCCACTCATTGTCTTACAGTATGGTCACTGATTGTCTTACAGGATGGTTACTGATTGTCTTACAGGATGGTTACTGACTGTCTTACAGGATGATCACTGATTATCTTACAGAATTATACTCGTAGAGATCTCTGTTGCATATAATGCTTGTTTTTAATATCAATATAGTTGATAGGACGATGATGGTATGACTGGGAAGCAGTTGTCTTTGACGCTGAAGTTGTGAAAAAATATCACAGATATATAAGATTGTACTTGTATATAGCCATCGTATTAAAGGCTGAAGTTGTCTTGGATTGGAGCATTCTTCCTGATTACATTGAAGAGCTAGAATGTGATATTTGTGTGCAGGACCCCCTCCAGAGGAGGGGCCACGGAAGACGGTGAGGTTCGCCATGCTGGCCGAGGTGGAGGTGTACGATAAACGTATGCCTCCCCTCTTCCACCACGTGGCCCGCGGCCAACAAGTAAGTTCCCCCCACTGATATTTCTGTGGACATTGTGGCAATGATGGCGTGTGGTTGTAGTTTGTTCGCCAAGGGCCGGAGACCACGGCGGCCAGGAGATTCTGGTGAGTGCTCTTATTTACCTCGTTTAGATTGGTCTTTCATCTTAGCTTCTCTAACTTTTAGAACTGCGAGACTCAATTTCTGCATTATTTTATTAATATCCCTTTCTATTAGGTTAGTTTTAGTTTTTGATTTACTTACGTGAAGTTGAGTGTGACGTTGATCATATCCAATTCCGAAAAACTCAAGTCTTCGGTTGATATGCATGCTAAAAAGTAAATTGCTTTTATATTTTCAATAAAAAAGAAAATAAACATCATTTAAATATATAATAAATTAATTTAAGTGAGCTCTAACCTTGGATTATTTTTTTTGTATTTCTTCAAAGTTCAAGAGAAACGAGACGTGTGATTTTTATTTGTTACGAATTTTACATAGAAGCAAATGTGCTGCTGTGAATACATTTAATACACATACTGAACTTTCGTTTCATAGCCTGAGGTTTTTTATTTATCGAATAGTATCTAAACTATATAATATAGCCATGAGTGAATATATGTAAATTAGTTCTATATTATTTTTTCAATATACATAATAAAACCATGTTCCACCCACCAACCAAATACTACATGTGCAGGCCGCCCCTGTGGCTCATCAAGTGGCGCCAGCGCCGGCGGTCCCAGGAGCGGGAACGACGTAAGTATTCCAGACTTTACATACTCAGATTCCATTTACATTACAGAACTATATATTCATAAGATATATGTCTATTATAATCCAATGTAGTAATAGGGACCATTCATATATATAGATTGAAGAGCCTCTGTTTTATAATTGAAAGACTTCAAAGGTTATGAAATTCAGTTTTAATAATTATTCAGTAAATCTCCATTTCACTCTATTTCTAATCCTAGGGTTCCATGATGCGACCCTCTATCGTCTTTATAGTTGGATTCAGATATAAGCAGTTCTTCTATTATTTAAAATTCGAGAAAAGAAATTTCTATTTGTAGAGGGACTTTAGAGTTGGCCTTTGTGACAATGATAATTGTTATCGCACTTTGGATTATGAGGTTAATACACTTAGCTCATAAATTAATTTGGGTATAAATGTTTCATATTACTATAGTTCATGTGTCATAACCAGAATCTTGTATTAATTTACATGTGTGTGATGTTCTCTGTGTTCTTCCAGGGAGGCGTCGTTGAACACCCTCCAAGAAGCATGACCAGTTCCGCAGATGTGGCCCCAGAGGCGAGAGCGGCGCTACAACTGGTCCACTGTGCAGCCATTTAAGGCGACGGGACCTGTGGTGGCGAAGAGCCACGAGCATGACTAGCACCGCATCTGTGGCCCCAGAAGCGTGAGAGGCGCTACAACTGGTTCACTGTGCGGCCATTCAAGGCGACGGGACCTAAGGCGGCGAAGAGCCACGAGCATGACCAGCGCCGTAGCTGTGGCCCCAGAGGCGAGAATGGCGCTACAACCGGTCCACTGTGCGGCCACTCAAGGCGGACGGGACCTGTGGTGGCGAAGAGCCACGAGCATGACCAGCGCCGCAGCTGTGGCCCCAGAGGCGAGAGCGGCGCTACAACCGGTCCACTGTGCGGCCACTCAAGGCGGACGGGACCTGTGGTGGCGAAGAGCCACGAGCATGACCAGCGCCGCAGCTGTGGTCACAGAGGCGAGAGCGGCGCTACAACCGGTCCACTGTGCGGCCACTCAAGGCGGACGGGACCTGTGGTGGCGAAGAGCCACGAGCATGACCAGCGCCGCAGCTGTGGCCCCAGAGGCGAGAGCGGCGCTACAACCGGTCCACTGTGCGGCCACTCGAGGCGACGGGACCTGTGGTGGCGAAGAGCCACGAGCATGACCAGCGCCGCAGCTGTGGCCCCAGAGGCGAGAGCGGCGCTACAACCGATCCACTGTGCGGCCACTCAAGGCGACGGGACCTGTGGTGGCGAAGAGCCACGAGCATGACCAGCGCCGCAGCTGTGGCCCCTGAGGCGAGAGCGGTGCTACAACCGATCCACTGTGCGGCCACTCAAGGCGACGGGACCTGTGATGGCGAAGAGCCACGAGCATGACCAGCGCCGTAGCTGTGGCCCTAGAGGCGAGAGCGGCGCTACAACTGGTCCACTGTGCGGCCATTCAAGGCGACGGGACCTAAGACGGCGAAGAGCCACGAGCATGACTAGCGCCGCATCTGTGGCCCCAGAGGCGAGAGAGGCGCTACAACTGGTCCACTGTGCGGCCACTCAAGGCGACGGGACCTGTGATGGCGAAGAGCCACGAGCATGACCAGCACCGCAGCTGTGGCCCCAGAGGCGAGAACGGCGCTTCAACCGATCCATTGTGCGGCCACTCAAGGCGACAGGACCTCTGGTAGACTGCCACAAACAACGCCGCAGCTGACACCTCAACCAAATATCTGGTGACCTCAATAAAGTAAAAAATAAAATAAATTGTTTCATTTAATGGAATAATTCTTTAACATTCTTAATATTCCTATCAACTTCTCTCATAAATACATATATATGTTTGTTTGGAAATTATCAAAGAAATCTGTTTTTCAGATATTTGGTAAAATTTTGATACTCAAATGACTTGTTAAAAATTCATGTTCCATATAATCACTGTCACTATATTTCATTTCTTCGAATTAATAGCAAAAAAAAAAAAACTCAGGTTTAATATGAAAACTTTTGGAGAAGAGTCGATATAACAAAGGGCGTATCTCTCGGTCGTGGCGTCTCGGATCTGTTAAAGAAAAAAAAAATTTTTTTCTTCAAAAAGTACGCAAGATCGTCCTTTTTGATATAAACATATTCAATGTATCGCCTTCTGACTCAAACTTATAGAAATTATTAGAAGTGTATGTTTGTTGTTGCTTATTCCTTCGTGCAAAGATTACAAATTTCCATGAGTCCATGTTCCTTGAGCTGTTTGATGATAAGCAGCGGCTCTCCCATAGTTCCTATTTAGGGCATTTATTTTTGTATAAAATATCAAACGCGCACTCTGTTTATTCTCTAATGCCAACTTTTAAAGGATTAAGAAAGGATATATTTAGGGATAAAATATTCTTCTAATTTCGCTGTCCCATACACGACACAATCCATAAAACGGCTAATGTTCTAACAGCACACAGGAGAAAAATGGGACTCCATACACCAATAAGAGAAGACAAAAGAGATCTCCAGACTCAAAAAGAGAATACAGAAGAGGACTCCAGACTCCAATTAGAGATGACAAAAGAGGATTCTCCAGACCTCATTAAAAGATGACAAAGTAGGATTCCAGACTCCATTAAGAGAAGACAAAGAAGGACTCCAGACTCCAATAAGAGATGACAAAAGTTGACTCTCCAGACTTCAATGAGAAATGACAAAATAGGACTCCAGACTTCAATAGGAGAACACAAAAGAGGATTCAAGATTACACTAAGAGATGACAAAGGAAGAGTCCAGACTCCGAGAAGAGATGACAAAGGGAGACTATCCAGACTCCAATAAGAGATGACAAAAAATAACTCCAGACTTCAATAAGGGATAACAAAAAAATAACTCCAGACTGCGATAAGAGATGACAAAGGATGACTCTCCAGACTTCAATAAAACATGACAAAAGAGAACTCAAGACTCCGATAAGAGAAGACAAAAAGGACTCCAAGCTCCAATAAGAGATGACAAAGGAGGAGTCCATAATACGATAAGAGATGACAAAGGGGGACTCCTGACATCACATATGTTTTCATTATATATGTTCTGGCTAGGTGGACATCGTGGCCAGTAATACTTGGTCTCTGAAATTACATGTGTCGTCATTCATGTCCTGTAATACTTAATATCTGTAGGTGCATATTTTGAAACCTCTGGATTTGAAGAATTCTAAAGAATATTACAGAGTAAGAGACATTCATTATCCTCATATAATAAGTCCACCAAGTTAGTCCATTGTAACCAGAAGTCCCTAATCGACAACTTAACTTGTTACCAATTGTTGCTAACAACTCTATCAAAGAGCATCGAATCAAACCAAAGCCAATCAAAGCGAATCAAAGCGAACTAAAGCTAATCAAAGCGAATCGAAGCGAACTAAAGCTAATCAAAGCCAATCAAAGCTAATCTAAGCGAACCAAAGCGAATCAAAGCTAATCTAAGAGAATCTAAGCGAAGAAATGGGCAATTGCTTCAAAAGTAAGTGACAACGTTCTATCGTAAGAATTATGATGAATTTCAAGAATAGATTCAAAATTTGAACTTTATCGATCTCTTTCAAGATATTATAAATCAACTTATTTATGATCCACCTATATTAGCTGAGCTATAGCCACTATCTTGATTTGAAAAACTATTTCTTTGGTATGATGGAGACACCTATCATTTTTTACTCGATTGAATCAAGAATTTCAAAATTATTCCCAATCACAAACTCATTTCACCTTCTAAAGACCTATTATATAATTTATGTTAATTAAAAATCTCCAATATTTTCATAAAGAATATTATGAAATTAAGATGCGTTAAAATTTAATATATTGATGAAATATATAATAATTTTCAATGTAATGTTTAATTACTCTCCGTTTCCAATTTCATCATTCATATTGATTTTGTTCTTTTCATAAAATATTAATAATTTGTTCTACTCTTTATATAAATTATATATTTAAATTGATAATATAATTATGAACAGAAAGTGAGAATTTTTTCATAGCGGCAAATATTCTGATAAACACGAATTATCTATATTCCCACTGCAACTCGTTATATTAACAAATCTCTCTTATTTTGTTCTCTTCAATTTCTATAAGTCTATTAGAACAGCTATATAGCTCAAACAGAGTCAAAATTTACTAAATATATCTGTGTTCTTTAATATCTTTAGATCAATAACTGATTAATATTTTAAAATTAATTTTAGAGAAAGAAATAAGTTTCATATGAGATATGTTTTTGAACCAAATTACATATATTTATCAATGTACCAGAAAAAAATCACCTTTCCGTTTAATTATTTAATGCATTGTTCTAATGTATAATGAAAGGGTGAAGTGCCTCTTCTGGTTATGAATATCATCTTCCCGAAACTTTATCTCATATTTATCACAATATTAATAATGTGTTTGTCCCATTATGATAGCATATGTACTTCAATTATACCTACACAAATCAGTAGCCACAGAAAATTACCTACTTACAGATCTGCCATTGTCAACTAAGCGCCTAATAGCTAAACTAAGAATACTGTTTGTTTCTCATCGAGAAAGCCATGTGAAAAATCTGAAAGCAGAAGAACTAAATTGCTTACTATTCACAAATAAAATCAAGGCAGAAATAGAACACCATATATTTGAATGTATATTTCTGAAGACGGAGAGAGAAACTCTTGTTTCTGAGATAGGCCGCCTGAACTTCACTGTACATTCTGGAAAATCTGTGTAAGACCAATGGGGTCTTAATGAAGGCTATGTGCGTATATACATCAATTATCTATATGTAGAATATATATAAATCATTATATAAAAGTGAGATCTCAATTATCAGAACCTATTTAGAGTTGGGAATGGATTTTGGTGTAGTATTTTTATATTGTAAACTCAGGAGGAGTCAAATTTACTTCTTTCTCTCTTAAACATCCTCCAATTTGATATAAACTCATGGGTAAAACTTAAGGAATTGGAAAAACTTTGATGTCGCCATGGTCGTCTTTTTTTTTTTTAATAGGAGACAGGCAATTTTGTTCACACTTGGTTATCTCGTGTATCTTCAATAAAGGTCACTATGTATCAAATATATTTCAGAGTTAATGTCTGAATCTCGATATGCATGCTAAAAGATACAACTTACTTAAGTTTTGTCCATGAGTGTATGTGTTTCTGATATGTATTAGCTAATTTATTGAATCAGATATTATTTAATATATTTTATATTAATATCTCATGTACATACACTGCGTTACATTGAAAATGGAACACCAAGAAATAGTGGCCAGAAAGTGACGAAACTCGGCAGACAGAGAGAGACAGGGACGAACAATAAGTGATCTTTATTTCAAAATGATAGTCATAATACAGAGCGAGAACGGCGTCGGCTTAGTAGCAAGTAGGACCACCGCGGACGGCGATGCACGCAGCAACACGTCTAGGTAGAGAGTCAATCAGAGTACGGATGGCGTCCTGAGGGATGGCTCTCCATTCCCTCTCAACCATTTGCCACAGTTCGTCTTCTGAACGCGGCTGTGGCAAGGCATGCAAACGGCGTCCAATGATGTCCCAGACGTGCTCGATTGGTGAGAGATCAGGAGAGTACGGTGGCCAGGGAAGCATCTGTACATCTTGCAGAGCTTGTTGGCTAATGCGAGCAGTGTGCGGTCGGGCGTTATCCTGCTGATAAAGGGCATTGGGTACCCCCTGAAGGTAGGGGAGTGTCACCGGTCGCAGCACATCATCAACGTATCGTTGGGCCGTCATAGTGCCCTGAATACGAAGTAAAGGTGACCTGGAATCATACGCGATTGCGCCCCAAACCATGATTCCACGTTGTCGCACGGTGGGGCGTTCCACAATTGCTGCCGGTTTGGACCTTTCTCCACGTCGACGCCACACGCGTATACGGCGACTATCACTGGACAAGCAGAAACGCGACTCATCTGAGAACACGACCCTGTGCCATTCCGTCATCCACGTCGATCTAGCCCGGCACCATTCCAAACGTTGGCGCCTATTTGGTGGGGTCAATGGCAGTCTTCTTAGCGGACGGCATGAGTGCAGGCCATTAGCAACCAATCGACGGGAAATGGTTCTGGTCGAGATGGAATGATCTAGGGTGTCTTACACATGTTGCAGGATGGCGGTACAAGTGGCTTGTGGGGCCGCCACTGCTTGTCGAAGTAACGCCGATCCACACGTGCTGACGTCACTCTGGTTGCACCGACATTCCTATAAATTGCCACATTTCCTTGTTCCAACCATCTTCTCCACAGTCGGTGCACCGTGGACGCACCAAGGTGTGTATCAGCTGCGATTTGACGTATGGACCAACCTGCCCTTTTTAGTCCGATCACCATGCCCCTCGTTAAAGCGTCTGTCTGCTTGAACTGCCTCCGTTTACGATGACCTGGCATTCTCTGTTATTACACGTGTCTTTTGACACAAGAACAAAATTTCGACAATGATTTTCCTTGAAGAAATAACGACACGAATACTGTCCTTTCTGCAAGTTCCTTCCCTTATATCTTACTCCATGTGCGCACGAGAGCTGCGCATTTTACATCATTTGCATAACTCGGTTAGGCGCGTCTACCCTGAAATTTGCATAATTTTCTGGCCACTATTTCTTGGTGTTCCATTTTCAATGTCACGCCGTGTATATAGTCTCTGTGCGGAAAAAATATATTTTTCTCTAAACCTTCTCCAAAGATCCGTTAAATACCTTGACCAATACCAGAAATATATGCTGGATAGTTCAATAGTGTATTAGATGCAGTCTAATGGCGGTATGATAGATTAAACTGGCGCCAAACCGCTGATGAGCCAGATGTCCTGTAAATTCTTTTGAACACAGTTTTTTAAAAAATATATTTTATAAGTGAAAATAATATAATTTCAAAAAGATAAATAAAAATTTAAATGTTTAATGATTGTAATGAATATATCAATCTAGATGTTAAGACTATGATGGTATGACTGTGTCTTAGATATAGAAGTCGTTTTTGATATCACAGAACGGCAACTCGTGGTACTATAAGATTGTACTTGTACAAAGCAACCGTATTTAAGGCTGAAGTTTTCTTGAACTGGAGCGTCCATTAAAGATCTACAATATGATATTTGTGTGCAGGACCCCCTCCAGTGGAGGGGCCGCGAAAGACGGTGAGGTTCGCCATGCTGGCCGAGGTGGAGGTGTACGATAAACGTATGCCTCCCCTCTTCCACCACGTGGCCCGCGGCCAACAAGTAAGTTCCCCCCACTGATATTTCTGTGGACATTGTGGCAATGATGGCGTGTGATTGTAGTTTGTTCGCCAAGGGCCGGAGACCACGGCGGCCAGGAGATTCTGGTGAGTGCTCTTATTTACCTTGTTTAGATTGGTCTTTCATCTTATAGCTGCGTTAACTTATTAAACTGAGAGTTTTAATTTACTTTTGTGTTAATGCGTTTTTTTTTATACAATCCATTTCCTATTAGGTGTTCTTTAGTTTTGCATTATTCAAATGGAGCTGATTTTTGAAGTTGATTATATCCAATTCCAAGAACTAAGTTACAAATCCAATTCCAAGTTTATTAAAGGTTTTGGCTTCCTTTCAGTTGATATGCGTGAGAGAGTGAATTCCTTTTATAGTCTCAATTAAAGAAGAAAATGAATTATATTTAAATATATTATGGGTTATTTCGAGCGAGCTCGTTTTTGCCAGAATATTATTCTTTTTTATTACTTCAGAGTCTAAGAGATACAAAATGTGGTTTTGTTTGTTGTAATTTTATATAGAAGGGTAAATGTGCTGCTGTGGAGGCATTTGAACCCCATAGAGAACTTTCGTCTCATGGCCTAAGATTTCTTACTTAGTGGAAAGTGGATAAACTATATAGAAGCATAAGTAAATATATGTAAATAAGTTTTACATTATTTTGCTTGAATATATATATATATATATATAACTCTATATAAAACCATGTGTTCCACCCACCAACCAAGTATTACATGTGCAGGCCGCCCCTGTGGCTCATCAAGTGGCGCCAGCGCCGGCGGTCCCGGGAGCGGGAGCGACGTAAGTACTCCAGAGACTTTACATACTCAGATATCATTTACATATTACAGAACTATATATGCATATATTAGGTGTCCATAGTTAACTTATGTGGTAATATGGCTCGTTCCTATATACAGATTGGAGAGCCTCTGTTTTATAATGGAAAGACTTCAAATGTCATCGAATTTAGTTTTGATAATTATCCAGTAAATCTCCATGTCACTCTACTTCTAATCCTAGGGTTCCATGATGCGACGACTCTTTCGTCTTTATAGCTGAATAAATATATAGGCATTCCTCCTATTATATCAAATTCGGGAAATAAATAATTGTTATCTCACATATAGGATTATATGGTTGATACTCAACTCATAAATTAACAAGTGTAAAAATATTCTTATATTACCGTAGTGGATGTTACATAGCCAGTAAATTGTAGTTATTAACATATGTGTGATTTTCTCTGTGTTCTTCCAGGGAGGCGTCGTTAAACGCCCTCCAAGAAGCATGACTAGTGCCGCATCTGTGGCTCCAGAGGCGAGAGCGGCGCGACAATCGGTCCAGTGTGTGGCCATTCAAGGCGACGGGACCTGTGGTGGCGAAGAGCCACGAGAATGACTAGCACCGCATCTGTGGCCCCAGAGGCGAGAGCGGCGCGACAACCGGTCCAGTGTGTGGCCACTCAAGGCGACGGGACCTAAGACGGCGAAGAGCCACGAGAATGACTAGCGCCGCATCTGTGGCCCCAGAGGCGAGAGCGGCGCGACAATCGGTCCAGTGTGCGGCCATTCAAGGCGACGGAACCTGTGGTGGCGAAGAGCCACGAGAATGACTAGCGCCGCATCTGTGGCCCCAGAGGCGAGGGCGGGGCGACAATCGGTCCAGTGTGTGGCCATTCAAGGCGACGGGACCTGTGGTTGCGAAGAGCCACGAGAATGACTAGCGCCGCATCTGTGGCCCCAGAGGCGAGGGCGGCGCGATAATCGGTCCACTGTGCGGCCACTCAAGGCGACGGGACCTGTGGTGGCGAAGAGCCACAAGAATGACTAGCGCCGCATCTGTGGCCCCAGAGGCGAGAGCGGCGCGACAACCGGTCCAGTGTGTGGCCACTCAAGGCGACGGGACCTGTGGTGGCGAAGAGCCACGAGAATGACTAGCGCCGCATCTGTGGCCCCAGAGGCGAGAGCGGCGCGACAATCGGTCCAGTGTGTGGCCATTCAAGGCGACGGGACCTGTGTTGGCGAAGAGCCACGAGAATGACTAGCGCCGCATCTGTGGCCCCAGAGGCGAGGGCGGCGCGATAATCGGTCCACTGTGCGGCCACTCAAGGCGACGGGACCTGTGGTGGCGAAGAGCCACAAGAATGACTAGCGCCGCATCTGTAGCCCCAGAATGAGAGCGGCGCGACAACCGGTCCACTGTGCGGCCACTCAAGGCGACGGGACCTGTGGTGGCGAAGAGCCACAAGAATGACTAGCGCCGCATCTGTGGCCCCAGAGGCGAGAGCGGCGCGACAATCGGTCCAGTGTGTGGCCATTCAAGGCGACGGGACCTGTGGTGGCGAAGAGCCACGAGAATGACTAGCGCCGCATCTGTGGCCCCAGAGGCGAGGGCGGCGCGATAATCGGTCCACTGTGCGGCCACTCAAGGCGACGGGACCTGTGGTGGCGAAGAGCCACAAGAATGACTAGCGCCGCATCTGTAGCCCCAGAGGCGAGAGCGGCGCGACAACCGGTCCACTGTGCGGCCACTCAAGGCGACGGGACCTGTGGTGGCAAAGAGCCACGAGAATGACTAGCGCCGCATCTGTGGCCCCAGAGGCGAGAGCGGGGCGACAACCGGTCCAGTGTGCGGCCACTCAAGGCGACGGGACCTGAGACGGCGAAGAGCCACGAGAATGACTAGCGCCGCATCTGTGGCCCCAGAGGCGAGAGCGGCGCGATAAACGGTCCAGTGTGTGGCCACTCAAGGCGACGGGATCTTTGGGGGTGAAGAGCCACGAGCATGATCAGCTCCGCATCTGTGGCCCCAGAGGCGAGAGCGGCGCGAAAACCGGTCCAGTGTGCGGCCACTCAAGGCGACGGGACCTGAGACGGCGAAGAGCCACGAGAATGACTAGCGCCGCATCTGTGGCCCCAGAGGCGAGGGCGGGGCGACAACCGGTCCAGTGTGTGGCCCCTCAAGGCGACGGGACCTGTGGTTGCAAAGAGCCACGAGAATGACTAGCGCCGCATCTGTGGCCCCAGAGGCGAGAGCGGCGCGACAACCGGTCCAGTGTGCGGCCACTTAAGGCGACGGGACCTGAGACGGCGAAGAGCCACGAGAATGACTAGCGCCGCATCTGTGGCCCCAGAGGCGAGGGCGGGGCGACAACCGGTCCAGTGTGTGGCCCCTCAAGGCAACGGGACCTGTGGTTGCGAAGAGCCACAAGAATGACTAGCGCCGCATCTGTGGCCCCAGAGGCGAGAGCAGCGCGACAACCGGTCCACTCTGCGGCCACTCAAGGCGACGGGACCTGTGGTGGCAAAGAGCCACGAGCATGACTGGCGCCGCATCTGTGGCCCCAGAAGCGAGAGCGGCGCGACAACCGGTCCACTGTGCGGCCACTCAAGGCGACGGGACCTCTAGCTAGACTGCCACAACCAACGCCTCAGCTGACACCTCAGCCTAATATCTCGTGGCTCTCAATAAATTTTAAAATAAAATAAATCGTTTGATTTAAGTCATTACTTCCTCAACATTCTCAACTTCCCCTTCAACCTTTCTCTTATAAATACGATAGATGGTTTGTTCCGGAAATATTTTTCAAAAATTCCAATTTAGATATTTTTTAAAATGTTGATATTCAAATGTCTTGTTAAGATCCATGTTCAATATAATTGATGTCACCATATTTTATTTCTTCGAATCAATAGCCATGATATCCAGGTTTTCTTATAATATTTATTTATAATTTAACTTTTTGCCTGAGGTTTATATAAAAAAGGGTGTATATGGATCTGTTAAAGAAAAAATATATATTTCTTTAACAGATTGAGGTACGCTCTTTTTTTAAATGTTTCGCCTCGACTCAAACTTAGAGAAGTTATTAGAATTGTTTATTTATATATAAAGTGAAATAATTCTCACAAGGTATTCTCGAATTTGGTTTATATCTTGTGGGGTTCAGAAATGAAAATAATACATCATGATATTGTCAGGAGAACAGAGATCCCTGGTACTTCCTCTTAGCTTGACCGGTCCGTCCAGTTCAGATAAGAGGGAGTACCAGGAAACTCTGTCCTCCTGACAATATGATGATTGCATCATCATACATCCGCCTCGAAGGTGGTCATGTTAAAGTGAAGTTTAAATAGCTCTTCTTTTTCTTCCTCAGACAGATATCATACTTATCTATTATGTCATAGCGCTTTATTATCCCGTGGCTTGTTCTCAACCTCTCTTTCATACTTTCCCATCGATCGAATATTCCCTCCAATGGCTATCTAGAAATTTCTGTCTCAATGCAATCAACGTAGATAACATTTGCTTCTTTCTTTCTGAGGTAGATTTACGAAAATATCTGTTTTATGATTTCCATCAAGAGCAGCTGTGAAGCAGAGTCGAACTTATGTAAATATGTTGACGTTAGAGAGAAAGCTATCTCCAAGGTCAAAGCCCGGTCAGCCTCTGTGCTGGCGGGGGAGGATGTTACATTTATCGGTCAGGAATATTGGAGATAGCTTTTGTTTACGGAGTCCTTCTTATCTCACACACCGCCACGGTGTTTGTAAACTCGCCATGATCTAGACATGACTCTCTAGACCTGCCTTCCATCATGTGTCTCTATTGTCGGACTTCATGCTTCGGGGATGTGGGGGTCGACGTTCCCCGGATGAACTCTGCGGCGAGGTTGGGAGTCGCAGGAATGGCTGGCGAAGCGGCGCTGGAAAATAGAGTAGACCCTGCGTCGCAACTCCGTACCCTCGATGATGTTGCCTTCTTCGTCGCGTATGTTAGTCTTTTCAGACCGGCGCACGCGAATCGCGCGCCTGAATTCGGGCAGTGATGGGTAGTCTGCCTCCGTCGTCGCAGCTTCGATTCTGGTCTGCAGGAACTGTGTGGCGCGTGAGACGTGGTCTTCGTCAGAGATGCGAGGGACATTGAGTGAGCTCACCTCAGCAGGAGTTCAGCCTTGGTGGAAGTCCAACCTCTCCAGAGATCTTCGGCGGTTATATCCTCGATGGCTGTATAGGTTCTTTCGACGATCGTTACCAGATGTTAAACTACAAGCTCCGAACGAAGCATGACGAGTTGGCGAGATGAAGGAGGCACACCCAGCTGAAGAAGGACAGCACGATGGTCCTAAAGTGTTATGAATTGTACTGTGCCGGGCGACATGATCTGCGAACCCCGAAGCGAGAAGGACCCTGTCCAGGCGAGAGGCGTCAACCCGGCTCACATAACTGGCCATTCTGGTTGGGATGTGAGCGGCGTCAAAGAGTGCGGATACGTCGACAAGGGCTGCTTGTTCCAGCAGCTCAGAGAGGACTTGCACCGAGCCGGAGATTGTGTCGTTCGTGATCTTCTCGCTGACGTTGAAGTGGCAAACACCTACGCGTCCTCCTGTTCTGCGGCGACTGCGATGAGCTGCATCTGCTGTTGTCGCTCGTGAAGAATATGAGAGAGGTGGCAGTTTATGGCGCTCACTTCTTGACCGTGGGCATCGATGTGGCCCGACCACACTACGTGTTGACGCAGGAGGCAACGCCCGGCCCGAAGACGCAGGCGAGGCCCGAGCCCCTGATGGCTGTAGGAGAAACGACGACGGCGCTGTAGCCTAGGCAGTGGTTTCGTATATCAAGGATACGTTGCCCTCCTGTATAGAGGCAACGTTCAGACGATGTTGACGTAGGAAATGGCAGAGCTCGATGATCTTTTCGCGAGACATTGACGAACGTTAGAGTAAAGCTCATTGGGAGCAGAAGTCTGGACTCGAACGGCCACGAGATGCTTGCAGAATGCTGTCTGGATTTCGGGAAGGAGCTTGAGCAGTTTCAGAGCCAGCTTATAACGCCTGAGCTTTTGTACATTCTCCATTATCTTGAGGAGGTTCTGCAGGCCAGGAACCAAGACCAGGGGGGCCTCTGTGATTTCTCATTTTTCCAGTTCAAGAGAGATGTTCAGATTCATTAAATAACAATTTTAGAATCCTCTCTGTAAGTTCGTTCAGCTGTTGTCGCCTTTTTGAGGCGCTTCCGTAGGGGATGAAAAGATGTTGCTTCAAGTCGTCCGTCAAGAGGCCCTCATTCTTAACGGATGGCGCTTCTTGTTCGTTCTGGTGCCATAGCAACTGAAGGAAGAGGAATGGGAGTCACAGTGGTTGAGGTGACCGCGGGAGATAGGGCAGTAGCCACAGTTAAAAGACGCAAAACTGAGTGAGGCCACAAATTCAGTGGGCGCAGTGGTAGGCATAACTACATTAGTGTTGGAAGGCGCCTGCCCGGAGGCATCTACAGGATATTTGGCATTCAAGGAGCAGTTGGGTCTACGGTGCCTTGCCTTTGACACTATGGACTTGGACATGAACTGGAGAGGCCTTCAAATTAATTTATTATTTGGAAACTGCTTCAATGCTAATATCAAATCCTGGTTGCACAGAACACGATAAACACCACTCTCACACATTATAGAAACCATTTTAAACTAAACTATAAATAAAACGATCTCTCTCATTTAAAATTTATATTATATAAAACGATAATGATAATTGACGATAAAACTAATATATATATTGTAGTCTGAATCAGAATTTAAGTTGTTTAATTCTCAGAAATGTCTGTATGGAAACTACATTTATTCCAAGTGAGAATAACACCGCCATTCTGTGGATGTGCTAAGATGTTTTTGCCAACATGACGTCTTCCTTTGACATCCGACCTCAATCATAACGATATTCTACTAAATAATCAAGTTTTGTGTGAGTATATTGATGAGGAAATAGCACGTTTCCATTCCTAAAAGAATGTTGAAATCGTATTTTTAGCTTTTTTGAGAATACGTCTTTTAATTTCCGGTCAGTTTTGGCAGATTCCGAGGATTGAGTCACCATGGCACACCGCCATATCCTGGAACCTTGGTACAAGTGTCCGAATATAGTTGACATGTTTGATTCTTAATAACATTTCGTTGATGGATGATAACTTTCTATTAATTAACCATAAAGTAAGGTTAGCTTTTCATGGCGAACTAAATAAAACTAATTGTCTATCAGCGCGAAGTCTTTTTGACTCAAACCTATTCTAACGTTTACTTACATACACATCTGAGATGTGTGCGTTTTTTTGAAACAAAATTTTACAACCAAGAAAATTTAAAATATTTTAAAGATTTGTTTTTTCTTTTAAAAAATTTCCTTATAACTTCTCTTACAACGATTTTGAAAATATTTGGAGTGTCTGGAGTTAGAGAGTTTATCCTGTTAATTCTACCACTGATGAATCAGACACCTCCCCAATATTTTCCCCGTTGCAGCAGGAATTTGTTTCGAATTTTAGAAAGGGGTGAAAAAATTCCAATTTTTGATTATTTGTGGCATGAAAAATCATTTTTAAAATATCTAAACCATTTGGGCGAAGAGAAAGTTTAAAAAAAATTATCATTATTTTACGTTCTTATGAAGAAATCGGAGAAACGTTAGCATTTGTTGAGGTCATCGTAGACTTCAGCTAAAACTCAATGTAAGATGATAGGTTGGACTCCAAGAACTCCCGACCAGAATGCTGCGATAGGAGAAAATGGTTATCTCACTTACGTAGAGCTTTTGATTACTTTTGCTTAAGTTGGTCTTAAGTTGGCAGCAGTTGGCTAATTTAATGCACTGCTGACATTTACAGCTCGTGTGGCAATAGACGATTCCTTAACTTGCATTCCCACATCCTTAGAAAGTGTTTAAATAACCGAACCTTGCAAAAGTGAAAAACCAAATTGCTTCTACGTGTTTTGACAGATGTGATGTGCTAGCTGTATATGCGCGCTCTTCTACATTTACTAAAGTGAGATTAAGTACCTTTGTTTAGTTCGCGAAAATTTATTTTAGGATGGCATTGGTAAAAAATTGGGTTTCGAATTAAGAGTTCAACAGGATTGTTCTTATACGCCTGTTATAAAAAAATCTCCGTTTATTATCCATTGACACACAAATAATATTGAGATAGAGGCGCCCATAATCTTAGAGAATACCTATCCATGGAATCTCATAACCACTTAGAGCAGGATAGACAATAGGCTTAGCAGTATTATGAAAAACTGGTAAGTAGTTTGAAAGAGTTTTCTGAAGTTTTAAGAGAACTTGGGATATACACTACTGGCCAAACATAAAAATTGCTACATCAGGAAAAAAATTCAAATAACAAAATTATTCATTTGGATAAATACATTATACTGGGAGGAAAAAGTGATTAAAATTTGAAGAAATTTAGAGGTATGGATCCTGAGAAATCCGTACTCAGAAAAAACACTTCTGGCAGCAATAAAAGCACTCACACGCCTGGACATCGATTCAAACAGAGATTATATGTCATATAGAGGTACAGCTTCCCATGCAGCTTCAACACAACTCCACAGTTCATCAATAGTAGTGACTAGGTGTGGTGACGTTTTCTATTGGTGACAGATCAGGAGAACGTGCTGGCCAGGGCAGCAGCCGAACATTTTCTGTGTGTGTATTTAAAGAGGCCCTTATAATACTGCCAACATGAGGTCGTACATTTTCCGGAGGAAATGTAGCGTTTCCAAATAGCCTCAAATAAAGGGCAATCAGAAATGTAACAGGGACTGTTAAAAATTTCGTGAATGGTAACAAGAGATGACTGAGACGTGTATCCAGTGGCACATCGTACCATTACTCCAGGTAATGACGCAGTATGGTGACGTCGAATGCACGGCAATGTGTCTTCTTCACGATGGCGTCAAACACGGATGCGGCCATCATGGTGCTGTAAAAAACCTGGATTCATCTGAAAACACGATGTCACTCCACTTATACGCCCTGCTTTGTTGTTGATCACACCATTGAAGGCACTTCTGTTTGAGAAGTAGTATCAAGGGTAGCCGAAGCCATGATCACCGAGCTGACAGTCCATGGCACTGCAAACGTCGTCGAACTGTTTATGCTGAAACCTTTAGACATGTAAACGACCCCATTTCTTGACTCAAGGCTCTTGACGTGGCTATACAATCCATTAAGACCATGCAGGTAACATGTCGGTCTTCTCGGCTGTTAGAGATAGCAGGCCGCTGAGATCCAGTACGTAGTTCTGAATGACCGTCCTGAACCCATCAATTCTATATTCTGCTAACAGTCCTGGGATCTCGCTTGACGCAAGCAACAATACTGCGGTACAATAAACCGCAATCCAGGTAGGCTCCAATTCTACCTCTATCAAACTCAGAAACGTGTTGGTAAGATTTTCTCCTTCTTACACGAGGCATCATGACAACTTTTATCAACGAAGCAACGTTTCAGATGCAATTTTTATATGATAAGTCTGCTTTACAATCTCTTATTTTCAATACATTCTAGGTGTCGCTACCGGCTCCCAACTTGCATAAATGCGTTGGAAATCTAATAATTTGCACATACAGCATCTTCATATCGTACAAATTTCATGTCTGTAGCCGGTCACCATCTCATTGTAGCAATTTTTTAATGATTATCCCAAGTACACGTGGTACAGGCCATGATAATCATGATGAGGTAGTTAGCGACTGCTTTTACTATAAGTATACCACATGTCTACACATGTGAAAACCAGTTCGACTTTGCGCTTACAAATGTGCCAGAGCCCCGTTTTGTTACTTGAACTGAGGTTGAACTTTTTCAAGGTTCGAGGGCCATTGGACCTTTTTTTAATTAGAAAAAAGTGCCCAATGCGGAATTTGATCCCGGGTCGTAGCGGTTGAAAATCAACGGTTTAGACCACGGGTTAATGGGCAGTAGTGTGCATCCACTGAAAATTTAGCAACATTGCTTCAGCAATAGTTGATTGTGAGCTTTGAAAGTGTAATGTTTAGGTATTTAACATTCTCTTCCCATATACGCTAATAGAAAGCATTAAACAATAGTTACTTCATCAAACATACTACTCTGATCAAAAAGTTTCGACACTTTGCTCATAAAATCCTGAAAACTCAATATACACTGGTGTCCAAAAAATAAGAAACTTTTGTTTTTTAATGATATGTTTTAAAATATACAACGCTAAAAGCTAAAAAGTAATTTAATTAGGTATTTCAAGTCGTAGAATTTATTTATCGCAACCATTCGATTCGGTAAAATTGAAAATATGCAAATCTTTGCTTGTCTTTATAAGTGTGCTATTTGGCGTGTCGTTTACCCCATCTAAGAATTGTCCAATTATAATTTTATTTAATCCTTAGTTAATTATGAGTTTACGAAAAATTTTAGCGGATGATTTAAAATGGAGAGCTGTTGGAAGAATGGAGGCAGGGCAATCACAAGTTGAAGTAGCAAAATGGCTAAATGTGAATAAATCTGTGGTCAGCAAAATATAGAAACAGTTCATTGAGACAGGAACCATCAAAAGAAAAGAAGGTTCTGGTAGAAAAAGAAAAACAGCTACCTCTGAAGACCGTTATCTGGTCGTAACTGCCAAGCGCCATAGGGAGATGACAGCTATTCAACTCTCTAATGAACTCTCAAGTGCTACTGGAACGAGAATTTCAAGACAAACTGTTTACCGAAGGCTTCACGAAGGTGTTCTTTATGCAAGACGACCAATGGTCTGTATCCCTTTAACCTCTGCTCACAGGAGAGCCCGCTTGAATTGGTGCTTGGAACATCACGCCTGGACTCATGATCAGTGGGCCAATGTTCTCTTCAGTGACGAGTCAAGATTTAGTTTAAACACAGATTCTCGACGAGTTTTCATCTGTAGGGAGCCTGGAACCCGCTATCATCCCAGTAACATCAGGGAAATAGACAGTTTTAGAGGGGGCAGTCTCTTAGTATGGGCTGGCATCAGTTCTAGTAGACGCACACCCCTCCCCATTTTTTTTGGGGGCACTTTAACTGCCCAAAGGTACAGGGACGAGATCCTTGAGCCCTATCTAAGACCTTAAAGAGATCAAATTGGTCACAATTTAATTTTTATGGACGATAATGCTCGTCCGCATAGGGCTAGGCTAGTCAATGAATATCTCCAGAGTGAGAATATTCGAAGGATGGATTGGCCAGCCAGATCTCCGGACCTGAATCCAATAGAGCATGCGTGGGATGCTCTAGGGAGGCGTATTGGAGCTCGTCACCCCTCTCCCAGAACCTTCGTTGAGCTAAGAACTGCTCTGTTGGAGGAGTGGGGTTTACTACCCCTGGACCTCCTCCAAAGCCTGGTAAACAGCATGAGGGCTCGGTGTGAGACCTTGATAGCTATTAGAGGTGATCATACTCCCTATTGATATCTTATTTCTTTAAGATCTGGAACCTTAGCTTTGGGTATGTTGGTAATAATTTGCATATTTCCTAATTTCAAATATTTTTATTTATTTACATATAGCTAGTCAAATTCTCCATAGTTTAAACTATTTGTATACTAAATTTTATATTTGTTAATAAATTAGCTTTTGAGAAATTTCAATATTGGTTAATGTTTCTTATTTTTTGGACACCAGTGTATTTTTTCCCGGTTTGTGACAAACGCAAGTGTCGCCCTAGGCTTGGAGACCTGCCAATTTTAAAAAATCACGCGCCACAACAGCGTGAGCAGCGGCTGTTCGAAGTGAAGCCATTTTGCCCGTGCTTCGATTTCGTTAGTCACCGAAATGGAGGATCAACGAATTTGCATCAAGTTCTGTGTGAAAAACGGATTCAAGGGTGCCGAAATTTTTTGGATGTTGCAAACAGCCTACGGGGATGCCGTCATGAGCCGAAGACGAGCTTTCGAGTGGTACAAGCGCTTCAAGGAGGGTCGGGAAGAGATCGCCGACAACGAGCGTTCCGGGAGCCCGTCCACATCAACCACGCCTGAAAAAGTGGACAAGGTGTTGGAACTGGTGCGTGAAGACCGACGGATAACTTTCAGGGAGGTCGCCGAAGAAGCAGGGATATCATTCGGGTCGACTCAATCGATAATGAAGGACATTTTGGGAGTGAGAAGACTCAACGCCGTTCTCGTTCCCAAAGATTTGACTTTTGATCAAAAGAATGCCCGGAAATAAACGGCCAGTCTCAATCTCGAAGCGACAACCGACGACTCCGAATTTCTGAAGAGAGTCATTACTGGAGACGAAACATGGATTTACGGCTTTGATTCGGAAACTACCCAACAGGCATCGGAGTGGCGCTTCAAAAATGAGCCGAGACCAAAGAAAGCGAGGAAGGCTCCCAGCAAAGTTAAGGTCATGTTGACGGTGTTCTTCGACTACCAGGGCATCGTTCATCATGAATTTCAACAACAGGGATCTACACTAACTGCTGACTCCTACCTGGGAGTTTTGATGCGTTGAGGGAAGCGATCAGGCAGAATCGGCCGGAGCTGTGGAGGAGAAAGTAAAGGATCCTCCACCACGATAACGCGCTGGCGCACACAGCCCTCAAAATCTCGAAGTTCCTGCAGGACCACTCAACCTCTGTGTTCCCCCAACACCCCTACAGTCCCGATTTGGCCCCCTGCAGTTCTTCCTTTTTGGAAAGCTCAAAAAAAGTTAAAGGGTTGTAAATTTCAGAGCATAAAAGAGATAAAGTGGAATCGAAGAAGGCCATGAAGGCGATCCCGAAAACAGACTACCAGAGGTGTTTTGCCGACTGGAAAAAAAGGTGGCTGAAGTGCATTGCGGCCAAAGGGGACTACTTTGAAGGGGACAATTTGAATTTGGTAGAATAATAAAGTTTTTTTTTTAACTTATGAGCAAAGTGTCGAAACTTTTTGATCAGAGTAGTACTCTTTATTTTACCTTAAAAGATCTTGAAGAAGGAATCAAAGTTTACGGCAACAAGTTTCTTTTATTTGTGCTGTATAATCGGCAAGCTTTCGGACTATGACTTCCTTCAACAGGCATCTCTTAAAAGATCTAAAGTATTTCCACATAATGACAAAACCTATATTGACCTAGGACTTAGTTAGGAGCCGTTGGAAAATTAAGAGTTTTATTTATGCTGTGAAAGTTGAAAGTGATGCAATTTTACTCCAAACTGTTACAGGATGGCTCTATTCATGATAAAATTGTGGAAAACCTTTAAAAATACGCAAATATTTTTCCAAAATGAGTTTTTTTTAATTAAAAATACAAAAATATTTTTGTATTTTTAAACAGGATGCCTCAGAGAGTTGGATAAAGTGTTTTTACCAAAGTACAAGTTGGCAACAACAACGCTGGATCAAATGTGTACAGAAGGAAGGTGGACCTATTGAATGATTCTAATATAATTGAGGACTGTGATAAATTCGAAACTATTATAGACGTGAATGATTCTTTTACAAATTAAACAAATTCTACTGCCCTTACTGCAATGGAATAATTAATGGGAGGACCTGGCATTCCATTGCAGTAATGGTAGTAGAAATTTTTTATTTTAAAACAATAGTGCGGTCTGTGCACCTTGAGTTTATGCTCTTTGAGCTGTTTGATAATAAGCAGAGGCCTCTCCCAAAGGTCCTGTTTAGTGCATCTAATACAAGCCAAAATGTGTTCTGGAGCTGCAGGTGCCAAGATGCATTTGTTGTGCTGCTACATCAGCATGGAGCAGGCAGGTGTTCTGGCACGCAGCGAGAGCGCGCTATCCTTGTCCGCCACGGGCACACTAAGATCATATACAAGTTCAATTAATCATGCGTGATGTTTCAGCAACAGCATTGTTACCATCCTCAGACAAAAGTAATTAATAAATCACTTTGGTCTGAAGATGGTAACAACACTATTTGGAGACGCCAGTCATGTAAATCTCCTTTTTTTTTGCTTATTCATTCAGAAGATTTACATAATTGGAAATATAATTATGTATATAAGGATATGTAAGTTTAATAAAGGTGTGTCAGTTATAAATCGGGTGTTGGTGAATAATTAGTGTCATCAGGGTTTCTGGTGTTGTGGGCACTTTTAAGGAAGCAAATAGGCTTCGGTTGGAGACCAGAAGAAGTCTGGCAAGAAGATACAGTCAAGTTCTGCCACAACTATTTAGATAAGGCCAGACAAATCCAGGATGCGGCAGGCTTTCCGAGCTTAGTAAGTGAGGCAGTGATTGTATCCGAACACTATTACCAAAAGGTCATGCACAATTTACTGAATTTGGTCTTATCTTACTGAACTATGAACTAAAAATTGTACCTTAATATTTAAATGGTGAAATTAACAGATACCTTCATATACTCCTTATTAAACAATATAAATATATTGTTGTGTGTCAACGGGTAGCCGACCAATGGTACACGTGACAAAAATTGTTTTAATTTTTGTTATTTTTTAATTAATTATTCTTATCAGAGAAACGGCACCACAGAGATGACGGGTATAAATTGTATTTGACCATTGACCACCGTTTCGCGGCAATGTGTTAAATACAACATGCCAATTTATAAATTAATCTTCATTCTGTTTGGATTTCAACCTGGCGATTTAGAAATGTCCAGCTACAGCTCCTCCTACAACCGGCCCGGTGAGACCCCAAACATCATGACCTTCCTGGACTGGACCATGAGCCCAGCACTGCACCAAATAAACCATCTGAGTAGTATATCCCGCCTTTGTCTCATCAGTCCGGTCTTCATAATTCTTACTGGCCATGTTCGTGAGTCATTTGTCTTTTAGTATGCCGTCCGTTAGGTATTTGTCGAATGTTTTTATCGGTTCGTCCAGTGTCCCTACGTCTAGGGATGTCCTTGGTTCTCTGCCGAAGACACAACAATACGTATAATCCTAATCTGTAATTAAAACATTTGTTAAAACAATTTTCATCAGACAAACATTTACTTGGACAGAACAGAGATAAAGCTGAGTCATTGGGTGACTTTGTAAATGAATTTCTATCTCATTGTAGCATTACATTTAATCTCTGGTAAATTGAATAAAAATGTTCTAACGGCCACTACATCTTAGGTTCTAAGAATGGTAAAATCTTTGCCATAACATCACAATCTGGGAAATTAAAGACACAAGAGAGTTTAAATTAAAAAATATATATTTCCGGTCATGTTGGTCTCAGGGGTCATAGACAGGTAAGGTGGCCATGTTTTCCAATTCTGCGAGAAGATATTCTGGTTTGAAGAGAGCCGGCTCCTTGTTGAAGGCGTAGAGCAGGAAGCTGCGGGGGATTACATGCTGGCCGTAGTACATCCCCACCTGATTGGCCAGGAGCTGGGCCTCTTGGGGCGTCTACACACAAGGAGTTGAGAGCAGCTGTTGTTGTTGTGTCTGAAGAAATATTTGGTAGGGAGAAATTTTTAAATGGTTCCAAACTTTCTTCTTATCCTCATGAAGGGACGAACATTTTTTGTCAAAACATTTATTTAAAAAAAAAAAAAAAAAAAAAATCGAACTATAGGATGATTTTTTTTTTAAAGAAACACATTGATTACCTTTTGAAAAATAGCACAAAGGTGAAATGTTATTATTTTTGTTTCTTATCTCCTTGTGCAAAGATTACACAAATTCCATGAGTCCATGCTCTTGAAGCTGTTGGGCGATATCTAGCTTAATCCATGTGTGGCCAACACACTCTAGACCCATGTGTTTCATCTATTTTTAGAGATGTTGTTTCTTATCCCCTTGTGTAAAGATTACACGAATTCCATGAGTTTATGCTCCTCAAGCTGTTTGATGATAAGCAGCTGCCTCTCCCTAAGATCCTGTTTAGTGCATCTAATACAAGCAAAATGTGTTCTGGAGCTGCAGTAGCTTAAAGTTATCTCCTGATTATGCAACTAAAAGTTGCTGATGGCTTGCGGCATCTGTTAGAATAAATA
The DNA here is from genome assembly GCA_030710605.1 of Cordylochernes scorpioides. Taxonomy (NCBI): domain Eukaryota; kingdom Metazoa; phylum Arthropoda; class Arachnida; order Pseudoscorpiones; family Chernetidae; genus Cordylochernes; species Cordylochernes scorpioides. Next base: position 133,703,193 of record CP092865.1, on the reverse strand, counting down.
CCAACTAATCATTGATTTACAATCATTCCAGAATTGGCCAAATACCCTGTTAGATTAATCAAAAATACTTGAGAGAGATAACAACAAGCCTTTATAACTTATCCTTTGGTGTATAAGTGGTGGTTTGAAGCCTACATATCCCATCATAAATGATAAGTTACAATTTGGATTATAGATTAGAAAGATAAATTAACAAGACCAAATCCAAATAAATAAATAGTGTATGACATTTTGGTAACAACACTTTTACCGAAACATCACCCACTATTTATTTATTTGCATTTGGTCTTATTATCTTTGTGTTTCTAATCTATAATCCAAATTGTGCCTTATCATTTATGATAGGGTATGTATGCTTCAAACCACATATGTATGAACAATTCAAACCATCTCTTATACACCAAGGATAAGTTGTAATAACTTGTTTTCTCATCAAATATACTTCTTGGACGTTCCAACAAGACAACTGCCCATTCTATGAATAGATCTTATAGAAACAGCCAGTCTTAAGTCATATATGATTGTAAAACAACAACAACATACAAATGAAACAACAACATGGCTGTCAACAATCCTGTATAGTGAGGGGAACAAAGGAACTCACCAAGATTTCTTCATTGTAGGTTCCTCTCATTAGGACAATGCCTGGAACAATCAGCCAGGTCATCTACATGGCCATTAGAACTGAGAAAATACAATGAGGTTCATGTAAAATGTACCTAAATAAGTCTCTGCATGATTCTTTTTTTTTCTTTCCAAACAACTTCCTTCTGTTGAGAAAAAATATCAGACCTCCGGGGAAAAGTATCTTTTTGTTCCAAAACCACTTTATTAGCTACCGCTCAACAAGAACAATCTAGTTTATGATATTTGCAACAATGAATAATATGTGAAGGTTATTCACATATTAAACAAAATGTTAAAGCAAGATTTGATCCCAGTTCATGGCTGTCGGGAATTGAGGGTGTTACCCACTTGTCCACCAATTTTTTTTATTATCTTTTCAACAGCATTTATATCTACATCACTTTTATAAAATTATATAAAATAGTATCATTCGTATTAGTATCATTAGTATCATTGGCGAATCATTATACCATGTTTTCTCCTGTAGAAGGGTGATTGTGCCTGAAAGCTAGAGATTAAAAAAATGTTTTGAAAAGACACTTTTCCCTGGAGACCTGATATTTTTACTCTGTATTGATACAAGGGATTATTTTTCTGTCCTTACTAGCCATATTGGGAAAGCCTAGCTCATCAGTGGCAAACCTTTCCTGCAGTTTCGACAGTTTAATCTGCCCCCCTATATTGTTACATTAGATGTGAATCTACTGGTTATAAATTTAAAATAATGCAACAGAAGGTAATAAGACCAAATCCAAATAAATAAATAGTATGTGACGTTTCGGTAACAGCATTGTTACCATCTTCAGACAAAGGTACTGAATGAGAAATTTTACCACAGCATGTTTTTTTCAAATAAAATAAAAATGAATAAAACATGCTGTGGTAAAATTTCTCATTCAGTACTTTTGTCTGAAGATGGTAACAACGCTGTTATCGAAAGGTCACACACTATTTATTTATTTGGATTTGGTCTTATTACCTTGTGTTTATAATCTATAATCCAAATTGTGCCTTATCAATAATGCAAGAGGTTTCTGGAGATGTGCTTCTTTTTATCAGTGTATTCTCCAGCTTTCAGGTATTTCCACATTTCTACGTGAGTACATTATATTGTTTGTTTTGTATTCATGTAGAAGGGCGGAAATACCAACAAGCTTGAGAGTACATTAATAAAATGAAAAGAAACTCATCTCCTGAAAACTCTTGCATTATTTTATATATTCAATATCCAGGGAGTGCAAGTAACCAAACGGGGCTATAGCACATTTGTAAGTGCAAAGTCAAACTGTCTTTCACATATGTAGACATGTGGTACACATACAGTAAAAGCAGTCAACTTCTGCCCACCATGATTATCATGGCCTGTACCACGTGTACTAGGGATATATTAGAAACACAAAAACATATATTCAATATATAGGATATATTGTGATGCATTAGAGCGCCATCTGTAATGAAAATTCAAAACTAATATAGACGCTTATGATTCTTTTAAAAGCTTATGTCCATAGTTCATCTAAAATACCCATTCCAAGAGTCTAGCAACAGTATCACTATAAAAGGAAGATCAAAAATGCAATATAACAGCTTTATAATAATAACTGGCAAAACCACTGGGAGGGTTAACTACTGATAAAATCGGTGGATTTTGATTCCTAGAAGCCCAAATATGTAAAACAAAGACTGACCTATTTCAGACACTTGGTTTAGGAAAGTTGGTGATATTGTGGAATATTGAGGGAGGAAGCTAACGGAAGGTTGAGCTGTGAGCTTGGAGAATATTTTGTCAATTTATATTGACAAACATAAGCAGTTTTATCTCAGTTTTTAGAGGGAAGAATATTGTTTGTTTGTAAAGTGAACTGATCTCTCACGTCATTGGACAAATGTGGCCATCTTTGTATATAAGAGGGGGCTAAGGGAATGCGAGGAGGCCAGTGTGGTGGATTATTGTGTGGAGACGCTTAAAGTGTTCTCTGTGTGCTTTATCCGTGTCTGGGTCACATACCTGTGTGACCCTGATCCGATCCCTACCAACCCTACAATAAAAGTAGTTTTGTTTTTTATATAACAAATGCTAAGTTTCTATTAACCTTCCTTTTATTGTTATTGTTGTACTCTTGAGTGTATGTTTTTCTGTGTGTTAATTTACTCTTACTTTAGGAATAGTAAATTGCACTTTGTGTGTTATCCCATAAGTTTTTTTTGCTAATCCACGTGGTACAGGCCATGATAATCATGGTGGGTAGAAGTAGTTGACTGCTTTTACTGTAAGTGCACCACATGTCTTACACATGTGAAAAGCAGTTCGAATTTGCACTTACAAATGTACCAGAGCCCTGTTTGGTTATTTGCACTCGCTGGTGGGGTTGGACTTTTGCAAGAATTGAGGGACATTAGAGCATTTTTTTTTTAATCAGAAAAAAAAGTGCCCAATGCGGGAATCAAACCCTGGTCATAGTGGTCCAAAAGTAATGGTTTAGACCAACCTTCCACCGACCCCCTCCCATAAGAATTACCATTTGTCACCAACCTGATGGCCACAAACACTCTACAGAGAGAACTGAGTGTTATTCCAACTCAGTAAACAGCAGTGCTGTTAGAAGAGGCTCTGTTCTGTGATATTTTTACCTTTGAGGTCCATAATATCAGGGTAGTATGCCATGGTGAAACACACAGGGGAGTCCTCCATGTATTTCTGCAACCACCACCTCAGAGATGACAACAAGGGGGTAGAAGACAATAACACACACTCTTTTAATCAATGAGCTGAGAGTTAATGGACACCTCTCTATAAAGAACAGTTATCACCATCAAAATTACCTTTTCTGAGAGTCCAGCTCTCACATCCATAAGTCACCACAGGGAACACCAATGCCTCTACAATTCTCTTCTTTGTCTTATAATGAAATGCCTTTATCTTTCAATATCTTCTCCAATTTCATAATTACATCCATTCCTAGTGCTATTCTTTTTTTTACTTCCTCTAACCAACCTCCCATCTTATCAATCCTGGATCCTTTTTTTTTTTTAATTATCCCTAGTACACGTGGTACTTTTACATCTCTGGTTCCTCTTGTTTTACTACATGTTCACTTTTGCACACAGAGTTGTTTTTGGATATACAGTAGAACTACCTATCTGTAAAGGACAACACCTAGTTACAGAGCCAAAGTGTCCTTTAGAGAGAACAGCTGCAGTAGAACTACCTATCTGTAAAGGACAATACCTAGTTACAGAGCCAAAGTGTCCTTTAGAGAGAACAGCTGCAGTAGAACTACCTATCTGTAAAGGACAACACCTAGTTACAGAGCCAAAGTGTCCTTTAGAGAGAACAGCTGCAGTAGAACTACCTATCTGTAAAGGACAATACCTAGTTACAGAGCCAAAGTGTCCTTTAGAGAGAACAGCTGCAGTAGAACTACCTATCTGTAAAGGACAATACCTAGTAACAGAGCCAAAGTGTCCTTTAGAGAGAACAGCTACAGTAGAACTACCTCTCTGTAAAGGACAACACCTAGTTACAGAGCCAAAGTGTCCTTTAGAGAGAACAGCTACAGTATAAATACCTCTCTGTAAAGGACAACACCTAGTTACAGAGCCAAAGTGTCCTTTAGAGAGAACAGCTGCAGTTGAACTACCTCTCTGTAAAGGACAATACCTAGTTACAGAGCCAAAGTGTCCTTTAGAGAGAACAGCTACAGTAGAAATACCTCTCTGTAAAGGACGATACCTAGTTTTAGAGCCAAGGTGTCCTTTAGAAGAGCAGTTACAGGAATGGCCTCAAATTACAGGCAAAGTCAGACTTTCACCAAAGTGTGCCTGGATCATGATGCCATGATCAACAAAAGCTGCACCCCTACAGCCCATTCTGTGTCAGCTCATGAACTCATGGAATTCGTGTAATCATTACACAAGGGGATAAGAAACAAAAACAACAAACAACACGTGGTACAGGCCGTGATAATCATGGTGGGTAGAAGTAGGCGACTGCTTTTACTGTAAGTGCACCACATGTCTACACATGTGAAAAGCAGGATCCTGTGAATTATTTGCTCCTCATGTGGATCCTATGAAGTGATTAATCAACTATATCAATTTTTTTTTTCTTGATAAATTTTAAATCTATTTGTATTATTAGTAGTGTTATAATTTTGGCATGGCTGAGAGATATTGTAATTTTAAGCCAAAATTTTCACACTTTCGTCTTTAACTTTCTCAATAATCTCTTTTAGGAATTCTTTGTTTTCAGGTAGCAGTGTGGTGTTATACCCATGTTGTTGTTGTACCCATGTCTAAAAGAATAGGGACTTAAAACTTGGGATCCTTAAAATGTTATAACCAAGTTGCTATTATAATTCCTAATATTTCAATAAAAAGGCATACGAGGTGTGTTCAAAAAGTATCGCGACTTTTGAATTTTCGCGGGTTACGTATATTCGAATTTCGATCTTTTTGTGGCTTTATGTTGGTACTCATGTCTCTCACTTATGCCGACAAGCTCGGCCATTTTGAATGTTCACTTAATTGTTGACAGCTGCTTTGCTTGCAAGTGTTTTGGATTGTCTTTGATTTTTACCTATTAAAAAAAAATGGATCAAAGAACCTGTATCAAATTTTGTGTGAAAAACGAAATTAAGTGCGCAGATGCATTCCGAATGTTGACTGTGGCATACGGAGAAGCTACCTTGGACCGAAGCAGCGTTTATCGGTGGTACGAAATGTTCTCAGAAGGCTGAGAAGATGTGAACGACGAAGAGCGTACCGGACGCCAGAGCACTTCAACAACGGACGAAAAAATTAATGAAGTGGAGAAAATGATATTGGCCAATCGTCGAATCACCATTAGGGAAGTTGCTGAGGACCTAAACATATCGATTGGCTCGTGCCATTCGATTTTTATCAATGATTTGGGCATGAGACGGGTCGCCGCGAAATTCGTACCAAAATTGCTCAATTGCGACCAAAACAGCATCGCATGAACATTGCTAATGAGATGTTGGACTCTGTCCGCGACGACCCAAATTTGCTCCAGAGGCTCATAACTGGTGACGAAGCGTGGATTTATGGTTATGACGTGGAAACCAAAGCCCAATCATCTCAATGGAAGCTGCCGCACGAACCAAGACCGAAAAAAGCGCACCAAGTTCGTTCGAATGGGAAAGTTTTGCTGACAGTTTTCTTCGATTGCAGGGGCGTGGCGCATCATGAGTTCTTGCCACAGGGTAGAACGGTCAATAAGGAATATTACCTGCAAGTTATGTGCAATTTGCGCGAAGCAATCCGCCAGAAACGCCCGGATTTGTGGAAGAACAAAAATTGGCTTTTGCACCACGATAACGCCCCTGCTCACACATCGTTGCTTGTGCACGACTTTTTGGCCAAAAACAACACACTAATGATGCCGCAGCCACCGTATTCCCCAGATCTGGCCCCCTGTGACTTTTTCTTGTTCCCTAAACTGAAGAGGCCCATGAAAGGACGACGTTACGCTACGCTTGACGAGATAAAGACAGCATCGAAGGAGGAGCTGAAAAGATTTTTTAAAAAATGATTTTTTGAAGTGCTTCGAAGATTGGAAAAACCGTTGGCACAAGTGTTTAATATCTCATGGGGATTACTTTGAAGGGGACAAAATAGATATTCATGAATAAATAAATAATTTTTGAAAAAACACAAAAGTCGCGATACCTTTTGAACACACCTCATATATTGGATCAAAATATCATTTATTTTACCAATATTTCAGTTAACTGAATGTTAACCTTTTTCAAAGTATTAAAACCCCTTGAAAATACCTTGAAAAAGGTTGGCGTTCAGCCAATTGAAATATTGGTAAAATAAATGATATTTTGATCCAATATATGCTTTTTTAATTAAAAAAAAAAATTATATATACAGTAAAACCCCACTAAAATGAATCTGAGATATAAAGAACCTTTCCTTATAGCAAACCTGAAATAATCCCATTTTTATTTTGTAATACAGTCAACCATGGCTATAGTGAACCACATGTTCAGTCCCATTGGGGTTCGCTATAGAGAGGTCTTAGTGTAGATGTAAGTACTCTTGTGTGAGGGATCTAAATAGATGAGAAATCCAGTAGATACCTGGTAATCAATCTTGCGGGTGAAGTAGATAGTGTTGCCATCAAACTGGGACATAAAGTATTCTACGTAGTCCTTGCGGGGAACTGGGAATAGGAACTGGAACAACAAACATTCTGTTGGTTCATATGGTGGAATTTATTGCACCTTTTTTGGAATTATTCTATTTCTTTCTATTTTTATATATACAGTAGAACCTCCCTGTAATGGACACCTAATTGCAGAGTCAAAGTGTCCTTTAGGGAGAGGTGTCCTCTTACTGGAGAGTTGCTAAATAGTAAAAATGGTAATTTTGCAAATAAAAACTGTCCTTTATAGAGAGGTGTCCGCTAGCAGGGTGTTTGCTAAAGGGAGGTTCTATTGTATATGTCATAATATATATTCTTCCAGGAAATAATAAAGCCAACCTACAGACAACCCAGGCGGAAGGTAAAGTCCGGCCACTTGACATATCAGTGACATCCAAAGGGGCTACTACTGGGAGGCCTGTTAGCTAACACCTTGGGACTTTTAAGACAGTTGGGGATTGGGTGCGACATGAACGTCTGCCCGGATGTGCCAGTCCGTCTCCCTCCGATATCCTAGGTTCCTCTTCCAACTTGTCATATGCTTATTTCCCCACCTTTATTATCACATATATATATTGTTGGAAAAGACCAAAGGTAGATGCAACAAGTTTCTTTATTTGAAAGGCTGCGAGCTTTCGGACAATAACGTCCTTCAACAGGCCATTATGTGAATATAAGAAACTAGAGAAGATATGATGAAGGAGGTCATTGTCCGAAAGCTCGCAGACTTTTAAATAAAGAAACTCATCGCATCTACCTTGGGTCTCTTCAAGAAATATCCTGTGACTCCTTTTATTGTTATTATATATACAGTAGAACATCCCTGTAAAAGACACCTAATTGCAGAGTCAAAGTGTCCTTTAGGGAGAGGTGTCCTCTTACTGGATAGTTGCTAGTTAGTAAAAATGGTAATTTTGAAACTGGCAAATGAAAACTGTCCTTTATAGAGATGTGTCCTCTAGTGCGAGTGTCCTCTCATGGAGGTTCTACTGTATATTTATTTGAAGAAAGAGTGAAAATCTACAACTAGTGAAGTGAAGAGGAAACAGAATTGGGAATAGTTCCAACCTCAACACACAGAGAGAGTTCGATGCTCACTTATGTTGTCTAAACAGGCTTTGGTTGGCTTGTCCTTTTTTGAAAAAGGACACCCCATCCCCCCTTTACCATCCCTAATAAAGATGGTACAGGCCATGATAATAATAGTGGGTAGAATGACACTGTTGTTACCATCATCAGACAAAAGACCGAATGTCATTCCAGTCCATTCAAACTTTTGTCTGTTAATGGTAACAACGCTGTTACTGAAATGTCACACACTTTTTATTTATTTGGATTTGGTTTTATCACCTTGGAGTTCTAATCTATAATCCAAATTGTGCCTTATCATGGTGGGTAGAAGTTGATGACTGCTTTTACTGTAAGTGCACTACATGTCTACACATGTGAAAAGCAGTTCGACTTTGCACTTACAAGTAAGACTTTTTCACTTACAAGTGTGCCAGAACCCTTTTAGTTACTTGCAATCGTTGGGGGCAAGAATCGGGGGTCATTGGAGAATTTTTTAATTAGAAAAAAGTGTCCAATGCACACACACACACAGGATTAAATCCCGGGTTGTGGGGAACCAATGGTTTAGACCACTCATCAACCGACCCCCTTGGTTTGTCCTTAAGTAGAAGAGCTGTGTTTGCTGATATAGATGTCAAATTTCTACAATTACAGAACCCTATTCCCATAGCTTCATTAAACACCAACACCAAGAATAAACCTTCAAGTGCCACAGACTAAGTGCCAACATACAATAGTTGTAGCTTACATCTGGTGGATTAAATTGGTGGAATCTCTGGAAAGGTTTACTATTGTTATTTAATGATAAGGTACAATTTGGATTATAGATTATAGCTACAAGAAAATAACACCTAATCCAAATAAATTAATAGTGTGTGACATTTTGGTAACCGCATTGTTACCATCATCACAGACAAAATACTTCTAAATAATAATACAGTAGAACCTCCCTGTAAAGGACAACTAATTGCAAAGCAAAAGTGTCTTTTAGGGAGAGGTGCCCTCTTGCTGGAGAGTTGCTAAATTGTAAAAATGGTAATTTTGGCAGTGAAAACTGTCCTTTATAGAGAGGTGTCCTCTAGCCTGAGTGTCCTCTCTTGGAGGTTCTACTGTATTATAAGAATGCATGTATTACCATCATATCTATATAAACATTGCTTGTATGTACATATACATCTGGGTGATATTATTGACTGGTTGAAGAATTCTCTCTCTCTCTATGGAAGTGCTATAATACTCTTGAACCCAGGGCATATGATGGACTTATTTGCACATTTTAATTGCATATTAATTAATGGTGTTTATATTCAGCTATATTTCTCTCTCACAAAACAACTAATGGAATTTTTTTTTATAATTGTTGAAAAACAACATATTCTTTGTGCAAACTTTCATTCAGGAAAAACCTGGGTCCTTCAGAGTTGTATGTAAATAGGTTAAAAAGCACAACAAGGTGTACAAAAAATATTGCAAGAAGAGTAGAGGATCTTACCATGGGATATTTCTTGGCTCGTTTGGAAATGGCATGGACAAAAGATCCAGACTGCAACATACAAGCCACCTGTGAACTATAGTCCAGAACTAGCTGGCCAGTCAGACCATGAACTGAACAAGTTGGCTGTGAGTGGTTGTAGTCCAGAACTAGCTGGCCAGTCAGACCATGAACTGAACAAGTTGGCTGTGAGTGGTTGTAGTCCAGAACTAGCTGGCCAGTCAGACCATGAACTGAACAAGTTGGCTGTGAGTGGTTGTAGTCCAGAACTAGCTGGCCAGTCAGACCATGAACTGAACAAGTTGGCTGTGAGTGGTTGTAGTCCAGAACTAGCTGGCCAGTCAGACCATGAACTGAACAAGTTGGCTGTGAGTGGTTGTAGTCCAGAACTAGCTGGCCAGTCAGACCATGAACTGAACAAGTTGGCTGTGAGTGGTTGTAGTCCAGAACTAGCTGGCCAGTCAGACCATGAACTGAACAAGTTGGCTGTGAGTGGTTGTAGTCCAGAACTAGCTGGCCAGTCAGACCATGAACTGAACAAGTTGGCTGTGAGTGGTTGTAGTCCAGAACTAGCTGGCCAGTCAGACCATGAACTGAACAAGTTGGCTGTGAGTGGTTGTAGTCCAGAACTAGCTGGCCAGTCAGACCATGAACTGAACAAGTTGGCTGTGAGTGGTTGTAGTCCAGAACTAGCTGGCCAGTCAGACCATGAACTGAACAAGTTGGCTGTGAGTGGTTGTAGTCCAGAACTAGCTGGCCAGTCAGACCATGAACTGAACAAGTTGGCTGTGAGTGGTTGTAGTCCAGAACTAGCTGGCCAGTCAGACCATGAACTGAACAAGTTGGCTGTGGCTCCTCGGGACTTAATAGGGTCGTCTCTAATACACCTCCAGGAGATATGTGTATAGCAGTGGGAGAATCTACTGAAGTTGAAAGTTACACCCAACACCCTACCTGATATAAAAAAGTTGTTAGGTAAGGTAGGTGACTGAAGACTTACCGGCAAGGCAGCAGAGACGCAGGGCTTGGTGAGATGGTAAGAGTTCCAAATCTACAACAACACCTCGCAACATCAAAAGATAGGCAAGATGGGAGGTTGCTTAGGGGAAGTAAAAGAAGAACAGCACTAGGAAGGGACACAATGATAAAATTGGACAAGATTATGAAAGATAAAGGCATTTCATTCAAGACAAAGAAGAGAATTGTAGAGGTATTGATATTCCCTGTGGTCACTTATGGATGTAAGGGCTGGACTCTCAGAAAAGAAAAATAATTGAAGCTTTTAGAATGTCAACATGGAGAAAACTACTTAGAGTGTAATGGACAGATAAATGATCAAATGTTCCAATCTTAAATGAAATTAATCCTGTTAGATCCCTAGAATCCCAAATATGCAAACAAAGACTTTGGACATATAATGAGAGTTAATTAATCAGAAAAGATGTTGATTGATGTTGAGGAAAGAAGGAAAAGAGGAAGACCTGTAATGAGTTAGCTAGAAGGGGTCAAGAAAACAACCAGAAAATCAATAACAGATCAAATTGATGAATTTGTCCGTATATTCACCAAAAGTCGACTTGATGGACGCTAATAATAACAAAAATAGCAAAACCAGTATATTTCTCTACTAGAATAGGTTAGCCAATCAATCAGGAGCTGTATAATATCATGGCCAATTTACAAACCACAGTTGAATAACAAGTTCAAATTCCGCCCCAAAAACTGCATTTTTTGTCTTGACAAAAACATTATCTGGTTAGAGTGCAGTAAAACTTTGCTATAGTGAACCCTAATAAGATTGAACAATTAAGTCACCATATACCAGCCTTCACTATATTATAACTTTTTTATATGGGATAATTTGAAGTTCATTACAAGGAAAGGAATCCCTAGTTCATTTTAGCAAGGTTTTACCGCACTTGGTAAGATAACTTTTCTCATTTGGACAAATAAAAAGTTAAAAAAGGGAGGAAAGGGGCAATACCTTGGCGATTTCCTCTGGAGTCTTATCATAGAGTAACTCAATCTTCATGATGGAGGCCAGGTCCTGGAACACAACATTGGCTGGTCAGAGCTTGCTTAACTTGCTTCTGTCTATCCAAAAATCATGTAATCTATTATATATATATATGTCATAATATTTGGAAATATATATATAAAATGGCCTGTGTGGGAGTACAAGGAAAGAGGGAAGATAGCCAGGTTAAAAAACAACCCCCGTGGTAAACAAGTGTCAAGTCTTTACTTCCATCCCCCCCCTAGGGGATTTATCTGACTGAAAGCGGAAACGGCGGCTGAATTAGATGATGAAAAGGATAGTTCGCACCGAAGTGATTTCAACACCAGTTGTTCCCAGACTGGTCCTCGGACCTTTCTCTTTCCTCCCCCATCTACTCCCCACAGGTTTTCGCATCTGGATCCTGTCTCCTGTGTGTCCTTACCACTTATCACTCAACCTCCACGACTGCTTCACAAATCACCATATATATATATATAGATGGAAATTTTGCCGGGAGAATAATGATATGAAGAGACAAAGGTCGCCTCTCCCGTCAAAATAGACGTCAAAACCAGAAGCCATCTATTGACCATCGCCGCAAACTAGCGGCCTCGGGTCAGTGACAAAGCCACAACACCAGCTTTGACAAACTGAAAAACGTCCACCTAGAGACCATGGTTTCGAGCTAATGGCCCTCGTCAGTCTAGGGTGGACTTTATTCCATGAGATCCACACAGGATCTAATGGAATCTTGACAATCTGCCAAAGAGGTGTTTAGCTGGCAAAGTGGCTGGGCCAATTCTATGGCTAAAATATAGATGGAAATTTTGCAGGGAGGATATTGATCTAAAGAGACAAAGGTCGCCTCTCCCGTCAAAATAGACGTCAAAACCAGACGCCATCTATACCTATATCTATAGTGTACCTAGAAGTCTGAAATTTGGCACACACCTGATGACAATGCAAGATGACAAAATTTCAGACATCTGGGTGGTTGACAATGGACTACGAGTTAATTTCCATATTTAATTGCAAATCTTGTGATTAAATTTAATAGAATTCCAGAGAGTGCACGGAGGTCTTAAAATTTATTAAACTGGCTCAATATAGTTAACAATGCAAGTTGACAAATTTCTGACTTCTTGGTTGTTGGGGTGGTTGTTAATGGATTTTTTTTTTCCTTTCTAATATTTTTTTTTTGTTTTTTTTTTTTTGCTTATCCCTAGTACACGTGGTACAGGCCATGATAATCATGGTGGGTAGTTAGCGACTGCTTTTTACTGTAAGCGCACCACATGTCTACACATGTGAAAGCAGTTCGACTTTGCACCTAATATTTTGTGATCTATGGTTGTAGCATATTTGCACTAAACTGGAAGTGTGTATATAATTATCGGGAGAATAAAACTTCTCTGTTATAAACTCCTGTAGTTAAATCAACAGCTTTCTACATGCAGTATGATCCCCTACAGTTCATGCTATCCTTACTTATCATGGTAAGGTACCATTATGGTACTTAAAAGTTATTTTAGAAATTCAAATAGGACACACACACACACACACACACACACGCCGACCGTGCGGCCACGCGTCGCACGAGCTCCGTGATATTCGCCTCTGGCGAGCTGTAATGTTACCTTAAACATGTCGAATTCGACATCGCCGGAGAGCCCAGGATCCGCTGGACAAAAGCCTGGAAGGCCCAGCATCCTAACTCCAACCGGTAGCGAAAATTCGGCCAAAAACGAATTTCATTGAGAAATCTATGGAGAAAAATCTAATTCTCGCGAATATGTAAATCCGCCGGCTGACGGCGGAAATGTAAATCTGGCCGCTGCGCGCGTCGACGTCACGTCCGGCATGGCGGCTGCTTCGTCATCTAATGGCGCTGCCCTTACCATCAGGAACTGGGCAGATTGTGACGAGGTCATGAACCCCGGGACAGATGACGACTTTACCGTCGTGAAGAACAAGAAGAGGCGCCGCGAATCGTCGGATTCGCCTACGGCCGCTACACCATCCTCCAACAGCGGAGGCGCCAGGAGTGGTCGCCGAGTACAATCATCGGCGCGATCGGTGCCCCGGGCACAGGAGATCCCGACAACCAGGGCCCACATCGCGGAGGCCCGGGCGCGGCAGACGTCCTCTGCTGAGGAGCACTGCGTCTACTTAGAGCACGGCCCTGAACTGCAGCCTTTCCACTATCTGAGGGCGCTGGACAGGCTGCTTGGAGGAACCGCCGGAGTCGTTCAAGTCTCCAAGGTTAATGGACACCAACTCCTGGGTCTGGCCAACAGAGGCCTCGCCGAGCGCCTCATAAACAACGGCCTTGAGGTTGAGGGCACTCTCCTCAGGGCTTTCCCTTTCCGCAAGAGAGCGGAGAGGATAACGGTGGGCAACCTCCCCTTCTTCGTGGAGGACTCCGCCATCATCAAGGCCCTTGGGCCCTATGGGCGCATTACATCCATCGCGCTAAAAATGATGAAGGCCGGCCCCTACACCTACACCGACGGCCGCCGTGAGGCGTTCATCGTCCTCCACGAAGGAGTGACCACCGAGAGGCTCCCCACCCGCCTCAACATCACCATCAAAGGCGAGGCCTGGCCCGCCTACCTATCTTCGGGCATCAAGTGCTCCAGATGCCACGGACAAGGGCACCGGAGGGCCAACTGCCCCCTGCTTGCAGGGCGGGTCAACACCACCAGATCGGCCCCACCAGCTTCCCCTGCCGGCCTCCCACCAACTACCACCCCTGCACCGGCTCAACGGCCTACGCCCCAGCATTCAGCACCGGCGCCTCCCTTGGAGATCTCCGGTGCCTCGCCCGCGGCCCGAGCTGCAATCCACCCAACAGGCGCACCCCGACCATCACCAACAGCGCCCTCGGCCTCACCTACGGAGGAGACGCCTCCTGCACCTCCACCTGTGACCCCTGATCCGTCATCGCAGGCTCCTAGTGATCCCGCATCCCAGGAGATCCTCGGGCCTGCAAACATCGCTCAAGACATCGAGATGACTGCCGTGGAGGAGTCCATCCCTCCCTCCGCGTCATCAAATAAGAAGTGCACGAGAATTGACCTCGCAGCCTTCATAAAGAGAAGTCCCAGCGTGTCCTTCGCTGGAACTGACGCCCTTGGCCTTGGGCGGGAGGAGGTTCTGGACCTCCTCTCCTCAAGGACCAAGGCACATAAGCGCGGTCGCCATCTGACCCCTCCGCAGAGCAATGCTCTTGCCGGCCTGGTAAATCAAATCCTCAACCTAAGGCCCGGAGGAGATAGTAATAGTACTATTTATAAGGTCCTGCGACAGGTCTTGTCGGAGCTGAGGACCGGTACAGCCGCAGTGCCTCCAGCAACCACACTGCCTGCGCCTCGGCCTGCTGAGCCAGCACCACCCGCTCCCCAAAAGAGGGAGTCGACGCCGGCCATGGCCACACCTCCGCCTCCCCCATCTGCCCAAATGGAGGTTGATCCAATTGATAAACGTTGCAAGGAATTGCAACTTTTGACCTTTGAATTGATGAAGGAATTCAATCCGAAGCCCATGTCCCAATTCATCTCTTTCGAGCTTGACCTCGTGGAAGCGGTGTTATACCCTGAGGATAGGGACGACTTCCTCGGGAGATTTTCGCCGGGGGACAAGAAAGTTCTCGCCCAAATCCTGGATAAGCTTTCCACTCGGGACTTGGACTCCCTTACTCTCAGGGGACTATCTGAGATTAGGGCCGCCTTGCCGCCCTGACCTCCTGTTGAAATCATTTGGGCTCGGAGAAGCAGTGGAGGACCCGCTCTTCGCCTGGTCCAGGACCCTCCAGCGCCGAGGTCTCCTACCTTCGTCCCCTCTGTAAATTTGACCATATTTGTATATTTTTAATTCTATATGTATTTATTTTCCTCTTCTCTCTCTCTCTCTCTCTCTCTCATGTGAGATGTAAAATTGTCTAGATGACAATAAATAATTTTTAATTGTCAAAATTGTCACACA
Organism: Cordylochernes scorpioides; assembly: GCA_030710605.1. Classification (NCBI taxonomy): domain Eukaryota; kingdom Metazoa; phylum Arthropoda; class Arachnida; order Pseudoscorpiones; family Chernetidae; genus Cordylochernes; species Cordylochernes scorpioides. Next base: position 133,687,845 of record CP092865.1, on the reverse strand, counting down.
CACACACACACACACACCACACACACACACCACACTTCGAGGGGGTGGGTGGAAGGATGGTCTAAACCGTTGGCTTTCGACCGCTACGACCTGGGTTCGATTCCCACATTGGACACTTTTTTTCTGATAAAAAAAAAAATGCTCCAATGGCCCCCGATTCTTGCAAAAGTCCAACCCCACCAGTGAGTGCAAGTAACCAAAATGGGGCTCTGGCACATTTGTAAGTGCAAAGTCAAACTGCTTTTCACATGTGTAGACATATGGTGCACTTACAGTAAAAGCAGTCGCCAACTTCTACCCACCATGATTATCATGGCCTGTACCATGTGTACTAGGGATAAGCAAAAAAAAAAAAAAGGACTTCACATCACTAAATGTACATCATGGGGAAATTTGGAGTGAAAAATGTAGGTCAGTAAACATGGTTCCTTACAGGTATAAATCCCAGAGAGTGGTAAGTGTATGTGACATAGCATGTCAGATGTGATAGAATAGTGGTACATACACCAGTCTGCTGTCACCATCTGACCAGAGGTGGCGACACAGTGGGAAAACTTTACGTGATACACCAGGATGTATCTTATGATTCATTAGTGCGCCATCTATTATAATAAATTGAAACTATTTTAGACATGTATGATTCTTTTTAAAATTGAATAATCTATTACTGCCTTTACTTGAAGTATCTTTATAAACCAATGGGTAATCCATTATTTTAAAATACAGTTAAACCTGTCTATAGCGCCCTCTCTTAGGACTCACCAAAATAGGGTGCTATAGACAGGTCACTTTTAATGTAAATCGAATCGCACTACGTATTTAAAATCAGGCGCTATAGAGAGGGAGGCGCTATTTAGAGGGGGCGCTATAGACAGGTTTAACTATATATTTTTTTAATATTTTTAATTTGAATAAATATAATATGAAGTGAAATAAGATTTGTATATGTATATGTAAGGTAAATATTAATTGAAAAGTTACATTAACTGCCAGAAAAGGATATTCTAGGATGATATATTTTTTAAACTCATTTGTGTTACCCCTTCCATAGAGTTAGTAATAGGTTGTATATTTGACCATGGACTGACAGCTTAACGACCAGCTTTGAGGTTGATGTGGAATCTCGGCATGCCGTGTGAACAGGTGTAAGATGCTGACTACTCTACAACAACAATAGCTTCAGAGACAACCATTTTCTACAATAAGAGCAGGCAACACCTTCAGCTCCAGAACACATCTTGGCTTGCATAGGATGCGCTAATTGGGACCTTTGGGAGAGGCCGCTGCTTATAAAACAGCTTGAGGAGCATAGACTCATGGAATTTGTGTTAAATATGATAAGGCACAATTTGTATTATAGATTATAAACACAAGGTAATAAGATCAAATCCAAATAAATAAATAGTGTGTGACGTTTCAGTAACAGCGTTGTTACCATCTTCAGACAAAAGTACTGAATGTAGTAAAAAGACATTCAGTACTTTTGTCTGAAGATGGTAACAACGCTGTTACCGAAATGTCACACACTATTTATTTATTTGGATTTGGTCTTATTACCTTGTGTTTTGTGTTAAATATTTGCACAAGGGGATAAGAAACAACAACAACAGACCAGGCAACAGTCACCTGATTATACCATCTATAGATGTTCTTTAACCAGAGATTTAATGATTAGTAAAAATGGCAATTTTGGTGATCAAAGCTGTTCTTTGTAGAGAGTTGTTCCCTAGCAAGAATTTCTTCAACTCCGCCTTTGCCGGTCTCAAACCCGAAATAAAATAGAAGGAGGGGGGAGCAGTAACAAGCTTGCTAAAAAACCTGGGCTCAGCTGGCCCGGCTGATAGTACCCTGTAAGGGCTCCTAATCCAGGGATACAGGATGAGAAGCGTTTGTACTCCATGTTAGGAGCAGCTGCACATGGTGTCTGTCCCTCATGTTAGAGGCGGTCAATTTTATATTGGAACTAAGTCAACCTGCTACTGAGTAGTGCTCCCAGTCTTAATGACAAAGGCAGATGCATTTTACTTGACCCAGTCATGATGGTTGTTAAACACTATCAAAGTCTCAAATTCTACAGGCTTGATACCCTAATATGATCGAGTGGAGATAAGAAAGAAGAAGAGGATTGTGTTCTCATGGAGGTTCTATTGAGAGATTTCTAGCAATTCAAATTTTAGAAGGATTACATGAAATGATGCTTGGACTTACTGGCTTGAAATTCTTTGCCATCTGCTTCTTGAAGTCCGACTCTGCTTCTATCACTTCTTTAGGATTTGTCTGTTCAGGCAGGGGTATGGGTTGGGCCTCTTCAATTCTGGTCATGGCTGATGCAGGGTTGGCCATCTCCTCCAGCTTCTGCTCGTAGAGGCTGGGGTTTATCCTGTGGACAACATCTGTTAGCTTGGCAGGAGGTATCTTAGCAGCCCACCAGTCCATACACAGTGAAGATACAATGAATGATTGTGTAGAACGACATTTGATAATTATCTCTCAAATGTTTCTTTTGAACGGAAAATTGAAATTAATTTTAAAGAGAAATAACAATTATTTCTAACCTTAAGGATGAAGTATCATTACTCTTCACAATTCATCCTTCCATACTTCATCCCTAAGGATAGAAATAATCGTTATTTCTTCTTAAAATAAATTGCGATTTTTCATTCAAAAGAAACATTTGCGGGATAATTATCAAATGTCATTCTACAATCATAAGCTGCATTATATGTTATTATAAAGGAATGATGTAGATGCAATGATGTTATAATGTGTAGGAAATTGGCAGAAAATATATTTTTAAAAATAATTAACCATGTTCTTCACACACAATAAATTTATTTAAAGTTTTTACAAGCACTTTGGAGTTGAATTACTTCTATTACAAGTCTATCCTCCTAGTTCTTTCCCAATGTCTAAACATTTAAAATACATTTTGTAAAGACACTCGAACAAAAATAAATATTATACAAATGAAAACACCAAAACGCGAATGTTTCTTTTCACAAATAAATCAAACTTCTACTGTCCTTACCGCGATAAAAAAAAATATTGGGAAGGCTTGGCTCATCAGTAGTGAACCCTCCCAGCGGTTTCACCAATTTAATCTGCCAGACCACTTCTTTAGAGCTCTATTACTGTATTGGATCATTCTGCTTTTATATGGTACACTGAAGGGTGCAATCTTAGAAATGGTATTTAAGCAAACTATGGACATAAGCTTTAAGGACAAAAATAAATATTATCACTTTTGCTTTGATTCTCGCTCTTATAAAAATGTTCTAGGCATCCACTACAGATATGATATTGTAACGTAGAAAATCAGGAAAGACAAAATTCAGAATGACACGGCAATTTATTTAAGGTAAAAATAAAATCAACATTTATACAATACAAATTAAGCAATGAGGGAAGTTTCTAGAGCAGCAAAATATTTAAAAAATGATTATTAATAATCAGTAAATATAATACATACTTTGCTACAATATATGCCAAAAATAATATGATCCCTTGTATGATATCTTTTGAGATAATCCAGAGAGTTTATTGTAAAAAAATATAATTTGACTCTCGGGCCTTGGAGCCCTCTTCTACAGGTAAGGTTAATTATATAACTTCACCTTACTCCTGTCCTGCCCAGAAGTCCTCTTCTATGTGGTAGGCGGGAGAAGCAACACAAGTATGAGACTGCCCTGTAGTACGGTGTCGTGAGCCCCGAGCTGCTACGGTAACCGTGAACAGGGAACTCTGAAATGTGGCTGACTAATGAGGCAATGGTACCCTCCCCATTCCATGGAAGAACAAGACACCACCACCTTACTCCTGTAAAAGAGCTCCAAGGGCTGAAAGCTCGAGTCTATTAAAATATATTTTTTAACAAGACATTCTACCCTCTGGGTAGAATTTTTTTCTCTCAGATATGATATATCCCTGCTATATCCAAATAATCCTGTCCAGAAGTCTTCCACTACGTGGCGGGTGGGAGAAGCAGCACAAGTAAGGGACTGCCCTGTAGTACGGTGTCGTGAGCCCCGAGCCGCTACGGTAACCGTGAACAGGGAACTCTGAAATGTGGCTGACTAACAGGGCAATGGCACCCCCCTATTCCATGGAGAGAGGACAAGACACCACCATATACAAATAATAAAGACAACAGCAGGGATATATTCTACATGAAAAGTTGAAGATTTAAAATAATATCTTTATAAAAGGGAGAATTTAGCTTTACAAGAAAATAAGACCTAATCCAAATAAATTAATAGTGTGTGATGTTTCGGTAACAGCGTTGTTACCATCTTCAGACAAAAGAATAAATGAGAATAAATATTGCAGCATGTTCATAACCAGTACTGTTATCAAGTGTGTTAATAAAATAGTATATTAGTACTATTTAAGAACATGCTGTGATATTTTTTCTCATTTATTCTTTTGTCTGATAGCTACAACGCTGTTACCGAAACTTCTCATACTATTAATTTATTTGATCCAAATAATTTAATATAATGTGTGACTTTCTATAACAGAATTTTTTATTCTTTTTTCTTCGAAATGTCACACACTATTAAATTATTTGGATTAGGTCTTATTTTCTTGTATCGAAGATCTTATGTTTTTATAACCATGGTTATGGTTAAAACAACTGGGACTTGAGAATTATGGTGTAATACAGTATAACCTCTTTAATTCGACACACCCCAATTCGACCATGTTCTGATCTCCCGACCTCCGGCCTATCAAATAACAAACCGTAATTCGACAGTATCGATAATACGTCAGTTCCGATAGTTCGACTATTTTAAAATTCGAATTTCGACAGTTGAATGTTATTTTACAAACAAGTTGACCACTAAAAGGTATGATGGCGGCGAGCGGCGGGCGCCGATAGGATCGCGCATGCGCACTTTTGGTTTCTGGTTAGTTTAAGTTTTACTTTGCAGTGCCGTTGCGCAATTTTGCGGATGTTATTGTTTTTTTTTACGCGGGAATTTCGGCATCGTGCGCTAACTAATAATAATATTTTCATTTATTTTTAGCATTGAAATATTTTAGCTATTTTAAAATTTATAAATAATTTCTTTTAAAATATATAAATCTTTATAAAATGATCCAACAATGATTATGATAACATTTTAATTCAATATTCCATTTCTGTGTTAATTTAAATAAATGAGTGGGGAAAGAATGTCAGGTTCTGTCAAAAAAAAAAAATTGGAAACGTAGTCAGTATCACCAGCTCACTTATGTGGGAAAAATGAAAATTATAGAAGAAATAGAACAAGGAAAATCACATCGTCAAGTTTCCAGAGAGAGAAATATTCCACTGTCCACCATTGGCACAATTTTTAAAAATAAATTCGCCATAAAATCTGCCTTTTTAAAATCTAATTTTAGCTCTACCTTGAAACGTGATCGTGACAGGGAATTCCCAGAGATTGAAAAATCCCTGTTTAGGCGGATAAGGCAGGCAAATGCCATGAAACTTGCCATAAATGGCAATATCTTGAAAGAAAAGGCTATACTCTTGGCCTTGAAAAAACGGGTCAAGATAATTTTGAAGCTAGCAACGGCTGGCTAGAAAAGTTAAAGGCCAGAAGGAATATTGCTTTTAAACGACTTCATGGAGAAGCTGGAAGTGTGGATGCCAATAGTGTAGCCACTTGGAAAGGTGAGATTATTCTTTCACTTTTAGCTAAATACAGCCAAAAGGACATTTTCAATGCTGATGAAACAGGGTTATTTTATAAACTTTTGCCCAATCAAACAATGACTATCAGAGGTGAGAAATGTGAAGGGGGTAAGAAGTCTAAAGAGAGAATTACAGTGTTGGTATGCTGTAATATGGATGGAAGTGGAAAAACGGCCTTTACCTTATATTGGGAAAATATAGGAGACTATGATGCTTCCATGGCATGAATAATCCCTCAAATTATCATTTTAATAAAAAAGTCTGGATGACTGGGGCAATTTTTATGGATTGGCTGAAAAAAAATTGGACCAAATATTCAAAAGAAGAGAAAGAAAAATTTTATTAATTTTAGATAATTGCTCAGCCCTCCAAATACCTGAAGGGTTACAGAACATTGAAATAAGATTTTTGCCCGCTCTAACTACAAGTGCATTACAACCCTGTGATATGGGTATCATTAAAGCCCTAAAAGGCCAATATAGGAAACGAATGATAACGTATCTTCTCACTTGCATGGAAGAAAAAAAATGCTCAAGTACATTTACTCTTTGCAATTAGCTGGCTAGAGGCTGCATGGGTTGGGGTTAGTTCTTCCACAATAAAAAATTGTTTCTCTCATTCAGGATTTGTGATTGATGAAGCAATGGAAGAAATTGTTGAAGAAGAAATGAACAGATGTTTTGAGGCATTAAAACAACATCAAGCCATTGATGTCAACTATATTGACTTTTTGGAAGTTGATAAAGATGTGCAAGTTGCTGGGGAACAGTCCATTGAAGAAATTGTAAAGGAGGTAATGGGAAAAGAAGAATATGAAGAGGTAGAGCCAACAGAAAAAGATTTAAACATAACATCAATAACACCTGCAGCAGCAGTGGATGCCTTTAATACAATAAAAACTCTTTGTTATTTAAAAGACATTTCTGGGGAAGAAAGGCATGCATGTCTTTTAAAAATAGACTATCTGGAATACATCCTGAATAGGATTTCAGAGAAAAAACAGACATCACATTTTTTAAAAAATCTTGATTCTTTTCAAATAATATTTTTAAATTTTCTTTTTATTTCACATATTTATTTTCTTTCAACTATTATTCACACAATTGGAATAAAATATTATTTGTTTCGAAAATATGTATTAATGCCATTTTGTCCCAGATACTGAAAGTTGATCATGAAAATAAAAAAATAAATATAAAAAGTACACACACAATGGTTTCAATTAATATCATTAATTAACATTACAAAGCTATTTATTAAAAAAATATATTATTTTAGCGAGTTAGATGATTAGCTAATCATCTAACCTTAATTCAACACTTCCTTTAATTCAACCGAAAGCTCTGATCCCTTGGGGTGTTGAATTAAAGAGGTTCGACTGTAACTAAGTTTCTGTTAATTATAAGGCAATAACACATCATTTATATAAAAGAAATGAAAGCATTTAAGCACAAATGTTTCTTTTACATATAAAACAAATCTTTACTGTCCTTACTGCGATGGAAAATATTAGAAAGGCTTGGCTCATAAGTGATGAATCCTTCCAGCAATTTCCCCAATTTAATCTACCAGATCACTTCTTAGAACTCCAATACTGTATTGGACAATTATGCTTACATATACTACACTGAAGGGTGGAATTTTAGAAATGGTATTGTCTCAAGAAAACTATGGACATGAGCTTTTACAAGGTTGTCCCCAAAGTTTGTAAACACTTGCAAAAAATTGAAATACCAATGTTATTCGCTGTTATGTATAATGTCTTTGTATTATGTATAAAGTAATTGTACAAGTATTATTATGTATTCGCCGCTATAATATTATTCGTCAAGTAATAAAAAAAAAAAACATTTTAAGAAAAACACGAACTTTTGGGACAATCTTATAGGAAAGTAGAAAAGTTTCTGTTATAGCGAAGTTCCACTGTACATTTTGAAAACTTACTTTTTCAATGTTTCTAGCTGGTAACGGTATCTTTTGTAGTAGGGATTGTGTTCCAGACGGTCTTCATTGGAGGTGGAGGCAGTGCGGATGGCTTGGAGGGTGGGCAACCTCCTGATGGCAGCTCGGACACAAGCGGGCAACATGGTCGGCCTTCAACACACAGCCTTGGTTATTGATAACCTCAGGCATATTGGCTCCTTCTTCCCCATCACAACCATAGCAACTCCACCTTTGCCGGTCCCACCCAAGCCCGGATCAAAAAGGAAGAGGGGGAGCAGTAAAAAGTTCGCTGAAAACAACCTGACTCAGCTGGCCCAGCTGATAGTACCCTGTAAGGGCCCTTGATCTAGGGATACAGGAGAAACATCTGTACTCCATGATAGGAGCGGCTGTACATGGCGTCTATTCCTCATGTCATGGGTGAAAATTTCATATTGGAGCTAAGTTGGCCTGCTACTGACTAGTGCTTCCAGTCTTAATGACAAAAGCATACGCATTTTACTTCACCTAGTCTTGATGGAGCTTTACAAGCTTGATACTCTAATATGATTGAGTGGAGATAAGAAAAAAGAAGACAACCTTAGCTATTGACAACTGGGAAAATGTGTGTATAGGTCTCATACTTTGAAGTTGATTAGAAGGTCATCTTTTAACAGTGTTGAAACCTTGGAGAAAACAGGGAGAAAGGTAGACAAAGAAAAATTGGGTAGAAAACATAGTAGAATGGTCTGGGTGATGAGTCACAATTTGTAGATTAATATAGAGAAGAACCAGAAGGTAACAAGACCAAATCCATAGAGTTGAATTATGCATGATTGTTACCATCTTCAAACAAAAGTACAGAATCTAACACAGCGTTGTTACCATCTTCAGACAAAAGCAATGAATGTAACAGCATTTTTACCATCTTCAGACAAAAGTGCTGAATGTAACAGAGTTGTTATATCTTCAGACAAAATCAATGAATGTAACAGAGTTGGTACCATTTTGGAACAAAAGTAATGAATGTAAAAATGTTGTTACCATCTTCAGACAAAAGCATGGAATGTAACAGCGCATTGTTACCATCTTCAAACAAAAGTGCTAAATGTAACAGAGTTGTTACCATCTTCAGACAAAATCAATGAATATAACAGAATTTTTACCTTGTTCAAACAAAATCACTGAATGAACAGAATTGTTACCATTTTCAGACAAAAGCAATGAATGTAACAGGCATTGTTACTGTTATGTAGCGGTTGAGGCTTTATTCAGTAATTACCACCGTTTAATAGTAATATATTTTATTTACTACAAGCATGGCTGCGCTTGTTCTACACTATATTTTTATATACCACAACATTAATAATCATGGTCAAAAGTTAATAAACATAATAATCTTTTTATGTTACATGTCTTTTTTTTTTTTTTCCTTTTCTCCCTTTCTCCTTTTCTCTCCCTTCTTCCCTTTTTCCTTAAAGATTCAACCTCACTGGGGGTTTAACTAGTCTTCCGCATCTGGTTCTAGTTGTGGCTGAAGTCTCCTCGCTCTGGGAAGATGTAGATGGTTGAGGGTCAAGTTGTTCTTGCTTTTCTGGAGGACTTTCTTTTTCCGTAGGTCCTGATAAGGTATCAGCTGGACGTAGATCTCATCGATTTCTTCTAAGAACTGATCCTTTGGTGTCCTCTAGAAGATAAGATCGGGGGTGAACTCCAGGGGCTATAACTTTAGCTGGGGACCATTGCTTCTCTTGTCTAACCAACACAGACTGGCCGTTCTCCAATGCAGGGAGATCCCTTGCGTGTCGATTAAAATAAAACTTCATTCTGCTCTGGTTAGCTTCATGCTGTTTCCTGATGGAATCTTCGCAAATTCTGCTCTCGTTCATCAGTGTTGTCTTCATAGGCAAAAAGAGTCTCTGCTTTCTCCCATACAACATGATAGCTGGAGATGGCAATGAGTTATGCTCAGTGTTTCTTAGAAGTAGTAGTGCCTGATATATATCCTGTTTACTTTGTTGACATTTGATGATGGTACTCTTTAAAGTCTGGATAGTTCGTTCGATCATGCCATTGGACTGTGGGAATCTTGGGCTCGAGGTTGTGTGAGTCACATTCCATTCTTTGGCGAACTCCATCATCTCTGTGGATTGGAAGGGCGGTCCATTGTCAGTCATCATGATCTCAGGGACTCCACATCTGGCGAAAACTTCTTTGAGCTTCTCTATAACCATTTCTGCTTTTGTTGACCTGAGTTCAAACACTTCCGGATACTTGGTGTAATAATCTACAATTCATAAGTATTTCCTTCCTTCTATTTCAAATAAATCAACTCTGATTTTTTTAAATGGATAATTGCCGGTTTCATGAGGTATAAGAGGTTCTTTAGTGTTATTCCGAGAATATTTTTGACATATTCGACATTTTTTTACAAACTCTTCCACTTCTTGACACATTCCTGGCCAATAGAATGTACTTCTTGCCAAGGATAATGTCGAGTTAATTCCTCTATGAGCCTTGTGAAGTAGGCTCAATATGTGATTTCTCCTCTTTTTGGGGATTACTAATTTGACGCCTCTGCACAATAGACCTTCCCACTCGAATAGTTCTTCTTTTATATCCCAAAATGGCTTGACGAGGGGATTCATAGTTTTCTTATGGATTGGCCATCCATTTTCAATATAATTTTTAACCTCTTGCAGTACAGGGTCGTTATTAGTTGCTTCAACAAGATCTTGGTGACGGTTATTAGAATAAGTAACCATAAGAACTTGGTTATTTTGAGATATTTCTATCTCTGGGGTTATGAATAAATCATTAGCTATGTAGTCCCTTGATAGCGCATCAGCTGTATATAATTTTTTTCCAGGTATATATTTAAGATCAAAGTCATAATGCTGTAGTTGCAATACTAAGCGTTGTAGTCTTGGTGACAAGTCTACCATTGGTTTTTTCATTATAGTAAGCAGTGGTTTGTGATCGGTAAAAGCCGTAAACTTTCTACCATATAGGTACAAATGGTTTCTTTTACATCCAAAGTAGACTGCTAAGAGTTCTTTCTCTATTTGAGAGTATTTCTTTTGTGCAACAGACAGGGCAGTAGATGAATAAGTTATAGGGACACCCTGTTGCTGTAAAACTGCACCTAACCCGTTTGAACTCGCATCTGTTGAAATTTCTATGTCTAGTTTGGGATCAAAGTGTCTTAAGCATGGTACACTCGTTAATTGTAGTTTGAGATCTCTCTCTGTAATCCTTATCTCTTAGGTCATTCCATACCCAAGGTTCATTTTTACGCAGCAACAGTCTCATATTAGCTGTCTTATCCGAAAGGTTTGGCAAAAATTTAGCCAAATACGTGACCATGCCAAGGAATCTTTGAAGGGCTTTCTTGTCTTGTGGTCTAGGCATATCCAGTATAAAATAAAAATAAACGATAGCAATACGTTTCTTTATACGTGAAAATTTAATGCAAGCTTTCGGATCTTATCGATCCTTCCACAGGCCAAGCTATAAGCTGAGAGAAAGAAAGAGTATATATAGATGTACAATATTATTTACATACACCTAACGAAGATAGAAAATAAAAATATAAAAATAAATATAAACACATTTACATAAAATAATATATAAATTTCGCCAGACTGCAGGACATCTACATGTTCGAAAATTAAGACGCAAGTAAAATTCTATCTACAAACGAACAAAACATGGTGTATGGGGCTATGGGTGTGAAGGTCAAACTGGGGAAGATGAGGAAGAATCTGGTGAAAAGGAAGGGCTGGGCTGTTTTTTCCTGAATGAATGGTACTGAGATGGTAGTTCTATACGCCTGTTGATACTGTTTAAATCATGAGAGACGAAGGATTCTATTAATAATCTTTGATATTTGGATTTGATGTTGTGGTAATGACAGGTTGGGTTGGAAAGGTTAAAGGCATGGCCGGTTTTTGAGGTGTGCTGAAAATCAAAGATTTGGGATCTTTGTTTATTATATTTCTGTTGTGCTAGGAAATTCTGTTATAAATGAAGCGGCCAGTCTCACCCACGTATTTTGCGTTGCAATCTTGGCAACCTATGGAGTAAATGGCATATGGTTGCTGGTCGGGACGTTTCTTAATATTGGATCTGGTGATGGGGTTCCGGAGTATTTGGCCTATTGAGTGGTGGTTGATGAAAAAGGTTCTTAAACCAAATTTTTTGAGGGAGTGGGCTATTGATTGATTTTCAAAGGAATAAATAAATACTCCGGAACCCCATCACCAGATCCAATATTAAGAAACGTCCCGACCAGCAACCATATGCCATTTACTCCATAGGTTGCCAAGATTGCAACGCAAAATACGTGGGTGAGACTGGCCGCTTCATTTATAACAGAATTTCCGAGCACAACAGAAATATAATAAACAAAGATCCCAAATCTTTGATCTTTCAGCACACCTCAAAAACCGGCCATGCCTTTAACCTTTCCGACCCAACCTGTCATTACCACAACATCAAATCCAAATATCAAAGATTATTAATAGAATCCTTCGTCTCTCATGATTTAAACAGTATCAACAGGCGTATAGAACTACCATCTCAGTACCACTCATTCAGGAAAAAACAGCCCAGCCCTTCCTTTTCACCAGATCCTTCCTCATCTTCCCCAGTTTGACCTTCACACCCATAGCCCCATACACCATGTTTTGTTCGTTTGTAGATAGAATTTTACTTGCGTCTTAATTTTCGAACATGTAGATGTCCTGCAGTCTGGCGAAATTTATATATTATTTTATGTAAATGTGTTTATATTTATTTTTATTTTTATATTTTTATTTTCTATCTTCGTTAGGTGTATGTAAATAATATTGTACATCTATATATACTCTTTCTTTCTCTCAGCTTATAGCTTGGCCTGTGGAAGGATCGATAAGATCCGAAAGCTTGCATTAAATTTTCACGTATAAAGAAACGTATTGCTATCGTTTATTTTTATTTCATACTTTATAGCAATTATTTTGTCTATATCCAGTATAGCTTTTACCTTAGACTCCAAGGGTCGTATTCCTTCCGTTGAAACTATGTGTCCCAGGTATCTCACAGATGGTTGCATTAGCTGCGTTTTGGTCTTATCAAATTTCAGTCCATTTTCTCTGGCAATCTTCAATACCTGTTCTAGTATTTTTAGATGCTCAGTCTCACTTTCACTATATATGAGTACATCGTCCATATAGGTAACAACATTTGGCACACCCAAATATAATTGATGTATTATTCTTTGAAAAATTTCAAGAGCTGAACTCAATCCATACGGCATCCTTGTGTAACAATATCTCCCATATGGTGTAGACATTGTGGTTAATAGTGATGCTTCATCAGTTAAGGGTATCTGCCAAAATGCATATTTTGCATCAAGGACGGTATATATGTTTGCCTTTTGAATCAAAGCTAGAACTTCCTCTGGGGAAGGCATCATGTATCTCTCTCTTTTTATCCAATAATTGAGTTTTCTTGGATCAATGCATATCCGTACATCTCCATTCGCTTTTTTAACTACTACCATAGGATGACTCCATTCAGTAGGTTTATTTATTTTCTTTATGACACCTAATTTACTCATTTTTTCAAGTTCCTCTCTAACTGGCTCTCTCATGGCCAAGGGGAGTCTTCTTGCTGTATATACCTGGGGAATGGCATCCTCCTTAATAAGGATAGATTGTTTATTTTTAAGAAGTCCAACTCCTTCAAAAACATCTTTGTATTTATTTAAAATAACCTCAGACGAGATATTATTTATGCATTGATGGAGGGAATTAACTTTTTCGATTAATCCAAATCTAGAACAATCTTTTAATCCCAAAATTGGTACAGTCTGACATTTAACCACAAAAAAATTCGAGTTACTCTTTTTACTTTGGAATTGGCATTCCAGTTCTACCTCACCCACTATTGGTATTCTTTCTTTAGTGTAGGTAAATATATTTTTATTGGTTGGTGTGATCACATATTTTCCTTGCAGAAATTTTTGTGATGCTAATGGTAATATATTAACATCCGCACCGGTATCAATTTTAAAGTTTATAGGGTGCCCTTGTATATAGATGGTTTCAAACCAGCCATCTTTTAATATATTATCAACCGAAAGTACATGCATATATATATCATTTTCAGCAATGTCATGTACTATTTTATTTTTACAGCATTTTGCATAATGATTAGGTTTTTTGCATTTATTGCATTGTTTACCGTATGCTGGGCAATTACCATAATCATGTTTTGAGGCACATTTTCCACAAGCCTTGAAAAATTTATGATTTTTCTTTGCAAATTTATGCTCTGTATTTCTATTACTAGATGTTTCTTTATAACTAGATAGCTTATTCACAGTTACTTCCTCCTTTATTTCCTTTAATTGTGTCCTGGATGATTCTGCAGCTCGTCCTAGGGCTATTGCTTTTGATAAAGTTAAATCAGGATCTTGAAGATACCTTTCCATTAGATTTTTGTCCAGTACTCCCAGAACTATTCTATCTCTAATTAATGATTCTGTAAGATCTCCAAAATCACAATCTACAGCTTTATTTTTTACTTTTGTGACAAAGTCATCAAACGATTGATTTTTTTCTTGAACTTCCGAAAAAAAGTTATATCTTCTGTAAATAACATTTTTAAATGGTTTGAAATGGTTATCAAATTTCTCCAGGATTTCAGTAATTGTAGGGTTAGTTAATGTTTCTTGCAAGCCAAAAGTTTTATATATATTTAGAGCGTCATCACCTATGTTATGTAAAAGAATAGCGCGTTGCTGTTTAACTGGCTTAGTTTCTAGTTGTATGGCGTCCGAATACAATAAAAATTTAAACTTCCAAGTTTACCATGCTTCTGCATTATTTGTAGTTAATTCAAATTGAGATGGAGGTTTAAAATGATCCATTATTCAAAAATTTGTATAATCCCTTTTTTTTTAAATTGAAAAAAATAAAAAAAAATTACTTACTTTAGAGGTATAAACTTTTCTTTTACTTCGCTTGCTTCGAAATTTTTAAGCTTTTTCTTCGTTTTCCGCTGCCACCATGTTATGTAGCGGTTGAGGTTTTATTCAGTAATTACCACCGTTTAATAGTAATATATTTTATTTACTACAAGCATGGCTGCGCTTGTTCTACACTATCCTTTTATACATCACAACATTAATAATCATGGTCAAAAGTTAATAAACATAATAATCTTTTTATGTTACAGTTACCACCTTCAAACAAAATTACTGAATGTAACAGAGTTATTGCCATTTTCAGACAAAAGCAATGAATGTAACAGAGTTGTTACCATCTTCAAACAAAATTACTGAATGTAACCCCAATATTCTACAGAAAGCAATACCTCAAATTATCAGAATCACTATAGAAAAGTCTATCCAAACCGATCAATCAAGAATTACCAATTCGAAGCTGCTCGCACACTACAAATATTTACATAAAACATTCGCAGCAGAGAACTATCTACTAAGTGAACTCCCACTGCCGACTAAACGTCTCATTACGCAATTGAGAATTCTATTTGTTTTATATCGAGAAGACCATATAAAATATCTAAGGACAATAGACTTGTATTGCCAACTATGCAAAAATAGAACCGAAAATGAATTTTAGAACATTATATATTTGAATGCATGCCTCTTGACACGGAAAGAAAAATACTCTTTTCTAAGATAGGCCATACACACCTCACATTATATTCTTTATTATCCAACTTTATAGACAATAGTTCAGTAGCTTTGAATCTATATAACTTCCATAAAAATGCTGTAAAAAAGAAAGACTTAACCGAACATCCAAACATACCAAAAATTTCCGTTTGATGAGAAGGACAGAGCCAATATCCAATTATTTGTTTATGCAGGTACGATAAGTTAACCCCCCACACTGATAAAACGGTGTTTACCTTACAACCCTGAACACTCGGATTTTCCTGGAAAATCTCTTAAAGATTTCTTGAAAAAGACATGGCCCACCTGTGCTGTGTGAGCAGAAGAGCTTAAATTGACTTGTTCCATATGTAAATACCTGTCTTCTTTCCTCTTTTCGCTCTCAACTTCTCCCATCCATATTTCCACTTTTTTTTTTTTTTTTTATTCTTCTTATTTTTTTATTCTTTCTTATAATCTGTATATATTTACCATATGTATATAATCTTTCTCCATTTTTTATTTCCCACTTTCATGGGTTTCTCCGTCTTGTAACCCCAAGGAGAATCCTCTGTAAGACCTGTGTGTCTTAATAAAGGCTTGTGTGTGTGTGAATATAGACAAATAATTGTGTAAAAAATATAAAATTGATAAATATACGTACAGTATATATAATATATGCAGTCTTCATTGGTGTCGCCAACTGCGGAAAAGACTCCGCCACCAGGAAACAGCACAATTCAATGCCCCTGTCTTATTTCAATGTTCATATAAATGATAAGGTACAATTTGGATTATAGATTATAAGCACAAGGTAATAAAACCAAATCCACACACTATTTATTTATTTAGATTTGGTCTTATTACCTTGTGTAAATAGTGTGTGACGTGTCGGTAACAGCATTGTTACCATCTTCAGACAAAAGTACTGATAAGGCACAATTTGGATTATAGATTATAAACACAAGGTAATAAGACCAAATCCAATTAAATAAATAGTTCAATAATTTTGTCTAAAGATGGTAACAACTCTGTTACATTCATTGACTTGTCGAAAGATTATAACAATTCTGTGTTACATTCAGTACTTTTGTCTGAAGATGGTAATAAAATGTTACATTCATTGATTTTGTCTGAAGATGGTAACAATTCGTGCTGTTACATTCATTGATTTTGTCTGAAGATGGTAACAATTCGTGCTGTTACATTCATTGATTTTGTCTGAAGATGGTAACAATTCGTGCTGTTACATTCATAGATTTTGTTTGAAGATGGTAACAATTTGTGCTGTTACATTCATTGATTTTGTCTGAAGATGGTTACAATTTGTGCTGTTACATTCATTGATTTTGTCTGAAGATGGTAACAATGCGTGCTGTTACATTCATTGATTTTGTCTGAAGATGGTAACAATTCGTGCTGTTACATTCATTGATTTTGTCTGAAGATGGTAACAATTTGTGCTGTTACATTCATTGATTTTGTCTGAAGATGGTTACAATGCGTGCTGTTACATTCATTGATTTTGTCTGAAGATGGTAACAATTTGTGCTGTTACATTCATTGATTTTGTCTGAAGATGGTTACAATGCGTGCTGTTACATTCATTGATTTTGTCTGAAGATGGTAACAATGCGTGCTGTTACATTAGTTGATTTTGCTTGAAGATGGTAACAATGCGTGCTGTTACATTAGTTGATTTTGCTTGAAGATGGTAACAATGTGTGCTGTTACATTCATTGCTTTTGTCTGTAACAACTCTGTTACATTCAGTATTTTTGTTTGAAGATGGTAACAACTCTGTTACATTCATTGCTTTTGTTTGAAAATGGCAATAACTCTGTTACATTCAGTAATTTTGTTTGAAGATGGTATCAACTCTGTTACCTTCATTGCTTTTGTCTGAAAATGGCAATAACTCTGTTACATTCATTGCTTTTGTTTGAAGATTGCAATAACTCTGTTACATTCATTGCTTTTTCTGAAAATGGTAACAACTCTGTTACATTCATTGCCTTGTCTAAAGATTGTAACAATTCTGTGTTACATTCATCGCTTTTGTCTGAAAATGGTAATAAAATGTTACATTCAGTGATTTTGTCTGAAGATGGTAACAACTCTGTTACATTCAGTAATTTTGTTTGAAGATGGTAACAACTCTGTTACATTCATTGCTTTTGTCTGAAAATGGCAATAACTCTGTTACATTCAGTGATTTTGTTTGAAGATGGTAACAACTCTGTTACATTCATTGCTTTTGTCTGAAAATGGCAAAAGCTATGTTACATTCAGTAATTTTGTTTGAAGATGGTAACAACTCTGTTACATTCATTGCTTTTGTCTGAAAATGGCAAAAGCTCTGTTACATTCAGTAATTTTGTTTGAAGATGGTAACAACTCTGTTACATTCATTGCTTTTGTCTGAAAATGGTAACAATTCTGTTCATTCAGTGATTTTGTTTGAACAAGGTAAAAATTCTGTTATATTCATTGATTTTGTCTGAAGATGGTAACAACTCTGTTACCTTCATTGCTTTTGTCTGAAAATGGCAATAACTCTGTTACATTCAGTAATTTTGTTTGAAGATGGTAACAACTCTGTTACATTCATTGCTTTTGTCTGAAAATGGCAATAACTCTGTTACATTCAGTGATTTTGTTTGAAGATGGTAACAACTCTGTTACATTCATTGCTTTTGTCTGAAAATGGCAAAAGCTCTGTTACATTCAGTAATTTTGTTTGAAGATGGTAACAACTCTGTTACATTCATTGCTTTTGTCTGAAAATGGCAAAAGCTCTGTTACATTCAGTAATTTTGTTTGAAGGTGGTAACTGTAACATAAACATTTTCAGACAAAAGCAATGAATGTAACAGAGTTGTTACCATCTTCAAACAAAATCACTGAATGTAACAGAGTTATTGCCATTTTCAGACAAAAGCAATGAAGGTAACAGAGTTGTTACCATCTTCAAACAAAATCACTGAATGTAACAGAGTTATTGCCATTTTCAGACAAAAGCAATGAATGTAACAGAGTTGTTACCATCTTCAGACAAAATCAATGAATATAACAGAATTTTTACCTTGTTCAAACAAAATCACTGAATGAACAGAATTGTTACCATTTTCAGACAAAAGCAATGAATGTAACAGAGTTGTTACCATCTTCAAACAAAATTACTGAATGTAACAGAGCTTTTGCCATTTTCAGACAAAAGCAATGAATGTAACAGAGTTGTTACCATCTTCAAACAAAATCACTGAATGTAACAGAGTTATTGCCATTTTCAGACAAAAGCAATGAATGTAACAGAGTTGTTACCATCTTCAAACAAAATTACTGAATGTAACAGAGTTGTTACCATCTTCAGACAAAATCACTGAATGTAACATTTTATTACCATTTTCAGACAAAAGCGATGAATGTAACACAGAATTGTTACAATCTTTAGACAAGGCAATGAATGTAACAGAGATGTTACCATTTTCAGAAAAAAGCAATGAATGTAACAGAGTTATTGCAATCTTCAAACAAAAGCAATGAATGTAACAGAGTTATTGCCATTTTCAGACAAAAGCAATGAAGGTAACAGAGTTGATACCATCTTCAAACAAAATTACTGAATGTAACAGAGTTATTGCCATTTTCAAACAAAAGCAATGAATGTAATAGAGTTGTTACCATCTTCAAACAAAAATACTGAATGTAACAGAGTTGTTACAGACAAAAGCAATGAATGTAACAGCACACATTGTTACCATCTTCAAGCAAAATCAACTAATGTAACAGCACGCATTGTTACCATCTTCAAGCAAAATCAACTAATGTAACAGCACGCATTGTTACCATCTTCAGACAAAATCAATGAATGTAACAGCACGCATTGTAACCATCTTCAGACAAAATCAATGAATGTAACAGCACAAATTGTTACCATCTTCAGACAAAATCAATGAATGTAACAGCACGCATTGTAACCATCTTCAGACAAAATCAATGAATGTAACAGCACAAATTGTTACCATCTTCAGACAAAATCAATGAATGTAACAGCACGAATTGTTACCATCTTCAGACAAAATCAATGAATGTAACAGCACGCATTGTTACCATCTTCAGACAAAATCAATGAATGTAACAGCACGAATTGTAACCATCTTCAGACAAAAATCAATGAATGTAACAGCACAAATTGTTACCATCTTCAAACAAAATCTATGAATGTAACAGCACGAATTGTTACCATCTTCAGACAAAATCAATGAATGTAACAGCACGAATTGTTACCATCTTCAGACAAAATCAATGAATGTAACAGCACGAATTGTTACCATCTTCAGACAAAATCAATGAATGTAACATTTTATTACCATCTTCAGACAAAAGTACTGAATGTAACACAGAATTGTTATAATCTTTCGACAAGTCAATGAATGTAACAGAGTTGTTACCATCTTTAGACAAAATTATTGAACTATTTATTTAATTGGATTTGGTCTTATTACCTTGTGTTTATAATCTATAATCCAAATTGTGCCTTATCAGTACTTTTGTCTGAAGATGGTAACAATGCTGTTACCGACACGTCACACACTATTTACACAAGGTAATAAGACCAAATCTAAATAAATAAATAGTGTGTGGATTTGGTTTTATTACCTTGTGCTTATAATCTATAATCCAAATTGTACCTTATCATTTATATGAACATTGAAATAAGACAGGGGCATTGAATTGTGCTGTTTCCTGGTGGCGGAGTCTTTTCCGCAGTTGGCGACACCAATGAAGACTGCATATATTATATATACTGTACGTATATTTATCAATTTTATATTTTTTACACAATTATTTGTCTATATTCACACACACACAAGCCTTTATTAAGACACACAGGTCTTACAGAGGATTCTCCTTGGGGTTACAAGACGGAGAAACCCATGAAAGTGGGAAATAAAAAATGGAGAAAGATTATATACATATGGTAAATATATACAGATTATAAGAAAGAATAAAAAAATAAGAAGAATAAAAAAAAAAAAAAAAAAGTGGAAATATGGATGGGAGAAGTTGAGAGCGAAAAGAGGAAAGAAGACAGGTATTTACATATGGAACAAGTCAATTTAAGCTCTTCTGCTCACACAGCACAGGTGGGCCATGTCTTTTTCAAGAAATCTTTAAGAGATTTTCCAGGAAAATCCGAGTGTTCAGGGTTGTAAGGTAAACACCGTTTTATCTGTGTGGGGGGTTAACTTATCGTACCTGCATAAACAAATAATTGGATATTGGCTCTGTCCTTCTCATCAAACGGAAATTTTTGGTATGTTTGGATGTTCGGTTAAGTCTTTCTTTTTTACAGCATTTTTATGGAAGTTATATAGATTCAAAGCTACTGAACTATTGTCTATAAAGTTGGATAATAAAGAATATAATGTGAGGTGTGTATGGCCTATCTTAGAAAAGAGTATTTTTCTTTCCGTGTCAAGAGGCATGCATTCAAATATATAATGTTCTAAAATTCATTTTCGGTTCTATTTTTGCATAGTTGGCAATACAAGTCTATTGTCCTTAGATATTTTATATGGTCTTCTCGATATAAAACAAATAGAATTCTCAATTGCGTAATGAGACGTTTAGTCGGCAGTGGGAGTTCACTTAGTAGATAGTTCTCTGCTGCGAATGTTTTATGTAAATATTTGTAGTGTGCGAGCAGCTTCGAATTGGTAATTCTTGATTGATCGGTTTGGATAGACTTTTCTATAGTGATTCTGATAATTTGAGGTATTGCTTTCTGTAG
Source organism: Cordylochernes scorpioides (assembly GCA_030710605.1). Lineage (NCBI taxonomy): Eukaryota > Metazoa > Arthropoda > Arachnida > Pseudoscorpiones > Chernetidae > Cordylochernes > Cordylochernes scorpioides. Next base: position 133,666,779 of record CP092865.1, on the reverse strand, counting down.
AATATTGGGGTCTGAATAATTCTTTAACCACATGAATCCAGTTGAGTTTAGGATATTCATTAAATTTTCTGTAAAACCTATAAAGGTATTCGTTAGAGTGGACGTTTCCCATAATTGGGCTAGACAGATTGCGGGCAATCTGGATTTTTCCATTTTTAATATTCTTAACCAGAACTTTAGAATTAGTTTGGTTGCTGTGACTCCTAGTGAGAAGCGTCCGGTTTCCATGCGTAGTATGTAGCCTGGTGTGTTACTCGGCAAGTTCAATAGTCGTCGGAGATAGTTATTCTGAATTTGGTCCAAGATTTTGTACTTTTCGTTTACCCAAATTGGAGCAGAATACAGCAGAGTTGACAGGATAATCGAGTCTAATAGTTTCATTGATGAACCAAATGAATTCAACCTGGATTTCTCCATAATTTTCCATACTTCGCCGGTATATTTGTCTATATTTATTCTTATTAAATATTTTTAATTCACATTTACTCAATTTTGTAATTCAACTTTATATATTTCTTAGATAGTAAAAAGACATGTGTTGGATTGAATAAAAGATTTATTTGCCAATATTTCGGTTAGCTGAACTCCAACCTTTATCAAGGCGTTACATTTTTGTATACACAAACTCAGCGTCGCATAGTGTTATAATATCACAGTTGAAATAATTTAAATAATACAAAGTAGGTGGGGGAAATTTTTGCATGAAAAAATTATTATAAAAATTAGCATCAGAATAAGTTAAATATCTTAAAATATTAAATATGGATATTAAGTATAGATTGATCTATTTTCAGAATAATCTTATATGAACATTGAAATAAGGCAGTTTCAATCTCTCTCATTATGGATAATAATAATAATAAAACTCCACCTTTGCTGGTCCCAAGCCCGGATGAAAAAGGAGGAGGGGGAGCAGTAACAAGCTTGCTAAAAAACCTGGCCTCAGCTGGCCCGGCTGATAGTACCCTGTAAGGGCTCCTAATCCAGGGATACAGGATGAGCAGCGTTTGTACTCCCATGTTAGGAGCAGCTGCACATGGCGTCTGCTCCTCATGTCAGTAGCGGCCATTTCTTTTGGAGCTAAGTCGTCCTGCCACTGAGTAGTGCTCCCAGTCTTGATGACAAAGACAGACGCATTCTACTTCATCCAGTCATGGTGGTTGTCAAGTCTCAAGCTTTACAAGCTTGATTTCCTGATATGATTCAGTGGAGATAAGAAAGAAGAAGATATTATTAAAAAGAGTAAATTTATTCTGAAGAAGTGGATGGGAGTGCCACCTACTGTGTGATGATGGAATTTAAAGAGAAAGTGGAAACTTACAATTGTAGTTTCTGATCAGAGTCAAGAAGGAGAACTTCAGAAAGAAGTGGCACTTCTAAATGATAGAGCAATAATACAGTAGAACCTTGAAAAATCTTCCATTTTATAATGATATTCATTGAGAAAAATGGTGCTTTTAAAAAAAAAAATAATTGATACCTTTTATAATTTTAGCTTAAATTCAATAAAATTAATCATTTGGGAAATTTGGAGAATGGAAAATACAAAAAAAAAAGAAATAAAAGATTAGAGTTTCAATGTGGTAAAAGAGGCTTTTAAGAGAAAAAAAGAAATTACTATTAAAGAAGCTTAGTAAAAAGTAAAAGAGAAAATTGGTGAGACTGGTTTAAAAAAAAAAAAAATCTGGGAGACTCCGCAACATTTGGCCCAATCTGAGACTTAAGCCTCTCAAAAATATCATCTTCTTCTTTCTTATCGCCACTCAATCATATTAGGGTATCAAGCTTATAAAGCTTGAGATCATGACTGTGTGAAGTAGAATGCGTCTGCCTTTGTCATTAAGACTGGGAGCACTACTCAGTGGCAGGCTGACTTAGCTCCAAAAGAAATGGCCGCCTCTGACATGGGGAACAGACGTCATGTGCAGCCGCTCCTAACATGGAGTACAAACACTGCTCATCCTGTATCCCTGGATTAGGAGCCCTTACAGGGTACTATCAGCAGAGCCCAGGTTTTTTAGTGAGCTTGTTACTGCTCTCCCTCCTCCTTTTTCGTCCGGGCTTGGGACCGGCAAAGGCAGAATTTTTTTTTAATAGTAAAAACTAATAATCTATGAAATAGAAATATTTGCAGTTTTTTAACACATCTTTCATATAATTTTACCTAACCTAACCTAACCTAGTGTATTGATTAACTCACACTGACACCAGTGGTCCACAGAAATCTGTATCTTACCAACTTCTACTTAAGAAGAATTAATTCAGGGTCAAATATTGATTAAAAATGGAAATACATTCAGATCAAAGGTATATCAATGGCATAGAAACTTCTAAACTGCCCTTGATTATATATAAGCCGTTTTATATCCAATATTATCTGATTATTTTATACTAAATTTAAATATATATTTGATATATATTTATACTCAAATTTAATATCATTTAAATGCTACCGAACTTTACTAATTCCATTTTATTTATAATATTGGGTCATTTTAAAAATTTTACTTGTTGTAAACACTTTTTTTTTTTTGAGTATTTCAATTTTTTAACATGGTTTATATTCTTGCATAAGCCTGTAAAATAAAAATTATTAAAAATTTAATTTTGTCTTTATAAAGTATTGACAAGGAATAACTTAAACTTACTTTTTCTTTTTACGTGTAAGGATCACTTAAATAACATTTCCCCGAGGTAAACATTCAAAGTACAAAAATACTTTCATATTGGGTCAAATATTTTTATTTATTTAATTTTTCTGTAGAGACTTGACTCACCTTTACATTTATTTCGCTTTTTTTTTACCTTATATATAGAAATTATATTCCATAATTATATTTTATATGTACCAAATTTTATAATAAAATAAAATACTGCCCTTTCATTAGTAGTGCGATTATATATATCAAAGCTTACAAGCATAATGGCTGCGCCCTTCCATTCGATCACGACAGATACGAAATATATATTTAAAAAATTATAAATATATTTTCCATAATAAACGCAGCTTGTAATCTTTTTAAAATCTCGGAAATAGTTCAGGCCTATTTTGGATAGCTTCTTCAGTTCATTCCGATTTAATTTATGAAAGTCTCATTAAAAAAAAAAAGTTCATATATTAAGAAGCTGATTTTTTACTATCTAAATTTATAACATCTTTGTTAAAGAAAAATATATAGAAAACGCAGCAATGAAATTATTTAAAAAAAACAGAAGCAAATAGATTATACTTCTAAGAGCGCGCAAAAACTTCTTTTTTTTTTAAGAAAATAGATGCGAGATAAGAAAGTTTTTTTTCCCTTAAGATTCACTTAAAAAGTGTGCGAAGACAGGAGATTGAATTCTAATATAGAACCTCTTATATATTGCTGCCAAGAGATATTTTTTAATGCTCAAATTTAATACCATTTAAATGCTACAGAACTTTACTAACTCCATTTTATTTATAATATTTGGTATTTTTTTTTACTTTATTCATTGCAAACATTATTTTTTCAAAACTATTTCAATTTTTTAACATGATTTATATTCGATAAAATAATCCCTTGAATCAATATTAAAATAAGAACATTAAGCCTCCAGGGAAAAGTTTCTTTTAAAAATATTTTTATTTAAAAATCTCTCAGTCTTTTGGGCTAGAAAGCCCTTCTATAGGAGAAAATATTTTACATAAAACGCCAATAAAATAAGATTTAAAATTAAATAAAGTGCTTTGGTTGTATACATTTGTTTCAATGCAGAATCAACGCGGGCTTCTGTTTCGCGTGCTTTCGAGTTTGCTATTCCAAGGCGATATCTTCACTTTGGGGTTTATGGGGTGGGTTCAGGGAATATTATGCTTTAAATTTCCGGAATCTCTATTCTTCTGTTAATGCTATTGTACTTTCTGGATATGATGGATGCTATGATAAATCTCTGTAAGGCTATTGGGGATTTTGGAGTAATGGGTCTTTGGTTCTGATAGGGAAAAAGAATGGCCTGTTTCTCTTGTATGTTGGTATACTAAAGATCTATTGTCTTGATTGTCAATATTTCGTTTATGTGTTCTGATACTCTTATATTTAAATGTCTGCCAGTTTCGCCGACATATTTGGTTGGTTTTGCATTCGTTCCATTCTATGGAGTATATGGCATTATTAATATTGAAAGGATAATCAATGGTATTGTTCTTTGTTATGGGGTTTCTTAGTAACGAATTTAAATTAAGTGAGTTGCTGAAAAAGGTTTTGATTCCAAATTTCTTCAGATGATGGGCTATAGAAACAGATACTGGTGAATAGGGAATACTGCTAATAGATTTATAGATTGGGGAATTCCGAATTTCAGAGGAGCTATTGAAATGTCTTAGAATAAATGATAAAGGATATTGACACATTTTTAGATTTCTTATGATATTCTGAGTTTCTTCTGTTTTAAAGGTTTGAAGGGAGCAATGGCTATGGATACTGTATTGATTTTATGGCTGAGAGGGCAGTAGGAGGAAAAAACGGATATAGTCGGGGTAGAAGGATGGCTTATAATAAACAGTTGTTTGGAATTGATTCTGTATGCAAATAATTTTTATAACTAGAAATGGCAGGCTATTTGTTTGTTTCTTTTTCGGTGACTGAGGTTGTAAGAGAGCTCCCCATGGGAGAACCTTTTATCCGTTCGTAAGTTTTGGTATGTTATGATATTTGTTTTGAGGCATAGGGCTATAAGTTTAGTTATTTTCCTAACAGTGATCTGACAAACTCGATTTCCTCTCAAGAATTCTTCAGTGCTACTTTGTATCAGCTGGTGTGGGAGACTTGGGTAAAGGGATTCTACATCAAATGAGATCTTGATATTGTTTGATTGGGGTTGGTACTTGAGTATTTCTTCTATGAATGTAGTGGTGTTGGAAATGGAGAATGGGGAGTTTTTCTGCTTGATTATGAGCTTGAGAAAGGTTGAGATGAACTTGGAGAGATGCGCTGTTGGGGAATGGTAGAAAGCCACTATGGGTCTTAAGGGGACATTTGGTTTATGTATTTCAGGGAGGCCATATATGAAAGCATCGTTTGCATATTAGACAAGAATACTTTCAATTCTTCATTCGAAATATTATGTTCCTTATGCATTTTTCTGAGTTATTTTTTGAATGAAGAGTATGTTCGGGTTTTTTATTCTTTGGAAATGTGTTTAAAGGTAGTTTGATTTTCAAGAATGCTTAGCATTTTACTATGTTAATCAGTTTTGCCCAGAATCACCTTTTGACCGCCTTTATCTGATTGGGTGATGATTAATTCTTTTTTGTTTTTTAAGTCTTTAATGAGTCGGTTCTCATGAGGGTTGCTTGGGGGAAGGGTTACTGGTTCACTTAGAAGATTAGTTGCTTGATGTCTAATGATATTCTTTTTTTATTTTTTTTTATTTATTTCAATTCAAAACGCTATGTCCCCCTAGGGACACTTGCGCTAAATGTACATACAAATATAACAAAGAAAATATTCAACATGGAAAGATACATAGAAAGTAACTTAGAAAGATTCATAAATATTATTTACATATAGAGATATTCTTTGAATTTTATTCAATATATTATATTCTTTTCTTGGTGGTTAAGTTTTGATATGGCTGCTTTGACTCCACTTACTATTCTGATGGGATCTGTTTTTGAATATTCCTGAATTTCATAACTTTGAATAAAAAAGCTAATTCTTTTTGGGTTAGGGTAGCGTTTGACAGGTTGGCTATTTTATTGAGGTTATTTTTTCTATTTAGATTTGGATTATTAAATTTCAGTGCCCAATATTCCAGTTTTTTACTCTGCCTTCTCTCTATTTCTGTTCTTAATTTCATGATTTCAGACGTCGTTCGGATTATTTGTTCTTGCATTTGTTTTTCTGGTATAATACGGGAAGTGATCCATAAGAGTTCTTTGATTGTTTTCGTTAACAATCTGATGTTGGAATAACAGCCCTGTGTTCTGGTCCTCAACATCCTATATTGAGTTTCCTTTATTAATTTAGCTGAGAAAGGGTATTTGACAGGATCTTTTATTCTTAAGGATAGAGGGGGACAAAGTTCACCTCTTCACAGAAACGATTCAAACCCAGATGACATCTCCACTTTGTTAGTTGTCTAGATTTTTCCCCCCAAGTGAGGATATCGCCTTGGAATAGCAAACTCGAAAGCACGCGCAACAGAAGCCCGCGTTGATTCTACATTGAAACAAATGTAAACAAACAATTTAATGATGTAAAATATTTTCTCCCATAGAAGGGCTTTCTTGCCCAAAGCTTAAGAGACTTTTAAAAATATATATATTTTTAAAGAAACTTTTCCCTGGAGGCTTAATGTTCTTATTTTAATAATGATTTATATTATTACATAAGCTTGTAAAATAAATCTGATATTATTTAACACATAGGTTATTACATAGACAATGCATTTTAACTTGTTTAGAGCTTTTAATATATATTTTTAAAAGGACTTATCAAAAGCCTAAATAAAAAGTAGAGCTAATTAGTGCTGTTTTGACGTTTTGATTTTCTCTATTACAATAATGAATGTATTATTATTCGTTTCTCTCTAAAGGTCAGAATTTACTATCAGTACCTGCGGCTCCTTTATTGAAAGTTACCCTAATTGAGGATAAAATGAATTCCATGATAACAAATCCCACTTCCATTATCAGAGAAGGTAACCTTTGGATAAGATATATGTATTTTATAAGATTTATTTATTTTCTTCATTGTAGACTAGAAAGCATTGCCAGGACCACTGTTTATTTCAATAAATTAAAAGTATTGCTACGAAGAAGACTACTGATAAATGCATCGGCATATCTGTACCCTTACTATTGTGGCCTAGAAATTGATACCAAAAGCACTGATAAACATATCAGTTACTGTTAAAACTAGTTAATTTGCATAATAATTTGTATTAAATCATCCGCAGATCACGTGACAAAGATAACCAATCGGATGAGACTTTGCGAAAGCAAAGTATGGTGTAAAAGGCACGGCGGGATTGCTGTTGCGGGGGAGTTAGTAGGGGATTAGTAGTGCATGAAGATAGGAGTGCCTGAGTCTAGTAGTTGACGAACTCAAGCTCAGAAGAGATAATCATAAGTTCTGAGCCTAGGAGATAAAGAACTCGAGCTCAAGGGAAAAGGCTGAAGTTGAGAAAAAGTCAGTTGAAGAAAGTGAAAAAGCTAAAGTTGGCCAAAAGAAAGATCTGCATAAAAAGTTAGGGAAAACTGCTCCAATAGTTTGGTTCATTTTTTGTATCATTTCATCATAAAAAATAAAGCCCATTATATTTAAATTCATCAAATCCTGTCGATCAATGCCTCCTGAATACCACCTGTCTATCCTACTGTGAGAACAATAGTTATATACAAAAATAATTTAAATTTATTCATTTGTTTATTTTATTAATTTCTCAATTCTTTCTTTTTTTATTTCTATTCTCTCTGATTCACAACATTTCTGGTGAGCCGGACGTGATAGGTTTGGTGGTAAGATGGAGGAGATGAACAAAAAACGTAGAAGGGCTATACGAGGAATTTTTACTAAAATAGTTAATGAGTAAATGCCGAGTTTAAAAGTCTTCTATTGATAAAGAAAATATTTATGCAAAATATAATAAGCTCGAATCTCTACATATAGAACTTGTGGCTTTGAATGAGCAATGCCAGCTGGTTTTGTTGGCCAAAGAGAATATTACTGATGAAGAGATTGATCGTGAATACGAAGATTGTGAGAAATATATTCAGGAGAGATTCAAAATGGAGAAAAAGATCGGCATATTGCGAAATCAGGCAAAAGATGATGCTCTTTCAAATAGTAGTAAAAATACAAAATTGAATATAAAACTACCAGAATTAGAGTTGAAAACTTTTGATGGTTCTTTAGAGAACTGGTTGCCTTGGTGGGCACAGTTTTCGAAAGTGCATGAAAGTGAAGTTTTTTTTCTAATAATGATACATTTTTGTATTTGAGACAGGCAATTTTGCCGAACTCCAATGAAAAGTTGCTTTTGTGAAAGAACAAATCATGAGAGACATCAATGTAACTGCATAGCTCGAATTTCATCGGAAGAAAGGATGGAAAAGATTAAGAAAGCACGTCTATGCTTCAGGTGTTTGCGAGCAGGACATTTCAGGAAACAGTGCAAAAGGCGACTAGAATGCAAAAATTGTGGGATGAATCACCTGGATATTCTGTGTCAGGGAAGTTCTTCGAAGGAGATAAGGGAGAAGAATGGGAAAGAGGATTTAAGGAAATATACCCCTGAGCCAATAGCCTCCTTTTCGAGTCAGGCTTGTACGAGTCAAATTTTGATGCTGACGACGGGGGCCCTGTTGAGAGGCCCAAAAGCTTCGAAAAAGGTAAAAATTCTGTTAGACAGTGGAAGCCAATACTCTTATGTAAAACAATCTTCGGTAGAGTATATGGGATTGGAAAATATTGGGAAAATAACAATAGTTAAATTTATATTTGGAGGTACAATAGCTGAAGAGGAAAGGCATGGAAGATACATCCTGAACTTGGAAAAATTAAATGACAGTAGGGAAAAAATCCAGGTTGAAGCGTTGGACCAACCTAATATTTGCGATAATGTACCGCCTTTACCGAGAGGAGATTGGTGTAGAAAGTTGAGCAGCAATGGTATAAGCATTCCAGAATATAACTTTAAAAGAAAAGATATTGATATATTTGATAGGTGCTAATTATATGGGCTTGCTTTTAACGGGAAAAGTTGTACAAATTGAAACAAACTTAACTGCGATGGAAACAAGGCTGGGATGGACATTGATGGGCAATTCACCAAGTATTGATAGAAATGAACATATAGAGCAAACTTTGAATTTGCTCACAGTTCAAAGTGATTTGAAAGAAATATGGGATTTAGAAGTATTAGGCATTAGAGATCCTATTGAAACTTGCTCCAAAGAGTCCATATATCAAGAAATAAAATGATACAGCTGAACATAAAACTGAAAATGAGGATGCCAAAGATACTTTAAATAATGATGATGAAACTAAAGTCAATGAGGCAAGTGATGGAATTACATTAGAAATAGCTCTTAATAAGGAAGAGTTGGAGCTAGAAGAAACTGCTAATGAGAAATATGAAGATATACAGATGTAAAGAATAAAGAGGATTCTGAAGCTGAGTCCAAAAGCGATAGATTAAGGGATTCGGAAGCTCAACGCAAAGGCGATGAAGTAAAGGATTCTCAAACTGAAATTAAAGGTTATGAATCCGTAAACAATTCTAGAGCGGCAGCTGAAACGCTGATGTAAAGGATTCAGTGAATTTAAGGATTCTAAGAAGACTGATCTTTTGTCTCGAGGGTGCTCTCCATAGCAGTTTGTGCGAAGTAGATGGTGGGAGGGCCCCGAATGGTTGGAGGAACCTAAAGAATCATGGCCTAAATCAGAGCCCACGATAGATCAGCAAGAAATATGTTCTGAGGAGAAGATTGTGATTACAAATATTAATTTGAATGTAGATTGTAAAGATTGGTTGTTGACAAGATCTTACTATCCGCCTAACATCAGAATATCTTATGTTTTGAGATTTATGGGGAAAGAATAATCGGATAAGTTGTCTCTGAATCCATAATCTGACATATTAAGGAGAGAGCCAGAGACTTTGCCCGGGATTTACGAAAGCAGGTTTGGGAGAGAAAGTAAATGGCCTGACAGATATAGCTCCTAAATTATGTAAACATTTCATATTAAGTGTAAATAATGGTCGAGGATTTAATTTTGACCATTTCTTTGTCAAAATTGGTGGGGGAATGTTAAAACTAGTTAATTTGCATAATCATTTGTATTAAATCATCCGCAGATCACGTGACAAAGAGAACCAATCGGGTGTGACTTTGCGAAAGCAAAGTATGGTATAAAAGGCACGGCGGGATGGTCGTTGCGGGGGAGTTGGTGGAGTTAGTAGGGGATTAGTAGAGTTAGGAGGGGATTAGTAGTGTATAAAGATAGGAGTGTCTGAGCCTAGGAGTTGACGAACTCAAGCTCAGAAGAGGATTGATCATTAGTGCCTGAGCCTAGGAGTCAAGGAACTCAAGCTCAGAAGAGGATTGATCACAAGTTCCTGAGCCTAGGAGATAAAGATCTCGAGCTCAAATTAAAAGGCTGAAGTTGAGAGAAAGTCTGCTCTAGAAGAAATTGAAGAAAGTGAAAAAGCTAAAGTTGGCCAAAAGAAAGATCTGCATAAAAAGTTAGGGAAAACTGCTCCAATAGTTTAGTTCATTTTGTGAATCATTTCATCATAGAAAATAAAGCCCATTATATTTAAATTCATCAGATCCTGTCGATCATTGCCTCCTGAATACCACCTGCCTATCCTACTGTAAGAACAATAGTTATATACAAAAATTATTTAAATTTATTAATTTGTTTATTTTATTATTTTCTCAATTCTTTCTTTTTTTATTTCTATTTTCTCTTCTTCACAACAGTACCCTTCTTATTGTAGCCAATAAAGTATTGCTAGGACCACTGCTAATAGTATCAGTATCGTTACTATTGTAATCTAGAAAGTATTGCTAAGAGCGCGACATTATATCATGCTTGCTTGTAACATTATTTATGACACTAAAAACTAAAAATAACTTTATTAAAAGCCTTATTTTGAGTGTGTGAATATGCCTCTAAAACCTGGCTTTTATAAAGGCATCTCAATGGTAAACTTATAGATATTGGATTGAAAAACTAAGAAATGATATAAAAATAATAATAAATGTTGGGGCAAGTGTTTGTTATGACAGGTATCTGCTATGACACCCCCCCCCCCCCCGACAACATCATTACAGAATTTTTCACTTATAAACATTTTCTTCAATTATCAGTTTTATAAACAATGAAGAGGGAGAGAGTTTGCAAGTTTCAAGGAAAAGACATGAGGTGGTTTTCTTATCAAACTCATCTACGTTGTCCCAAATACAAATACTGTGGTTTCCGGCCCAAGATACTTAGATTATATTTCTCCAGTTAATTGGACTCATGTATGATTAATATTCAGAACTTCCACTAAGTTTCTATATTTTGGTATTAGAATTATTTACAGCTGAGGCTAGTAGAGAATCTTGTTATCCAGTTTAGGAAAATCACTTCAGCCTGAAGTACAGAAATTTTAACCAAGAGCATCAGGCTAACATTTATTGTTTGAATGTCGAGTTGCTATTATATCACTAAGCCTCCTAATAGTATCCATCTATTTTCACATGCATAGGAGCTGAGGTACGCGCGCTACCTCTCGAAAACCAATAAGATTAGACAGAAGTCTTGAATGCGAGGATGCTAACATTGAAATGGATCTGATAGATTTAGGCTCAATTCGGCATGAACAATATCAAGGTTGGTTTTTCACGTGAGGATACTCTAGATAACTACTGAAAAGTTGTTAAGTTACTAATTTTGGGGACGATATTGGAGGTAGTATCTACATGGCACAATGAGTTGTGATTGACAGTAGCAACATGGCGATTTGTTCTATTTAAGTATTTTACGTAGTGAGTCAAGTCAATTCATGCACACACAAGATGTGTATATAAAGTTATACGAAATGGGTACTATAGAAGAACTTAGCTAGCAGCAGTCTCTTGAACAGTCCTACCACGAGAAGGTTGAGAACATGATAATGCCTGAAACACACACGGGGTGAGATACGCGGAAACTTCCATCATTGGGCGCGAACAAGTTTGGAATATTTAATTTGCACTCTGATAACCTATAGTGAATTTGAGGCCAGATTTATCTGAAGAGAGTCTGACTCCACAGTCTTATGTACATTTGGGATTTTGGGTATCTAAAACGGAAATGTCCTTAGCTTTTACAGGATCAATTTCAACACTACTCACAGCATTGTATAGCAACAATATTTTCCGTTACAAGCGGCACCTAGAAATAATAATGTCCTCAGTCCTTTCAGGACCAAACTTCACACTCATACACGGGGAATTATATAAGATCAATTTTAATTGCTTCAAGCGGCACCTAGAGACAGTCTTGCCACATTCTATACAGAATAAGTCCCATACCACAAACGGCATTGGGCAACAAGAAAGAGCTCCTCTACAAGCGGCACCTAGAAATGGTCTTGTCCCTACCCCATTCAAAGTCAAGTCCCACACTACTAATTACGGCATTGTGAAACAACAATGCAATCCATCTCAAAAGGTACATAGAGATGGACATGTGTCCAGTCCTTTTGGATCGAATCCCACACCACTCATGGGGTATTGAAAAACAACAATGTTCACAAGCTATATCTAGAGATGGTCTTGTCCCCAGTCTATACAAGGCTAAGTTCTGCACCCCTTACCGAAATGTACAATAAAAATGTTATTCGCGTTACAGGCAGCACCTAGAGATTGTCTTGACCCAGTCTTCACTGGATCAAGCTCCACACCATTTATGGCATCGAGTAACAGCAATGGTATCTGATACAAGCGGCACATAGAAATGATATATTGTTCCCATTATATTAAGAACAAGTCTCACGCTAATAAAAGCAATAGAAAATAACAGTGGCCACAAAGCTTGAGAATGAAAAAAAGAAAAGAAACTCATCTACAGAAACCTGTTGCATTATTTTAATTAAAATATCCAGGAGATTCACACCTATTATAATGATATCCTTTACAATCGATATCTAGAGATGGTCTTATCACTATTCAATTCGTAAGACACCAAGTCCCACATAACTCACGCTATGGATAACAACAATGGAACATGTTACAAGCGGCACCTAGAGATGATCTTTCCCCCAGTCACTTTAAGAACCATAACCGACAACACTCAATGAATTGGGTAACAACAACGTAATCCTTTACAAACGGCACTTTTAGGTAGTCTTGTTTCTTGTGTATTTACTTCTAAGTCCTGCTTTACTTTTGGCATTGAGTAACAATAATGATATCAGTTACAAACTGTACTTTTAGATGGTCTTGTGCTAAGTCCTTACAGGAAAATGTCTTACACCGTTTACAGCTTTGGGTAACAACAATAGTATCCATTACAAGTGGCACCTAGGAAAGTCTTGTCCCCAAAATAGACTATTTAAGACTGATTCACACACCATTTTCGACATTTTAAAACAAAAATAAATCCATTTCAAACTGAATTTAAAGCTGGGCTCGGATAAATATTTGAACGTACTCCTCAATATTCACAGTCCTATTTTGTAGATTAATAAAATACTTTATTTATCCTTTGAAGGCTTTTTGGATAAGATCAAAGTATAGTTATATACTCCCTTTGAAAACGATTTAAAGAGAAAAAGTGGGAAGTCTTCCTGGACGCCTTCATTGTTGGGCCACTCGGTGGCTGGGACAACGTCCTGCGGGCACTTGACATCTCGCCACGATATTCCACAATAATTCGGAATATCATATGTGCGGAAACTATCAAATGGCCCAGGAATATTTACGTGCAGCATATAACCGATCAAAAACAATACTGTTTATGCTCCACTTATTATGTGCTCACTCTGTTTGTTCCAGAAGCGAACATTCCTGTAATCCTGACCAGATACTGCGGACTCCTTTTCTTTCCTAAGGCCCTACGGAGGCTATAGACCTCACCTAAAACGTGGCGGGATGACCACTCAGGGTCTGGAGGAAATGACGACCTGAAGAAAGAAGAGGTGGACCTTCTCGCTAGATGAACTTTCGCCCGAATCCGGGAATCCTTAAGATGTCTTTGAACAAAAATGTTCTAAATTTTTTTTCTTTTAATTTTAATTGTATATATTTTATAATGTTGTTTTCAATATTTTCTATTATGATACATTAGCGCGCCATCTGTTATGAAAATTCGAAACTATTATAGACGCGCATGATTATTTTGAAAATTAAACAATTTCTACTGCCCTTACTGCAATGGAAAAATTCATTGGAGGGCCTGGCTCATCAGTGGTGAACCCTCCCATTATTTTTACATTGCAGTAAGAGCAAAAGAAATTGTTTAATTTTCAAAATAATCATGCGCCTCTATAATAGTTTTGAATATCTTCTATGTTGAACATGTGTTTGTTGAAGCGGTTCAATGAAATGTTTTAAATCTAATCTATTCTTATCAGATTAATATATATATGACTTTTGTATAATATATATATTATTGAATATATGAATATTGATTAGTACACATTGATAAATATTCACCAGATATTAGGAAATCTTAGAAAATTAACTAATATATGATTAATAAGAAAATTAGATTTTTTTCTCTCAAGATTGCGCTTTATATATAAGTTAACTAATTCGAAAATGTAATAGACTCCTTCTTTTATATAGTAATGGACAAATAAAGATGGCCTCTGATGGTATTGACTTGCAGGCTTCACAGACTGCTTATTGGAAAATTGAAGTATCCAATCGAAAACTTTGTAAAAAGCAGATCCAATTGGGTAATGTAGAAAACTCTATTCTGTTAGCTTAACGTAGGCAAATATGACATTCCTAGAGGTTTAGGTTGCATTAAACCTTTGCCTCAAACTATCCAAAGAAAGAATGGCATTCTTAATGTAAAAAGAGCAAAGTGGCTTCATGCACGTCCAACTTTTGTGTATGTGTGAGAGAGATTGAGATTGAAACGCTTTTTATTGACATCTTGTCTCTCTCTCTCTCTCAATTAGGTTTTACAAAATTAATGAAGAATAATGGGAATATTTACAATGAATTGTGAGTGAGGAAGGCTCCACCATCTATGTGAGAGAGATTGAGATTGAAGCTTCTTTAATACAATCTCCATATAAGGTTATATGAGACTAAAGAGAGAAAGAGAGAGAAAGTTATAAAATAATTGATAAGAGAGAGAGAGAGATTCTATACAGGAGGTAAAATATGATATCATTAACCTAAATGATTGGGTAGACGCAGCGACAGCATGCAGACGCATAGAGGCTGAGAACATCCCGGATTGAGGATGGTCGATTGGTCCTATCAACTTCAACATCTTCGGAGATATTGATCGAAGGTTCAGACTTTGTAACCGCAATGTCAGGAGGTGGAATAACGATTGGCCATTGGGTTTCAGTTTTATCCGATTCAGCATATTTCAGTACGAAATACAATTCCTTTATGTTTCTACTAGCCGAATGACC